>JACGTP010000006.1:3305195-3364043 GCA_023678845.1 Mischocyttarus mexicanus | reverse complement strand
AATAATAATAATAATAATAATAATAATAATAAACAAAACAAAAAAAAAGGTATAAAGCACATTTGAAAAATAGAGTGCCTTTTTCTTACGAATCATTTATACATCATATTTCGAAAAATCATAATAAGTTCGTTTCAAAAATCTCTTTCATTCGTCTCGTCATCATCTTCGAATATATTCAACTGTCATATATTGTCTCTTTTAATAATTATTTAAAAAAAAAAAAAAACAAAAAAATTATAAAAAACATATATCACGTTGATTGAAAGGTATCACACTTATCGTTACTTTACACTTACACTTACACACACGTACACACAAATATACACATATACACATATATTTATATATTTATTTCCTTTTTCTTTCTTGGTGGATCAAATGTATCGAAACTTCATTCATGCATTCAAATCTCACTCCACCCAAACCCCAACCCCCTCTTCTTTTTGTTTTCCCTTCTCTCATTATTATTTTATTATTAATTATTGTTGATTATTTAAGATGTTTATTCATTGTTATTATTTTCGAATTAATTAGAGTGATCACATATTATATTTCATTATTAATGTCTCTCAGTTTGCCCTGTTATTTTTCTCTCAATAATTTTAGGATACATCTCTACATATATATATATATATACCTAAGTTCCTACGCAATCATTAACATCACATTGATTTCTGTATATATATATAATATATTAGGTGGACCGGAAAGTAATGTCGTTTATGGGCATATCAATTATTTGCTATCATCTAATCAGAGTTTACTTCTAAGTCGTGTCAAAGAGAGAGAGAGAGAAAAATAATTAAATAAATAAATAAATAACGACATTACTTTCTGGTCCACCCCAATATATACATGAAATCGAATTTGTTGCATTTCATCGGTAATATACTCAAGAAAAATATGTTTTAAGAGACTTTGTAGAAATATTATAATGATCAAAAAAAAATATATATATATAGAGAGAGAGAGAGAGAGAGAGAGAGAAAGAGAGTAAACAATTTTAGAAAATCTCATCTTCGTCAGAATATATTTTATACTAATTTAATTACTTTAACTTAATTACAATTTTAGAACTATACTCTATTCTTTTTTTTTTTTGTCTGTGTGCAATTTAGATTTATCTCGCGATTATTGTTTTAGCGACTTGGTTTTTTTTGTTTTTTTTAATAAAAGAAAAGGCAAAAAAAAAATATACGAAAACGACTGAGTTACTCGGATCTCATTGTCAAGACGAATTATATAAAAAAGCTTGAGAAAAAGGCTGCAGTTTTCTCGCCTACGTAATTCTATCACGTAGTTTGTTTTTTTTTTTTATAATTTTAATTTCTTTTAATTTTTCGTCATGTTTTCTTTTCAAAAATAACAATTTTTATTTAAAATAATATTCATTAGACGTAAAGCTATTGTATTTTAATATAACATTACTTTTCTTTTTTTTTGTATGGTATTTTCACTCCACCAATAATTTACGGTGGATTTATATTTTCGCGTTTATATTTAAATTTAACACTTTGTTTTTGCTTGCAATCGATAATACTCATTAATAGACTCTATAATATAAATTAAAAATACAATATATATATATATATAAATAAATAAATAAATAAATAAATATTTTTACGATCGGTGTGCACGTTATTGTACAAAAGAATTGCGTGCTGATCATAATAATCTTATTTTTTTTTTAACACGTGCTAAGAAATTATCTTGAAAAAGTATTAACTCTCATTATCTCTAGCATTATAAAACTCTTTATCAACTAACATTATTTTTTTTTTCTCTGCTTATCGGATTGCACGCGCCAATATTATATACCTAGAGTGTTAAATATATAAACGTGTCGTATATATATATATATATTTCCAATTGACCTGATACCAGAATTAATTAACTAAACACAAATATACATATGTGTAGAAAGAAATGAAAAAATAAAATAATTACCGGAAAATTGTACTTATAAATTTATATTCGTTTATGTAAAATTTTTCACAAAGATTCAAAATAAAAGTCAATTAAAAATAATAATAATAATAATAATAAATAAATAAATAAATAAAATTTAGAATATAGCAAAAGGAAAATTTGTATCAATGAAAATAATTGATTTATAATCAAAATATCATATATAAAATATATAAAGAAGAGAGCACAATAAATGTGATTATCTGTTGCACGCATATATTTCAATGATTAATTATATTGAAAATAGTTTCGACGTTAAATTAATTCGAGATATAAATACGATTTAAATATGTATTATTTTTCATAAATATTACACTTGTGCACTGACCGATTTAAACAAAAACAAACATATCTATATATATATATATATATAATAGAAAAAAAAATATTAAAAAATAAAACTATCACCGTTGATCTGAACAAGATCGATATGTACAACAATAAACACATTATAATACGATAATAAATGGGTTTCTCTTTTAGTTTATCAATTAACAATCCTTGACTCATAACTGGTATGATGAAAAATTTCAAAACAATTATATGAAAAGATATTTTACAAAATGTTTCATTGAAGTTTATCAGTTATGAGTTAAAAAAAATCTTGCTTAGTCCATATTAATTATGGATCATTGTTATGAAAAACACATTGAAGTTTTGTTATACTTTCGCATGTTACATAAATCACATATTTGGTGATTCCTTTCCCCATTTAATTGTCTTTATCAATTCGGTATTTATTACACCAAATAATATATAAAGAATACATATATATTTTGTTTACATTCATTTTGAATAGTACCAGTTATTATAGTGATATCAATTATTTAAAAACTTCAATAATTCGACTAGCCATTCCAGAAAATAAACAAAGAAAAAAGTTATATTCTAGTATCTAACTTTTGTTCTTAAATAATTCATAAGCTGCAATACATTAAAAAAATATTTCCAATTGTTTTTATTCCTATACTTAATTCTTATTAAGTATAAGTATATATATATCTGTATTATATATAAGAAATGAAAAAAAAAAAGGAAGAAATGTTGGTGCAAATAAAAATTCGTTCGTAAGACTCCTTTTCTCGATTTCTGCAAATATTAGTTGATCAAGAAAAAAAAAAGGAATAAAAGAATGAGAGAAATTGTGGTAAGTAAACCAATTAACGCAGATTGGAATGTTCTTCAATATCTCAGGTAATCTTCTCGACGAAGCTGAAGTTCTCGATTGGATGGTGAAACAGAAAACCGATGAGAGTATAGAGGAAATTGATCGAGAAACTCTAATGAAGTATATTGATACGAAGGAATTTCTCGCAGTTATATTTTGTAAGAAAGTATTCCTCCATATATATCCATTATTTATTATTACATTGGTCAATAAGTACAATGATATTTTAAATAAACAATATTAACTATAAGAAATGAGAAAAAATAATAACGATGATATAATAATATTTAAATAATATAATATTAATTGTTTTAGAACAAATGATGATTTGAAATGTTGAAAGTAAGATTTTCTCAATTTTCTAGAACAAAAATCATGTTTATTAATCTCATCACTTATTGACCAACGTAATAAATCTTCTCGATAATTAAATTAAAAATTCCTTCAATTATTAACCAAAAAAAAAGATTTCCTACCTAAAACAAAGAATGAATTTCTTACTCCTATCCCAAATAATCAAAACAAAGTTAAACTACCTTAAAAATGTATAATCCTCTCTTCTACAATTCTCAATGGCAGACCATGTGAACGGTTGTTGAGACAATAAAAACATATTCAATTGGCTCTGTTCTCGAAAATATTATTCACAGACAAGGAAGAAGATCCAGAAAGTCCTCGAGTACTTAGACACGTTGAATTGATTGACGACGAAGCTGCAGAATATGGAATTAAAATAGTTCGTATGAAGGATCGTTTAATGGCCAAAAAATATGGTTATAGAAATCCACCTGGTATAACTTATTTCCGAAAAGGTAAAAGTACTAATTACGATGGTGATATCGATGACGAGGAAGAAATCCTTGATTGGTTGACTGATCCTGACAATATGGAATTAACGGATCATATCGAACGAATAAACAAGAAAATGTTTCATAAAATACGTCAATCTACAGATTACTTGGCTGTGTTTTTTTGTGAGTAGATATTTTGTTTTTCAACTATTCTAATTTAATATTAATTCTTTTAACGATTGTGTAATAAAAAACAAAGTGTAACGTTAAATAAAAAAATATACATTACTCTGTTTAACACAGAAGAATAATTTTGCACGAATTTAATTAATATATAAATGATGTTTTACGAATTTACAAATTCGATAACTATATGTACATGTTTAGACAGCAACGATTGTAAACAATGTAGTAGAGTTCTGGCAGAAATTGAGCATATCGACGACGAAGCTGATAGTGCCGGAATTAAATTTGTAAAAATCGATGACAAGGAACTTGCTAAACATTATGGAGTATTTGCGTTACCGGGAATCTTATTCTTTAAAATGACATCGAAAGAACCGGTGATATTTGCTGGTAAGAATTCATTAAAAAAACAAAACGAATGTCGTACGCTACTTTGAAATTTTTAACTTTGAAAAATAGCTCGGTTCTTCTTTTTATAAATCAAATTATTCATACATCTAAGAAATTTACTTTAAGTAATAAATAAGTACATTACTTATACCTGTTAATTTTCAATTATGTCATTGAAGGAGATTTATATGACGAAGAACAAATTTTGCAATGGTTAATGACACAAAAAGATCCATCAGGAGAGGCAATTGAAGCTTTGGACGGAGAAGAACTTCTCAATCTAATTCGAGAATCCGAATCTTTGGCAGTGTATTTCTGTAAGTGTTTTTTTTTAATATTAATATTTTAATTAGATAAAAATTCAAGTACTTTCTCATACCGTATCTTCTGTACGATCTAATTAAAATGAAAACTCTTTATACGTATGCATCGTAAATGCTGCTAATTGATTGATCGATCGAAGGAACTATTAAAATATATTCTCTCTTTCTATATATATAAAATATTAAATTAGAGCTTTTTATTTTGTTGTAAAAATCTTACAATTGCAAAAGTAATTAAATATCTAGGAAATACATAAAAACGTATAAACACATGCACCCCTTTACATTTATACGCATTCATAATTAAATCGCTTATTATCAACTAAATTCTGTCTATAATTATGCTAATAATATTATTAAATATTACATATTTCATGTGACTAACGCTCTCAAATAAAAAAAAAATCAACTGCTATTATTTATTATAAATTTCATTGTACTTTCTATGTGTAGATTTGAGAAAAACAAAAAAAATGAAAACAAGTAATTTTAAATACAACTAATTGATCAAACCTTGAGGTTCATCTATCGATTCCAAAGTTCACTCTTTCTATCGAAAAGATATTATTTATGTATATACACAGTAGAACACCTAACTCTTGATTACTTCAAATAACTTGTCAAAATTAGGTACGTCACTTTGTATATGTAAATACATATCTTCTGTGAATGAATCAAACAAAATCTTGGATCGTCTGAATTGATCTTAACAAGATCAATAAGTGTTGCATATAACAACTTTCAATGCACCGTAGAAAAGATCTTTTTTTATGTTTATATAATTTCCTTTTCTTTAGATGATATATACTCGACGAATAAATCATTCATTTGACTTAAATAAACTTGTACAAAAGTGGTGTAGACGTGTATACTATAATGTCGTAGGGAACAGAACGCTTTGCGACATGTGTCAAGCAAAAATGCATCGTAAGCAGACACGGCACAGGGAGCGCAGGATCATCGAACATGAGACAACTGAGGATGTTGACGGTACAAATTAAAAAAAAAAAAAAAAAAAAAATCCATCACAAAGAAACCAACAACAAAATTTAGAGAACGATTAATGATCCTGATTATTTTTGTCATTGTATCTTCACGTAATTATGCGAAGATGCATAATATACATACCTACTACTACAACAACAACAACAAACAACACACACGTACAATTGATACGTGCATTTAGTCAACCCTTAATTACACTTTATAGAAACTTCCATGATCCTTAGAAAAGAAAAACAAGAAAAAATATAAAAAAAAAAAGGTTAAAATTACTCTGCCCGTCTGTCCAACAATTTTTTCTAGAATATTTTCTATCCAATTTTCTTTAGACATTTTGACAAACATGACATTGTTTATATATAGGTGCACGAGCATTAAAGCATGCGAGTTACGTCCAAATGGTAATGGTAGTGATCCAATGAACCCTTGCAGAATCCGCTGTGAATAGTGTGTTTAAAAAATGTTATTTTTTTTTTATCTTTTCTGTACCATTTTTATGTATCTTTTTGCACGGTAGAAATAACACCGCTGTTAAATGGCATGATCAATCGCAAGCAACGTCACAAATATAATCCATTTCTTGATATTTATATTTTTTTTTGTATAATGAACATAAAATATATTATCGTTTCCTAGAATAGGAAATATTAAGATTCCATTTATATCACAAATATGTTTCAATGATTTCGTTCTTATAGACATCGACAATTGTGAACAATGTACGGGAATCTTAGAAGAATTAGAAAACATAGACGACGATTGCGACAGACATGGTATTACTTTTATAAAGACACAGGTAAATATGTGTGTATGGATAATTAAATATTATTATTATTATTAACGATATAATTTGTTTAACAAAATTGTATCACTAAACGTAAAATCACAGATCTGTTGAAATTTTAGGACCACAAAGTAGCCGAGGATTACGGAGTTACAGATTTTCCAGTCCTCGTTTATTTTGAAAACCAAATTCCCAATGTATTCGAAGGTTTGTTTATTTTATAATCTTCATAAAGTTATCTTAATGGATTTAATAAGAAATTGTTTAATATTCTTAGGTGACTTATCTGTAGAAGAAGAAGTATTGCAATGGCTGATTACACAAAAGACTGAAGATCGTGTTGAATTAATAACTCGAGTAATGTTGGAAGCTTTTGTTGAAGAAACACAATACCTTGCTGTTTATTTCTGTAAGATTTTCTTTAACTGCAGGTTAAACATTCAACGATAAAACAAAAGATATTTTTCTATCTATTTCAGATAAACAAAATTGTCATATATGCGATGAAATATTAGAAGGTTTAGAAAGGGTTGACGATGAATGTGACGTATTTGGTATACATTTGGTCAAAATTCAAGATCCACAGCTAGCAAAAAGATATTCTATTAAAACTTTTCCTGCTCTCGTCTATTTTAGAAATGGCAATCCTCTTTTATTCGAAGGTCACTCTCTCTTTCTCTCTCTTTTATACGATTACTTAACTTAAGGGGGACTATCAGTAATATTTTATAAGATGGTAAAGAGGTCAAATATAAATTCTCATATACTTTAGGTGATCTTCAAAACGAAGAGTCTGTCCTAGAATGGTTAATCGATGATGACAATCGAGAATTAGCCGATGAGATTGAATCTGTTAACGAAAGGATGTTGGAGAGACTTTTAGATGAGTCACCATTTTTAGCTGTTTTCTTTTGTGAGTGTTTAAACATACAAATCTATTCAATTTTAGAATACAATTAAAAATAATAATAATAATTAAATAATATTCGAATTAGATGACGAAGATTGTGCAGAATGTGACGAAATAATGGAATCATTGGAGAAGATCGATGGTGAAGCTGATCTTTTTGGCATAGATTTTGTTAAAATATCTAATCCCGAAACTGCTGAGAAATACAACGTTTTGAATATACCTTCTTTGGTATATTTTCGTAAAAGAACTCCACTTATTTATGACGGTGATCTTACCCAAGAAGACAAAATTTTACAATGGCTTACTTCTCAAGACGTTTTTGAGATTAAAAATGAAATTGAGGAAGTTAACAAGAAGATGTTAGACAAGTTGTTAGACGAAAATGAATTTCTGGCTGTTTTCTTTTGTAAGTTTAATTGATTTGTAAAAAAGAACAAAATATTAATCTATGAGATAATTACATTAATCCCTTCTTGTACTTGAACAACCCTGACTCGTGATATTTATGTTTGGGCCAAAATCTTCATCACGAGTCAGGGTTGTGTTTCGTCGAGCTAAATGGCACGGGAAGGGATTATCCAATAAACAATGATTGATTTTTTCTATCCTCAGATGAACATAACAATACGGAAAGTGAAGAAGTTCATGAAAAATTAGAAACTATCGATGGAGAAACAGACAATTTAGATATAACGTTTGTCAAAATGGCAGATCCAAGGTACGCTCGAAAATGGGGTGTTACTAAGCTTCCGGCTATCGTTTACTTTCGTAAACGTTTTCCCAGCATTTATCGAGGTATAATAAACAAATGAATACAAATTATTAAACTTTGCATCTTACAGTTCATATTATATATATTATACTTTTGTAATTTTTAAAGGTGACCTACAAAAAGAAGACGAAGTTCTCGAATGGCTTCGTAAAAAACAGATATCGTCAACCAGAATTAAATATCTACATGTATATCCTGATAGCAACAACATTGGTATTTGCAATGTATACTGGTTTCCTGCTAGTATGTTTCCGATCAGAACCATCTAATCCAACGCCTCATCCAAAGCAAGCTTGAAAAATGTATCTTCTTGATATACTTGAAATGAATTAACGAGAAAATAATGATTAAGCCGATGAGTAAAAAAGAATAAGTTAAAAGAGATCATTTAGAAAGCGTTTAGGGGAGAAAGTTAATAAATGAATAAATGAATATAAACGAATGTTAGAGAGTGTATGAATGAATGAAAAACAGATGTAAGAATGATACAAACTTATAAAACCTATAATATGAACGTATTTTATGATGATTGTATGAATTGTAATGTTTAATGACGAATGCTCAGAATTTCCTTTTTAATCAAAACGTTCAATCTTTTTTCTCTCAACTCGATAATAATACAAATATTATTATATCATTATAGAATGAGATTAATGTTCTTTCAATGTTCAATGGTGATATCGATTAATAATCAAATGAATAATTTTCTCATTGGTGTATTTACCCTGCTGAAAATTTCCATCTAACAATGCATCGCAAGCATTGATGATATAGGAAATAAGCATTAATTATTTTTTGTAGATATCGTTCAGTATCAATTGTTTAATGTATATTTTAACATAAATAGAAAAAAAAGAGATACTTCGAAGAAAATTGAAATAATGCGGACCAGTGGAACACATTCCTAAGATCACACATCCCTTTGACCTTAAATTATTAAACATGCTCTACAAAAACATATTCGGTTTGTTAAGTTATTTTATTGTTTTAAAATAAGATCGAATTTTTGGCAGGGTATTACATGTGGACCAAATGTATCGAATATCGATATCACCAATTAGATCTTTGAACATTATTTGTTTATTTATTTATCGATGTTAACGAGAGTATGCATATAAGAAGAAAAAGAAATGATGAATATCTAAATCAAAATGATCCTTTCGTTTCGTTTCAATTTTATAACAGAAAATCAATTAATGGATTTAACGTGAACCATATTAAAAAGTTGAATAGTTTTTCTTGTTTTTGAAAAGAAGAAAGAATTGACAAAAAATAAAAAAAGGGAAGAGTGGACGAATTAAACGAGGAAAGAGAACTTTTCGCGAGAATTGAGACTCGTTGTTCTTTTTAGAAAATCGGCGATATTTTCTTCATTGTTATTTATATAGTAAGATTTTTATTTAACGAATATTCGCTCCGAAATAAAAACAATATCGAATTCCTCTTTTTATAATTAAAAGAACAACAACAAAAAGTATATTTAAAAAAAAAAAAAAGAGGAATTTGTAAATGAAATTTTGACTACGGAGCAAATTCCGCTTTTATTTCTTTTTTTTTTTTTTGACACTATTTATTTTAAGGAATGTTTATCATCAATATGTGACACATTATACACACACACACACACATACACACATAATTCATACACCAGACAAAACACACAGTTCTGCGTATTTAATTAATTATTTATATTAATTATAATTTCGAGATAGCTAGGAATTATTATTATTATTATTATTATTATTATTATTATTATGACGCACTTCATTCTACCGCTTATGTTATCTTTCGAGAGGCTTATCGAATTTAACGATCTAATTGTTAATAATCTTTTAACCAAATATATTTGTGTGTCGCAGATAATGACGTGCGATCGCAAAATGTCCAAAAAAAAAAAAAAAATAGAAAACTGAAAGTAAAAACTTATCTAATGAATTTACAAGACGTTAGCGTAAGAGGCTACTAAACATACAAGAAAAATACTTGCGTATATTTTAACAAGTTCTAAATTATTTAAATATTTTTGTTTAATCACACAACCGCGTTAAAGATCAATTTCTTATGTAAATCATATCTCTAAACAATTTGATTACTCCATTACGCTAACTAATTAATTGTAAATAATTCGTTTGTCATTGATAATTCTCCTCGGTGGAGGTAAGGAAGAGAGATACCACGAAAATATAAAAAAAAAAAAAAAAACAATTCAAGAGAAGGATAAGTTTAATTAAATATTAAATACCTAATATAGTAACCAACGTTTATATTATTTTCGAGAGAGATAACGACCAAATTTAAAACCACTACTTGAAAGAAAATTTATTATCAGAAATATATTAAATAAATAACGAATCGTTGGACCAATTTTTAGACAAGTTAAATGAAATATTTGCCTATCAAAAGATTGATTCTTTTTAAATGGATCTATATAGATAGAGAAAATTCAATACTAATAATAAAAAAAATAAATATATATATTAAATACATATATATATATAAATATTATTCTTAAATATATGAATGTATATTATTTAAATCTTTTATAATAACAATATTAATATAGTGTTACCAGACTAACAGGTTCAAAATAGATTCTTGTTTTCTCGATCATGTTCGACAAAGTAAATTTCTATTTAAACGAAAATTGACAAGGTAAATAATTTCCTTGGTAATCATAAAAATGATAAAATAATCATCTTATTATTTAAAGGTAACGAACACGACGTTATAATTAGACGAAGGATTTGCCAGGATCGACAGGACAACGAGAAATGGGATTATGAAAAAATAGCATAAAGAATTCTTGTTCAAATCAATCAATGGTTCTTTTTATGGCGATCGTCAAATAAAAAATAAATGTAAAATCATTAAAAATTCGATTTAAAAAATTAAAAACAAAAAACAATTGATTAAACAAACATAATACAAAAAATATCGATCTTATGAAATATTACATTTTACATTAATAATATCTCTTTGCTATAGAATTAGATCTACCGGAAAGTTCTGTCCGATTTTCGAATAAAACCAAATACAAATTACGGACAGAACTTTCTGATAAACTTAATAATTTATTTTTTATACTTCGAATTAATTTGTTTGTCCACTTGTTTTTTTTTTTTTATTATAACATAGTTTTTCGTGTTTATTATATTCTTTCTTTTTTTTATTTTATCTTATTTTATTTTATTTAACGTAACTATATCATAAGTAATACATACGTTAGTAAAATTACACATCTCTCTTTTTTTCTTCTTTTTTTAATTTTGTTTTTTTCTTCTGCTTTTCATAAAATATAAAACTTTAAAAATCAAAGCCAAAGAGGAGATTATGTGGGCAACTATTTAAAAATTTATTTAATTAATCAGCGTTGAAAAAAGAACAACGAATTTGAGATAAGAATACTTTAAACCTTGAATCTATTCTTATATATTTTTTTCTCTTTTTTTTCATTTTTTTTTTTCATGAAATTATATAAATATAGGAAATTCCAGTTAGCAAGGCAAAATATTTTCATAGATAATATTTCTTTCATCATATATATATATATATTTATGTATGTATGTATGTATGTATGTATGTATGTATGTATATCTATTTTGCTTTATCCAAATCATTAACTATTTTTATTAACTGTTACAATTTTTTTTTTTATTATTCAAGTGATACTATTATTGACTTTCTTTTTTTTTAATACTTTGCAATGCCAATCTCAAGTATATAAAAACAGACTAGCAAACCCTTTAACCTTCGGACTTTTATTGAAAAACTACTGTTCCTCTATGACGCAGAAATATATTTTTTATTGTCTCAGAACATGACGCATGTTATTAGTTATGGCCTGTTCTTACCGCAATTAGATGTATCTAAAATATATATTTCAAATGCAAGAAAGAAACAATAGTATAAATAATATAATTAAAAAACAAAACAAAAAAAAAAAAAAAGAAATAATATAGTAAATAAACATGTTAACAGTAAATTTTATATATTAAATGCATCATTATATAATTTGTATTACTACTATTTTTAATCTTAAATAACCATCATCCAAATATGTGACATAAAATTTCAAATTTAATAACACATCATTTAAAAAAAAATAAAAATAAATAAATAAACAAGATTTCTTGCGGAATAGAGCATGGCCATATCTGGTTATTTGCGTCATGTTTTATCTAAGGGATATATTTTTTACTTATCAAAATGTACGATATGACACAAAGTAAATAAACATAATTATTAATCGCTAATGATTTACGCGAAGAATAAAGACAACATTTTTCAATACATGCCTTTCTTCGTGTGAATATACACAAAAAATACCATTAAAGCATGTACGTAAATAAATGATCTACTTGTTATCACATCTAAATCGATCACTTAATCATAGTATATAGAAATCTTCGTTGAAAAAACTTAAGAATTATTAAAAACAAATCATATACTTAATGCCGGTTTATAATAAACCCGGACTCTACGAGATAACTGTTGTAAAGTATACGAGACACACAACCAACTTGAATACTTCCAAATTAGAGAGAAGTGCATACATTTTTTGTTTGATTTTTTCCAAAATAGTTATTACACAGATCAATAATCAATAGAATTACCTACTTAATTTTGATGAATCATCAATGGTATTATTGGTATTATTATTATTATTATTATTGACGGTACAGGATCTTTTTTTATATCGTATGGGCAAAAAAGTTTTCTAAGGATATCTTAAAAATTAATTATTATTTTGTCAAGGATTTTGTATACTCGTAGTAGTTATAATTATGGTTTACAAGATAAACTTGTAATATTCTAATCTGACTAAAAATTAATTATAGTATAAATGTCAAAAAAGACAATTAATTTTCAAAACTTCCTAGAAACTTTAGGCCCATCTTGTATATTCTCTTTTGTTAGATAGCTCATTCTTATATCATAAAAAGAAAAAACAAAACTACTCCTAGGCAAACGTAGGCTGCTCAAGAAATACTGCATATTGCTGCCTTCTGCTGGATTATTCTCTTTCTCTCTCTCTCTCTCTCTCTCTCTTTTTAATCAATACATTAAACTTTACTGATCATACTAATGTAATTATATTCGAGAAATATATAATTATAACAATATAAAACATAATATATACCCCAATAAAACACAACAACCATCGATCATCAGCACAGTCAAAAGTTTTTAAGTAAATAATAATCATCTAACTGCGAGTGATATTATATAAATCATCTTACGTATGTACTTCTACCGTTTACACATTAATTTCATACTAACATCTAATATCATTCGATCGAAGATCTTATTATCACGAATGTTAAAACAGATACACGTTATTTTTATTTTTATTTTTTTACTTCTTTTTAAACCCCATAATTTTAAATACATTTTTTTTTTTCTTTATAGAGAGAATAAGACTATTTATAGTCAAAAATAATTAGTTAATTATTATTGACATTTAGATCTTACTATTGTTTTTTATTAATCCTGCTATATCATTTTTTTTCCTGTCTTATTTCCGATAATCTTTATTTTAATTATCTCAATATAATATAATACGTTGATATATATCTACAGATTTCATTCTTTCATCCTATTCTTTGACAATAATGTATTCTCAATGGAAAACAAAAATATTCCACGATAAAAGAAAGTAAACGAGAAATTTCTAATCAAAAGGATGAATATTCTCCGATGTAAGAAAAAAGCCTTTTATAGCCTTTTGTCAATTATACTTTCGTATGAAGTTACTCATTAATATTTAACTTAAATATCTCCCTCCCTCTCACTGTGATAACTACTCTGATATTTCCTGCTCTTTATAGTTTAACTAGCTTTCTAGCTATGCTAAAATACTTGAAAAAACCTACTTGTATTTCCTCCACCTAGCAGATCATTCCCGTGCCGAAAACGATTTCCATTTATCGTTCGACAACCTTCGATATGATTCAATGAGAATTTCTTTTATTTCTTTCCATCTCTACCCCCTTACACAACAACACCAGTTATTACCCCACCAGCTCCAGGAAGGCCAGTCGATCCCATGAAATCAACATCTACTTCTCTCGCTGCTTGCCTACCTTCTGTTATCGCCCAAACAACCAAAGATTGTCCTCGTCGGCAATCTAAACATTAAAATTTGTATATGTACAAAAACAAAAGTATCATAGAATTTAAAAATTAAAAAAAAAAAACATTTATTTACCTCCAGCTGCATAGATTCCAGGCAAACTAGTTTTGTATTTGCCTACGGAGGTTTCGTAGTTACCACGAGCATCCATTTTTGTTTGTAACTCATCGGCGATATATTTTTCTGGACCCAAGAATCCCATAGCAAGTAGAACTAAATCACACTTATAGATCTAACAGATACAATAAAAAAAAAATGATTACACGTTATCCCACCACTGATCATTATTAATCGGTTAACTATTTTTCTATTTACCTTTTCAGTTCCAGGAACTTCATCCATTTTCCAACGACCAGCAGAATCCTTCGTCCATTCTACAGTTACAGCCTTGATGCCGCTCACGTGCCCATTACCATTGTCCAAGAACTCCTGATTTTTCAATATTTAATATTCAAATATTCTCGTATATAATATATAATATATAATGTATTAAATTATTTACCTTGCTGAGAGTACTGAATTGGCGAGGATCACGGCCAAATTTCAAAGCCACTTCTTCATGACCATAATCTACTTTAAATACTCGAGGGAATTGAGGCCAAGGATTATCTGAAGCCCGTTTTACAGGTGGTTCAGGTAAGATTTCAAAAGTAGTAATTGTCTTAGCACCCTATAATATTAGAAGAAAAAAATATGAAAACGTTTACTTATCTTATTTTATCAGTCACTTATTATACAAGCACAGTATTAATTATACAATAAGCTTAATCAAAGTAATATGATACCTGACGTAAGGACGTTGCAATACAATCACAGCCAGTATCACCACCACCTATTATAATAACATCTTTATCCCGAGCCATAAGTTTTAAATTCTCAGGAGCTTCATTGCCCATTTGCTTTTTCTGCCAATGTTCCAAGAAACTAACGGCAAAGTGAATTCCTTCGAGTTGTCTACCAGGAATTGGTAAATCTCTAGGCCAAGTTGCACCGGTGCAAAGTAATACTGCATCATACTGATTTTTTAATTCCTACGAAAAATATAATTTTAAATAAATATCTTCATTTTTAAGAAAATATATTTATAATTAGAAGTTTTTTGGAAAAAAAAAAGATGTATTTACCTTAACAGTAATATCTTTTCCAACGTTGACACCAGTCTTAAAAACTATCCCTTCTGCTGCTAATAAAGTTACCCTTCTTTGTACAACTTGCTTGGATAATTTCATTGTAGGTATACCATATTGCAATAATCCTCCAATGCGATCATTTCTTTCGTATACAGTTACTAAATGCCCAGCTTTATTTAACTGATGAGCAGCAGCTAAACCAGCTGGACCAGAACCTATTACAGCTACAGTACGTCCAGTTCTTGATGTAGGAGGATGTGGAAGAATCCATCCTTGTTCAAACGCATGATCAATTATTGCACATTCAATATTTTTTATAGTAACAGGAGGTTCTGATATACCAAGTACGCAAGCTCCTTCGCATGGTGCAGGACATACTCTTCCAGTAAATTCTATAATTCAATATTAATTTTAATTATATATATGTGGATTTTATACTAATTAATATGATATTCAAATAGCTAACCCGGAAAATTATTAGTTTGTAAAAGCTGATTAAGTGCTTCTTTCCAATTGGAATGAAATACAAGGTCATTCCACTTAGGAATAATATTTCCAAGTGGACAACCATGACTACTTTGACAAAATGGAACACCACATTCCATACATCTTGCTGTTTGAGTACGTAATCCTTTTCTTACAACTTTGAAATTATAAATCTCGTCCCAATCCTCCATTCGCTTCTCAGGTGGCCTGTACGATGCTGTGTGTCTCTTGTATTTCATAAATCCTCTGAAGAAAATGTCATATACGCAAATTGTATTCTTCGTTAATTTAAAATCAATTTAATGACGCATATTTTAATTGCTCAATCTTAATCGTCAATTACCTTATTTTATCTAATTTTTTCTGTTCTACTTCTGTATCCGTGACAACATCTTCAATATCTTTCAATGCAGAATCGGTCTGTGAATTTCCATTAAGAATTGGTTGATCTTGTTTGGCTTCTTCTAATTGCTTCAATACACGTTGATACTCGTAAGGGAATACCTATTTTTATTTAATATGATTAAATTAAATAAAATGTAATCAATACTTTATTTGTGAATAAGAAAAACTTACCTTAACGAATCTGGTCGTTGGTTCTGGCCATAGAATCAACAAATCCTTAGCAATAAGTGAACCAGTCTTTTCAACAAACTCTTCCAATAATTGTTTTACATAAGCTATATCGTCGGGATTGTTAAGTGATAGTAGCTCAACCATTTCAGGATTACATTTGCTAAAATATTTATAATATATATATAGAACATGTATAACATGTTAAAGAGAGATTAAAAGAATATTTTCATAGTTAAAAATTTACCTCTTAAACGAACCATCAACGTCAAAAACATAGGCTATTCCTCCAGACATTCCAGCAGCGAAATTTCGCCCTGTCAGTCCAAGAATGACAGCACATCCACCAGTCATGTATTCGCAACCATGATCGCCTACACCTTCAACAACTACTACAGCTCCACTATTACGAACACTGAATCTCTCAGCTGCGATACCTCGGAAATATGCTTTTCCAGAAGTTGCACCATAAAGACAAACGTTTCCTACTATGACATTAGCTTCAGAATTGAAATCTGATTCTTTTGGTGGGTATATCACAATTTCACCTCCACAAAGACTCTATCATCGAAAGGAAAATAATCAAAATATCAATACGGAATAGAAGATAATATAATATAATAATAATTAAATAACACGTGATTATACCTTTCCTACATAATCGTTAGCATCTCCTTCGAGTGTCACGTGAATACCTTTCGTCATGAAAGCACAAAAGCTTTGTCCTGCTGAACCTTTCATTTTGATATTAATACTATGCTCTGGCAAACCATCTTCGCCAAATTGTCTGGCAAAAAATAAAATGATGTGTTTTAAATTTAATATTCATAAATTTAAAAAATAAAACCATGCATAAAAAATAATAAATAATTTAAAGACAATTTGACTTACTTAGATATTTTGTAACTTAAAGTAGATGCAAATGCTCGACATTCATTATTAATATTCATTTCGATATCAACGCGTTTTTCTTTTCCATTTAATACTGGTTCAGCCAATACAATCAATTCGTTATCAAGTCTATTTTCTAATTGAAAATCTTGCTTTATAGAACCACCACGAATATTGACACCTGGTCTTAATTCCAATGCATTTCGTAAAATATTTACGAAGCTCAATGTTTTTGCTTTATCAACAGTTATATCGTCGCGTACTTTAAGAAAATCTGTACGGCCTATTAAATCTTGGAATTTTTTAATACCAAGACTCGCCATGTGTTGACGAACCTGTTAAAACATGCAAATAAAAGATTCTTCCATAAGTAAAAATAAACAACTTAAAGAAAATAAATATACTTGTTTCGTAATGAAAAATTAATACCTGTAAGACTTACAACACTCTACAATGTTGAACGAAACATTGTACACACTGTATCAACAAGTAGCCTCACCTTCGTTTCTTTACACTTTTTCTTTTACACTTTTTATAATACACAAAAATATAATTTAATACTACGATATGTTATATGTAACGCACCTCTTCGGCGAGAGCAAAGAAGAAATTTATCACATGTTCTGGTTTTCCTTCAAACTTTTTCCTAAGTACAGGATCTTGCGTTGCAATACCAACGGGACAAGTATTCAAGTGACATTTTCTCATCATAGTACATCCCATGGCAATCAAAGGAGCTGTACTGAAACCAAATTCATCTGCACCTAATAATGCTGCAACTATGATATCAAAACCTGTTCGCATCTGTCCGTCAGCTTGAACTACCATACGTGATCGAAGATTATTCAATGTCAAAACTTGATGTGTCTCTGCTACACCCAATTCCCATGGAAGGCCTGCAGATTTAATGCCTGTCCAACTACTAGCACCGGTACCACCATCATGACCAGATATCACTACATGTTCTGCTTTACCCTGCACATACACATACATGTATGATATATTTCTAGAACTTAACTTGTGTACGATTATTGAAAGATTATTTATTTAAAATAATATACCTTGGCCACACCTGCTGCAACTACACCTACTCCAACTTCTGATACAAGCTTGACAGATATACGAGCATTAGGATTCGCACATTTTAAATCATAGATTAATTCAGCCAAATCTTCTATTGAATAAATATCATGATGAGGAGGTGGTGAAATAAGACCTACGCCAGCTACCGAGTGTCTGGTTGCAGCGATGTCTGCGGTGACCTAAACAAACGAGTGAATTGAAGAAATATTAAAATTAAATGTTGTTACAAGAGATACAAGGTCAAAAAAATTATGCTTACTTTATAACCAGGTAATTCTCCACCCTCTCCAGGTTTTGCACCTTGAGCCATTTTAATTTGAAGATCATCGGCATTAGCCAGATAGCTTGACGTTACTCCGAATCTACCACTGGCTACTTGTTTTATAGCTGAACGTTTGTTAAATTCTGGATCTTGATTAAGATATCTGATGAACAATAATTTTTCTTTTTAGATGTAAAGACAGATATTTAATAAGATACAAAATATATATAAAAATATTAACCTGTCTGCATTTTCACCACCTTCGCCAGTATTAGATTTACCTCCCATGCGATTCATAGCTACTGCTAGTGTTGTATGAGCTTCTAGTGAGATACTTCCAAAACTCATAGCTCCAGTAACAAATCGTTTAACAATTTCAGAAGCAGGTTCCACTTGGTCTATGCTTATTGAGTTATTTAATTTTTTAAGTACTAATTGACCACGCAATGTACAATTTTGAACCATGTCCATTGATATTTTACGATAATTTTCGTAAGCATTATTGCTTTTAGAAACAACATAATCCTAAAACGATTATTTTGTATTATTTACACTGTTTCTATAATAAATAAAAAAAATTTAATATTAAATAGAATAGTAATAATAAATTACCTGTAAACTAGCAATGCTGCCAGGATCATTGATATGTTTTTCTCCGCCAGATCGCCAATGATAAATACCTGGGTTACGAATAATTAACATATCCATTGGTTTTGTAGAATATGTTATTTGATGTCTTTCAAAAGCTTCTTTCGCTAATATTTCAAATGTTACTCCGCCAATACGTGACTGAGTGCCCTAAATACAAATGCATATGTAAGACCTTTTCAAAAATTTATCGACAATTATTTAAACTAATCATTTCTTTGATCTCGAGTACATCATGTTTTAGACTGAATCATATAACTATCATTAATTGGATCCATTATATAATCATTTGTAACAGAGATTATCTATAGAATAAACATTTTCAAATGTATAGAAAATGAATATTATAGTTTGTACATACCCTGAAACACTTATCTATAACTTCGTCAGCTAATCCTACTGCTTCAAAGATTTGTGCTCCTTTATAAGATTGTAAAGTTGATATTCCCATTTTTGCCATTACTTTTGCTATACCACGTTCCATAGCTTCAGAATAATTCTACAAGGACATATGCATTTCATTTTATTTAGAAAGAAAAAAAACAGATGATTTTTCTTTGATAATCTCCGATTTATAAATTCCTGTATATGTTACCTTGTATATGACTTCATCAGTAAATGTATAATCAAAAACTCCATCAGCCCTTAAATTTTTGGCCATTTCAAATACAAGATATGGACAAATAGCATCTGCACCATAACCAAGTAACACACATATGTGGTGTACTTCTCTAGCTTCAGCAGTTTCCAAGATGAGACCAACTTTCATACGTTGTCTCTCTTCAATCAAAAAGTGATGCACTGCTCCTAATGCTAATAGACTACTAATAGGAACCCTACATAATCAACAATTATTTAAATTAATGAATGCAACTAATGAAAACTATTTATTATGATTTTTTAGATCAACTGCTACGAAATTTTACCTTTCTGGACCACCTTGGCGATCAGATAGAACAATTAACTGATAGCCACCTCTAGCAGCTTCGTTAGCTTCGTCACATACACGGTCAAGAGTCTTTACCAAACCAGGAGGACCATCTTCAACAGGATAAGTAGCATCAATGACCTTAGTTTTCCATCCACGGTGTTTGGTTTGCTTTAGAACTTCAAGATCATCGAGAGATAAAATTGGCTGTTCTAAGAACAATCTATGTACTTGGAGTTCGCTTGGTTCTAAAATATTGCTTACAGGACCAATTGGACAAAGCATCGACATGACTATCTTTTCTCTGAATGGATCGATAGGAGGATTTGTCACCTAGTATGAAGAAAAAAAAAAAAAAAAAAGATTAAATAAATATTTTCTATAAACTTAATAGAAAAATAAATAAAAATATTAAACATAGAGCATTTAAAAAAATACCTGTGCAAACAATTGTTTAAAGTATTCGTATGGTAAAGGTTGAAATTGTGACAAACATGCAAGCGGTGCATCATTGCCCATTGAACCAAGGGCTTCTTTTCTAAAAAGATAAATAATGAAGTATTTAATATATTAAAAAATAATATATATAATATATAATAACAAAAATATATTACATACTTAGATTGTACCATTGGTAGTAACAATAAGTTGATGGTCTCCAACGTATATCCGTATAAAGACAATCTTTTATCTCCACCCCAGACACGATTAACAGCCGAAATTTCATTAAGACCATTGATAGCATTGTTTTTCTGGACATCACAATTGTATCCATTCTCAAATACATTGAATGTACCACCATTAGTGGCATGAGCAGCACGTAGTTCATCCATTGTTATCTGTTTTTAAGAAAGCTTCAATGTTACCATATGTAACTTACACAAGCTTATAACAGAAAAGCAAAACTAATGATTAACAAGCACAATATCAAATATATAAACGATAAAATTACATATATATATATATTGTACCTACAATATTTTTTCCAATACTTTTGTGTGATGATATTAGGCAATGATAAGAATTAGCAACGATAATATTAAAAAGCATATTATTATAATAGAAATGTAGATTTAAATGTTTACTTTAAAATGAATAAATAATAAATGCAAGTACGTGTTCTTTTGTATAAGCTAATTAAAAGAAATACTAAAAAAAAAATAAGAGATATTTAAAACACCATTTGGTCTATGTAATAAGAATTAACTAAATTGTCTAAACTTGTATACTACATAGTGAAAGTAAAAGATAAGAGTAACAAAATCCCAATCCTACTGAAATATTGAAAAAAACATAGATGAGCCACAGAACAAACACAAAGATATAAGCTTAATACCAAAAACTTCTATAGATATCAATACACTGCTTCCTAATGTAATACTCTTATACACATATATAACTAATATTGAGAAAAAAATATCTAATATTTCCAAATATAAACTAGCAACATGATTTAAGCTCACAACACCTCTCTTTAATGTTACGACTCACCCTCTGCACACAACACGATGGATGTCAGCACATAGGAAAATTGAAAAAGATTATTTGGTATTAGTATATCCTCTATTTAAAAGAACACTTTCCTCTTCGTAATTTAAATCACACCCAATAATCGTATGTTATCAAAATTGTGCTCAAGCACATATTTAGTAAAAATGTTTGTATAATAATAGTTGGCTTTGTTATAAGTGTGCATCCCATTGATATCGTTATAGCACATGAATATGATTTGACATAACAATATATACGATGAAGAAGTTATCATTTAACACAAAGCGATGTTACAAAAACAATGAAGAATATAATATATGAATAGTTAAAAAAAAAATAAATAAAAAACAAAAGCATTAAAATTACCTGCTCTTTAAGCCACTTAGAATGAGGCCTGCTTCTCGCAATGTGTTGTTTTAGTTCAACATCTTGTATAATCTTCTTTTCTTCAGTGTCAACAAGGAGCATTCTGCCAGGCTTCAAACGACTCTGTAAATAAAACGAAGCATGAATAATCATCTTCAATTAAACTTTACAAATGATCGGCATTTATGACAGCACTGGATGACGGTCCTACTGCTTTATACATACCTAGTCCCTAAATGACAAATTATACATCATACATATGACATGAGAAAAAATAAATAAAACATAGCATGTGATTTGCCATTACGCATACAATAAAATACAATAGCATAAAAAACATATGTATGTTAGACGGTGTCATTCTATCCTTACCGAACAGATGAAACAACTAATATACTTTTAGTTTAACATTCTACTGATGCAACCTCGAAGAATGAAAACAAATATTAACAATTAAATTACAAACATCTTTTTTCTGTTTCGTTTAAATTCTCTATCTATTCCACGCAGCTAATGCTTCACCCCTCGTGGAACGCGCAGTTCTCTTTTTTCAAATGATTCTATTCTCACGACTTCATAATTATTATCTCTGATGAAAATCAATTTAATCATTCGAGCATGTTACAAATCAGCAAGTACATACCAAAAATGTATGATAAAAAAAAGTAATAAAAATAAAACGCATATATAAAATATAAATAATATGCTTTTAAATATATAAAAGAAATAAAAAGAGAAAAAAATAATAAGTCGTGGGAAAGGAATCATTATCGTATGTAATGTTAAATGGGAGCAATGCGAATAATGGCAAAAAATTAATTATGTATGATAAATGAACATGTAATGTATGTATGTACGAAGCAAGAGTTTTTTTTTTCTGTAGAATGGTTTCTGCTTTTATATTGCTTGGCTATAATGCATCTTAACGCAATCCTTAAGTAGCGTTCATCTTCTGATTTTTGTCATCTTGAACGAGATAGCAGAAGAAGATACTCGACCAGCTGTGCTTGACAGTAGATGGTGTCCCTCCCTCCTTGTAAAAAGATTTGTCCCTAGAGCTAAAATTTCTCTATATTTGAATAATATAGAGAGAAATAGAGAAATAAAAAGATGGCATAGAGACGAAGACGGCGACGAAGGCGACGACGAAGACAGACGAAGGGAGTTATACGCTTAAATAATTAGCACTATTAGAAGAGCTAATTCTGCTGAAAAATTCCCACAGAGAGAGAGAGATAGAGAGAGCCGTTGTTTCCTTTAATTCCTTGATTACCTTCAGGGTTATATTGCTGGGCGGTGTGTCATAAACGCCCACTTCGGACGCCATCACCATCACGTTATCCTTAGTGACGTAGAAGCGCGAGGGGCGCAGGCCATTTCTGCCAAACAAAAATTCAAAAAAGTCTTTTTTATTATCACCTCTGTGTCGCAAACTAGTATCTGCTGTCTATATTGTTGTTTGTTCGCTTGCCTTCCTGCCGGCATTCGTATATAAGTAGTTCTGTACACGCACACCTAATCCGGTTTTACCTTCATTTATTAGGCACCCCACACATATACACAGTTGGATACAACACGATGTATGCAAGTCATCGTAATAAACACAACACCGATTTTACACTCCAGGCTCTGTGTATGACGCCACACAGTGTAACAAAATGCCACACTGTCAGACACCCAAGAACCGCAGAGGAAAGCGAGCGATAATACGATATATACTTTATTTTATATGTAATCAAACTACAATATGAAGCTGAGAAGTCTATGACATAATAAGAGCAAACGCGGCAAATACAAATGTTACATGGCAATTAGATTTGTTTATTACCCTTACTTCTTTTAATATTAATCTCTATCATAAATCTTTTTTTGCCTGTCTTTGCTCTACGCTACCAATCCATGTTTACCTTTAAACAATTTCTCTGCTTCTCTTTTTATTTTTTTATATATATATATATATTATTTTTTATTTAAATATATATTATATACTCGTACTATTACTCGTTAGCCATTCTCATGACACCGTATAATTCATTGAAGAATTCTTATTTTGAACTCTAATATGTCTGATGACAGATACATGTCTATATACGACACATTCTGTCTCTATACGAGTAGAATTAATTAATACTGCTATATGAATGACCGTATTATAAAATGTAATGTAGAAATATAAAGATAAATTTCTTTTTACAGATTTTTTTCTCCTCTTCATCCCAAATAACATTAAAAATTTAACAGTATTATAATAACTACTCGTGATAAAAAATAATCAGACCTCATGAAAAAGATTGGAAGCTAAGATAAAATGTAGTATAAGTTTTCTACCTGTCCAAGATAGCGCCAACGTAACGGCCGTCCGTGAATGTCAGTAAAGCTGGACCATCCCATGGTTCCATAGAACATGCGGCCCAATGATAAAAGTCTCTTTTCTCTGTGGCCATTGTAAGATCATTTTGCCAAGCCTCCGGTACCATAGTCATAACCGCCTATGTATTAAATATTACATTTTGTAAAACTGTTTCATTTAATTTGCAATTCAAAAGAAATCAGAGTACTATCGAAGTTACTCTCCCAACTATAATAAAACAAATCTATCTATTGATGTAAAATAAAAAATAGCATGATCATTTTGTAATAATAAAAAAAAAATACTGATTAAATATTAATACAAATTCAAAGATTAATATAGTATAGGTAATTATGGTAATACCTCAGGCAATGAACGTTGTCCAGCCATTACTAAGAATTCAAGTACGCAATCGGCTGCACCAGAATCCGAAAGATTTGGTTCTACGACCGGATAAAGATTTTTCAGTTGATTACCATAAATTTTACTGCTCATAACACCCTCTCGAGCTTTCATAAGATTAACATTTCCTCGCAAAGTATTGATTTCACCATTATGAGCGAGTAATCTATGAGATTAAATATATGGTATAATTTATTAATAATAAATCAAATAATCATGATATTTACTTAGATAACTATTTTTTTTTTATAACAGATAATATTGTTATCAAGATCTGATAATATTTTTCACTTACCGCAATGGGTGTGCCCTTTCCCAACTAGGGAATGTATTAGTGGAAAATCTTGTATGAACTAATGCCAAAAATGTCTCAAATTTTCGTGACTATAACAAACAAAATTTCTGAATAATATACAGAAAAATTCATATATATATATATAGAGTTCATATATACACATAAAAGTAATATTATACGTAATCATTGTGCATCAAAACATTAGAAATCTTATCGGCTTTTACTTAAATCCTCTGCTATAAATGATGAATAATTGAGATTAATATATTTACTTTGAAATCCTCGAAGTATGACCATAACTGATCTGCTGTAAGTTGACCTTTATAGACAACAGTTTTTAAAGAGAGCGAACAGATATAATATCTTAATCCAGGTTTAGGTATTGTATGAGATGATCTTTTTCTCAATACAAAAATCTAAAAAAAGAGATTAATCAATAATACATTGTAAAATCGAAAGAAATTTTATCTCATTTAATTTCTATTATCAGAATATTTCCAAATCTAAAATAATACCTGACGTTTGAGAATTTCTTTATCCTCTTCATCACCAGTAACAAATACTTGTCGCATATAAGGTTCACATTTTTTTGCAACTTGGCCAATTTGCGTATCATCTGTTGGGACATCGCGCCAACAAATTACCTATAACAAAAATAATTATATTCAAGCAACATTATTCTTAATTAACATTATAATAATATAATATAATATATATATTTAATAAATGGAGCTACAATTATTATTACTATAAGGATAACAAAAATCGTACTCTAAGATTACACTCTTCAGCCAATTTTTCAAATGCTGCTTCAGTTTCCTTATGGGTATTTTTGTCAAGGAAAAGTATCCCAGTAGCGTATCGCCCGAGGCTAGGCAGCTCTATATTCTGTTTCTCGCTAAAATAATAAATTTAATAAGAATCAATCAATTGAAATTATTGAATAAATACAACTTTAATATATGTTATTGGTAATATCATTCAAGTGCATAATATATGTATATATAAATTCTCAAATACTCTTAGCAATCAATTTATATATATACGTATGTAACATATTATGCGATTCATGTAATTGATCGCTCATATAGTATTACGTAGAGAATTAGTTCCAATGAATTGCGCACGATTATAATCAACACGCACGGAACTCTCAAATTAAACTTAACTTTCAGACTTATTACTCGAAATTATGCAATTTATTACTTATATATACACATATATATATCATTTCCGATGATTATAGATAAATCTACAATTAATGATAAGGAATAGATAAAAAGATATTTATAGGTACGAAAGTCTCAAATATCAAAAAGATCAATTTCATTTAAAAACTATAAAAATAATATTTCATTCTTTCGATTATATATTTTCAAAGTGTAATAGCTTTAAACATAAACAAAATGTATGAATCAATAATGTTAGTATTTTATTTGTATATTTGCACTGTCATAGTTAAAATGATAACAACACTCAAATGCGTAATATTATCTACGTTGATTTTTTCTGATAAAATCCGTAGTTAACAAACATCAAGAATACCTATTACGGAAGTTTTTGATAAGTATGAAGAAATATATACATATATATATATATATTTTTTAATATTGATAAAGGAATCCCCCACATGAATATTATGCTGATGAGATTCGGTAAGAATATTTCCAAATATTAGGGGAAATACTTTATACTTTCGATGTTTCTTCCCCTAATTTCGAAAGACTTAATAAACTGATTATTGTGTAGTACGTCATAATATACAGTGATAATCTTCATGTGGTATAGCACAAAGTACACCTGCACCATCACCAGTATCATTATCGCAAGCACATGCACCTCTGTGATTCATCCGTGCGGAAAGTGTCTGGGCATCACGAATGATCTGAAATATTGATTCTTATCATTAGTAACGGTTAATATAATCTATAGAAATAACAAATTTTTACTTAAAGAACATATCATGGAAATCCCCAAGAAGAACAACTTTAACATTTTGTCTTTTATTATAAGAGAGAACAATTTTCTAATTTATTTCTAACATACATCAGATATCATTCATTAGTTATTGAAACATTATAATATTATACCTTATGTGATCTTTTGCCATCGATAGCGACAATAAATCCAACCCCACAAGCTTCTTTCTCAAGTGTCGGATCATATAGACCTTGTTTTGGAGGAAGAGACCAATAATCCCCAGAACTCATGTTTTCAATCTAAACATAAAAGCAAGATAAAAAGTATTAAGAACAATTGTATAGATATTTATTTTATATACATATACATATATATATATATCCTTCCTTGAATAAATATCAAGCCATTCATTCAATAGAATTACATATGTATATGGAATAATCAAAATGTGTGATTATATTTAAAAATACCAAAATTAAAAATACCGAAATAACTTAATTATATCTTTTGATAATTCTTATATAACAACACATTAAGAAAACATACAAAAATTAATTTTTTGTATAAATCTATAAACGAAAGGGAGTCTCGAAAATAAGTTTTCTCGAGTTATTCTGGTTCAATGAACGACGAATTTAATATATTTCACTTTCTAAAGTGACACACAGAACGTGCATACATACACATATATTCTATATACGATAAATTTGATCGATCGTTTTGAAAGTAATCTAGACTCTCTCTCTTGCTTCGAGAACGAGGAGGGTTTTGGTCGCACTTAATCATGCACCGGGTAGGTACATAGTTACGTCACATGATGCGAAAAGCCAAATAGCGTAGAGATCAATAAATCTCACGCCCACGCTTCTTTCGTTCGTTCGTTCAAGCGCACAAAGTCAGAACCCTGACGATGAAAACAAGAATCATGTTTCTCGAGTTAGAGATTATCGAACCGATATAAAAATAAAATCAATGTTATTTTAAGATATTGTTGGTTGACCGGCCATCTTATATACAAAAGATAATGCGTTTTAAACATTTAAAAAATGTTTTATAAATAACATTGAATTCTTTACTAAAATATTATTATTATCTTCGTAACTTTAATATTAGAATTAATTAAACATTATATAATCCTACATAAATATATAAGAAATATAGAAAAAAAATTATTTATAAATTATTTTTTTATTATTTTTTACTACATAGCAATAACCTAAATCGATAACATCATGTTGCAATACCGGAAGGAAAATATTTATTGAAAAGAGAGAGAGAGAGAGAAAGAGAAGCAAATAACGATTGGATTTGCAATCGGCTTAGTTTCAAACTAAACCAATAAAGAGAAAGAAAAAAAAACATTTCATACTCGATACATGAATCGACCTTCATCGATAGGATTGATGAGAAAAAAAAAGTAATAAAAAACCAAAAGGAAAAAAACAAAAAAGGTAATTAAGAAGAAATAGTTAAGGACGTATGTCTCGTATTTCAAAACCGCATGAGGTCACGTGGTGTAGTTTTAAATTGCGCGCATTTACTGCCTTCTCTCTCACCCTCCCGCCAAACGAATCGATTTTAATGCGTATCGAATGTTACACTTAACACACAACCGAACAATCACGTTTCCTCAATATATATATATATATAATTTCCATCACACATACATATATTGAAAATTGCGATAAGATCAATGTATTTGACGTAAGGGAACATGCGATAAACTAATCGATTAAAATAGAAAAATATCAATGAACTCTCTTACGCGTGGTGTTACTATTTTTATCGAACACTATCTGCGTAATTTCACGTAATTACTTATGTCAAAAGGTTATTGATGTGTGTGTATATATATATATCATATATGTATATAGATGTATGGGTACGTATGTACAGGAAGCTCAAAGTACGACGCCACATAGGTTGCTGCATCTGTAAAGTGATAACGTATATCGTTAATATATTCTAACTACGTCTCTCGAATTTGTCTAATACAATTTTGTGTTTCCTTTTCTTTTATACTTTTCATCTATTCGTTTATTCAAATTTACAACGTCACTGTTGATTTTATAATTATTAACCTCCCCTCCCTCCCTCCAACCCTTCTCCTTTAGGAATATCATAGAAATTATTCTTAAAATAGTATAATCATACTGATTATAAATAAATACCATTACGTTAATGTTGTATCATTTTTTTTTGGTATAAGCACGACACACGCGAAAAGAGATACAATTTTAAATGGTTAACCTAAAAAAAAACTGCACGAAATTTTGTATCACCATGTGGTATTTCGTTGAAAGATTTTTCTTGTCGATAAAAATATATATATATATATATATATACCGTTAGAGTTTTGAATTGGAATAATTTATAGTCTTTGATAAAGTTATAATTTCTTTAATATCGTTTGTCAATTATATGGTTATTATAAGTCAGATCTGAAAGGTTGATACGTTAAATCGGTTCTCTGGGTCAAACGACACGCTCATTGACTTTGCGAATATGTAACTAACACGTATATTATGTCTTCCTTCTTCTTCTTCGTCGTCGTCATTATTACGTTACATGATATTTGATAACTTCAATCACTCTTCCCTCTTAATATTTCTCTTCTTTTTTTTTTTTTTTATGTAACAATCGTTATCGTTATAATTTTCTAAAAAGATTTTTCAATTTACTATTGTAATAACTGCATAAAGTTATTTTTATTATGCAATAAAATTAAAAGAAAAAAACAGAAAACAAAACCTTACGATATTTCAAATCGCGAAAATTCGAGTTAACCAATGAAATGATCGTATGCATTAGAATCGATTAGTAAAACATTTTCGATGTTTTATCGCCGCCATCTTCACGACGCGATTAACACCCGAAAAAAAAATCCTTTCCAAACGATTTTTCGTGAAATTATTCGCATAACTAATATTATACGTGTTAATAATTATACAAATAGAAAATAAAAAAATATATTTGAGAAGAAATATTCCTGGAGGATAGAAATAAATAGAAATATGTTCGTAGCAAACGATATGTTCGATATAAAAAAAAAAAAAAAAAAAAAAAAATGTCGTTAGAAAAAAGGAAGCCTTCCTTTCCTCTCCACCTCCTACTCCTACTCTTCACTCCTTCCTCTTTGATTTGCTTCTCTCTTCCAGACGGTTACTTTAAATTCATGAAATAAAATCATGTTCTCGCGACGAATATAAATTAACAAAAATTCCTAACGTAATATCAAATAGATCGTCTTACATTTTTTACTTTTATTGTAAAAAAATAAAAGAAAAAAAAACTCACCTAGGTGGAAATAAAATGCTGCGTAGAAAGGTACCGGAACAAAGTCCCCTATTTGAAATTGTACTATCGATAACACTTTTTCTTCTCTTTTGGGGGGGGAAAAAAAAGGAAACAAAAAAGAATCTCGTTCGTCCTTGTCAATAAAACGACGAACACCGATATCTCCCGGGCGATCGAATTTTATCGAATATTTCGAGTTTAAGAAATCCAACTCGAATAATAATAATTATTATTATTATTATTTAAGAAAGAGAGGAAAGAAGAAAAGAAAGGAAAAAAAAAACAAAATGGAGAAAAATTCTTTCGAAGATTCCTTAGACGTTTCAGTTAGTCGCGAAATTAAGAGAGATAATATCGAAACGAGTTATTATAGTTAGAATGGGAGTATAGTTGTTCTCTTATTCCTTTTCTCGGTAAAAGATGGCAGAGCCTCGACCGTTAATAGAACTGGCGAAGAAGAAACACTCGTAAAATAGATTGCCGGCAGCGGTAGCGGGAGTTAACCACGCCGAACAAATAGGAAGATAGACGCGAAATTTTAGCTGATCCGAGAGGTTAGGTACTACTGTCCGGCTCTTCGAGGTACCACACTTTTACAGTTTCGTTTCCACCACCACCTTACCCATCCTTTCTCCTATTGGCTAATCTCCCAACGCGCTACCCATCCTCCCCTCCACCCTGCTGCCATCTACGTCTTATACGCATACCTTATTTCACGTTAACGACTCGTGTAAGATATTTGACTTAATATAAGGAGCATGCAGTGGTGGAGAGGGAAGAGAATAGGGTATAAGCACTGTCGGAAAATCGATTTTTTTTATGTGCATTTTCTAACAACTATTCAAACATTTCAAGAATGTTGTATCAAAATTTCAAATCTATCAGAACAAAACTCTCAAAATTATTAACCTTCTAAACACCATAATTAATCCGATCGATAATCTTTTTTTTTTTCATTCATTTCCTCGTATTTAGGAATTTCTTAATGACTTCGACGGATTTTAGAATTAATATAAATTTTTGAAATTCTTTTCCTTCTTCCTTATTACGAATTCCATAATGTTAAAAGTCTGTCAATGATTCTAATTAAAAATCTCCGAAGAAATCATTTACATGAGGGATGTTGTAGATAATATTAGGATTATACAATGTTAGCTAATCAATATGTTAATTTAATTAAATTGATTAGTATCATCAGTTGTGATTATTTGTTAATAAAGCTATATTTAAAAGAACGAGAAGGAAGATAGAATTTATTTTCTTTAAGAAGAGATGTAGATAATAAAAAAAAAGAGAGGAAATTACAAATAATTAAATATGAATTAAAATATTACGAGAATAATAAATGAATAAGATTCTGTGGTTATTAGAATTGTAATGAAATATAATATTATACTAATTGTGAATAGAATTAAAATCGTAATACAAAGTTTCGTATAGATGAAAGATAAATCGAATATTATATTACGTGTAATAAAAATCTTACGTTATAATACGATATAACAATTTATTTTTAACGATCGATCAAAGAAAAAAAGATAATAAAAATTAAAGAGCAATGTACAGGTGAATAAAAAGAAGATTTTCAAGAAAACTAACGTGAACATCTGCAGATCTAATAATTCTGTTTCGTTAAAGTACAAAGAGATCTATGCCCATTAAGTAAATACATGTGCATACACGTGCATTAAAATTGCATTTCGTAATTACTCGAATAAGATTTCTATTTTAACGACGCGGTGTTTACGTTCGCGATAAAACAAACCCGATTCGTATTTGTATACAATTCGATATTTTAGACTTTTCATGAGATACTTTAAATAAATATTTTTTAAAAGAATTTTCGTCAATTATATATCAGCGCTAGGATAATACCACTAATGAAATATTATTGGCAAGTTTTGTTTTTAATTTGCTTAAAAGTAATATAAAAAATTAAAATTTTATAAATTATATTCGCCAAGAGAAATTATTTAGAAGATAAAAATATTCAAAGGAATTGATAGTTGTTTGTAAAGAAAAAAAAGAAATTCTTAAAAATTAGACACGCATTAAGAATGTAGTCTAAATTCTGAAATATTAGAATGAGAATAGTGAATGTTCTTATTCGTTGCCAATTTAAAAGTGGCATCTTGCCAATATATTAGCTAGGTATTTAGAAGAAATCTTATATTCTCTAGCTACGTAATAATTATTTACATTTCTTCGATCGATCATGTTCCTAACAACTTCGAAAAAGATATATCTTCTAATATCTATTCTACAAAAATTCATTTATAAAAATCAATAATACGATGTATGTAATATTCGATTTCTTTTTATCATTCTAAAAGGTCAAATCATTGAACGAATTATTTTCTTAGAAATAAATATTTTCTCGTATTAGTTGATATTACAAAGAAAATCTTATCGACACCAAAGTTATTATAGTAGTTCATTATGACGTATGAATAGAATATATTTCCCTATTAATTTCCACATATATTCCTATTTTTCTTTTTTATCTTTTGACTACAATAAATTGAATGAATTAATTGTGTATATATGATTCATCTATTACCAACAAATCTATACCATATTTATAACTAATCTTATAAATTGTATATGCAGATCGTGTAAGAGAAAGTTTAATTTAGAAGTTCGATCTTTTCCAATGATTAATATAAAATATCATAATACAAATAAACAATATTTCTCCTTCCTTTTTCGTCCTAGGGTAATCTGTAATGTGTTATACGTTAAATCTGTGATCAATTATAAATAATCATATAAAAACAAGAAAAAGAAGAAGAAGATATTGTCAAGTAATTTTAATATCAATAAATGACTAATAAAATACACATGTTTTTCATTAAAAAAAAAAATAAAAAAAGAGTACAAAGTAATTGTTGAATCGTGCTGATAAAAAAATGATATATATGAAGATAAAATAAATAGATAAAATGTATATGGAATACATGCATGTATCTTTTATATATTCACCTCGTGAATAATACGAAGAAGATAATAGATAATTTTATAAAATAAAAAATACATGATATATTTTCTGGATACCCCTTTTACTAAACTCAACGATGACTGACTATGTTAGTAATATAAATATATATTCGTTTCGTGACAATGACACAAATTACGGGCAATGTGCAAATAACTATCGAGAAGATAAAGATATAAGAATAATTAGTGACGAGGATAATTACGAAAGAATTATGTATACGGTTTAAATGTTTCCTGATAACAAAGCTTCTTACATCATTCCCTGCTATTAGACATACTTCAATTGTCTCGTTCGTTTAAACAAGCTTGACACTATTTTTCAACGCGTATTATTTCTATATACTTCTTAATCTGTTACCCCCAAAATTCAATAAAATTGTCATGTATTAATAATAATAATAATAATAATAATAATAATTTTCTATGAAACATCACGTAAAGTCTTTTGTTTTTATATTATACATTCTTATCAAACAAATGCGATTGCAAATGCGTTGGCAGACGGCGTGATTCGCAATATATGACCTTTCAAATGTTAACAATTCATTTTTATCATTTTTATCTCTGAATAATTCAACCATATCATTTTTATTAAATAGATACGTTCCTTCAATGAATTTTGAATCTCGTTTGTATATTTAAAAGATATGCACATCTATTACCTTGGATAATAAACAATGTAATCATTTTCAATACAGATATATATGCTTTTAAATGATACTCATTTATTTCAACATAAAATATAACTAATTTTTCAATATTATTTATAGTCCATGTCAATGTAATATTATTTCATATTATTATATTACTTGTTCTTACCAAATTACAAAATACTCTGATATTATTTATTACCAAGTCCACAATATTATATCTTATTTACTTATGTTATCTATCACATATTAGTTTAGTATCCCTAAAAAAAAAATAAACTACGAGAGAGGAAGAGAGAGAAAGAGTGAGAAAGAGAGAACTGGTGAACAAATTTGTTATGCGACCTTATGCAGCTTGTAAAGTATACTTTTACTTTTTTTCTTTTTCTTTTTTAAATAAAATTACGACGCACCTGTCAGTGACACCGTGGTTTCACGTGTTCACCGCATGCCTTCTATTTGCGATTTAAACTACTTACTTTGTAACGTTGTTTATTTTATCTGTCTGTTTGTCTGACTGTCTGTCTTTCATCGACCACGCCCATATTTCATTCTGCTAGCAGGAAGAACAATGGGTAAGAGACTCGATCGATTTCGATGATACTCTAAACTTTATCATTATCGATTATGATCGTAATACAATTAGAAAGAGAAAGAGAGAGAGAGAGAGAAAGAGAGGAGTAAGATTACAGATACACGTGAGTATTACATTAATTTGTTGATTATCGTAAGGAAATATACACTTCTACTACTTATCTATATTTTAAATTTCTTTGTATTATTCAACGAACTGTACTTATATCTTAAATCGTATATCAAACTATACTAAATATTTGTCCTCTCTACCTTCCATTCTGTTAATGAAATCATGTTTTTTTTCTTCTATCATCACTCATCATCGTGTTCGTATTTTTAAATATCATTTCCCTGATAAATGGGCTGAAGATTTTATCAAAAAAAAAAACAGATCAAATATATTTTCTCACGTCACATAATAATAATGAGAAATAATGAAAGAAAAATCGATGTAAATTGTAATTAGTTTTATTATTTAATAATTTATACATCTTATCGAATTTTTTTTTTTGTTTATATCGAGGAATGTCGTTTTCATCGAGACACGTAAAAAGTAAAAAAAAAATTCAATACTCGTCGCAGAACGGAAAAATCTTTGCCTTTTTTTTTCCGAATATTTTTTTCATTTATTTGGTTTTTCTTTTTTATTTATTTCTTTTAATATATATTTTTAGAATGTTAAAATGGGTCCTTCTCGATGATCCAGTATATCTGAGAAAAGAATAAATGAAATTAAATCAGGATAGCATGAAGAAGTATTTCCAAAGAAATTTTTTAATACTAATTTATACTACTTTGAGGATTTTTCTCTCTGGTATGAAAATAATTATTATATAATCTAAATAATGTTAATACCATATAAACCATAAAATTAATTTTTGTTTATTTAATTACCTTAGTCCATTGTCATTTATTTTACGTTACAATAATAATAATAATAAATATAATTTGTTAATACCTTTAGCTATGCTCCACCAAGGTAAGGTAATGTAAGTGAGAAACGCATTGAGAGGCACGGATTGAGCTCGTCTAGTTTCCTTCCAAAAATGAAACGTCTGAGTGAATCCTCGCATCGTCCAAAGAGGATTATACGCCCCATCGTCCAGTTCTGGTTATCAAAGCAAAAACAAAAGAAATATTCAATCACTATGACGATACGATAGATAATAATATTTCATCTTTTAGATGAAATATACACGAGTTGTTGTTTTTATTCTACGAGTAAGAGTTGTTTTTATTGTGTCGATGAGAGTCAATCGATTATGTTTTGTAGAATATATGAATAATATAAGTGTTATATATGAAGTATAATATTATTTTTTGTTCGTCTCTTGATTTATTTATCATTTTTTCTACGCAATTTATTTATTTTTTTTTCGTAGGAAACGATTATGAGGGGCGTGGATGATGAAAGGGTCTAATCGAAGAATATATACGTGTGTATGTGAACCAAGAAATGTAGGTTTTAGTTGAAACTTATGATATATGGTATGAAACAGATAGATACAAAAATAATAAAGAGTGAGTGAGTGAGTGAGAGAGAGGAAAAGATCAAAATGGGGATAAGAAATAACGATTACGTAAAAAAGAAAATTAGTTCAATTATAAAATGATAATAATAAATTATTTTTCGATAAAAATCGAAATATTATTTTCAACGACATCGCGTTGGAGTTTAATTCGAAGGACTCCATCACCAACATCATTTCACGTCAATCACGAATTAGTAGGAGGACGACGACGTATTTGAAGTTCACGGTCTGATCATCGATCGACCCTAATATTCCCATTGTTTATTTTATGCAAGCCACGTACGATGATGATAAGGAAGCGGAAGAAAAGATAAGAGAAAGAGTATAAAGAAAAGACAAAATAAAATATCCAAATAAAAAAGAGAATACAAATACACTGGTACCTCGATTATCGAGATGTTAACGTAATATTTGATTTGAAGAAAATAATCTTCATCAATAATCGTCGAATAATTATTTATTAACAAAATTATCATTTTTAAGTTAGAAAAAGAAACGAAGCAAGATTTAATCCGTATTCTATCGATAATAGTATGCATTGTCAGTATCATCGATTGTTAATAAAATTTAAATATTGTTCACGTAAAAATGAAATTAGCACCAATCCAAGGATTGGTTGTCAGAATGAATAAGAATATGACCGATTGAAAGAAGATAAAGATAGAATCATGTAGGTGTTCCTGAGGTGATGTTGGAACAAAAATTGGTATCGGTTAAAAAATAAGGGTGAAGAAAAGAGTTGTGGGGGGTTAAAAGGTTACAGGGGTTGGAAGAAGAATTTACCCTGTGAGCCGGGGCGGCGTGGGAGCTCGCACCAGTAGTAGATGGCCGTGCCGTCGGGTGTGACGCGATGTGGGGGTAGTGGATTGCCAGCAAAACTTCCAGAAAGGGCACGTCTTCTTCGTCTTCTTGGTAGAGTAGCACTCTGCTTGTTATGATGCGGGTTGGCACCCCGTGCATTAGCATTTTTGTCTTTTCCAGTATCCTCGTCGTTGTTGTCGTCGTCATCCTCCTCCTCCTCCTCCTCCTCCTCCTGGTAATCCACGTGTCGTTGACACCGTTGTCTCGAACCACGTCGGTTGTCCTCGTCAATGGTCGCGGTAGAATCGAATTCGTTGTTCCTATTTTTCCCGGAATAATCCTCGTGATCTGAACCAGCTGATCTTAATCTTCTACGACCTTGTACTCGTCTAACTCGTAATAATTCATCATCGCTTAGCCTACGACGTTCCTCCTCGGTGTCCAAACCGTTGAATTTATCGTGTCCAAGTTGACCGGTACTATACGGTCGTCTTTTCTTATTATTATCATCCTTATTGTAAGTCAATGGTAATTCTTCTTTACCGTGTACCAATATCGCCCCAGAATCTAACTTTTGTCTAACGTTGTCATCTGTCAATCTATCACCACTTGGCACAAGGATCTCGCTACCTACTTCTATGTGATGATGATTCAGCTGATGACTCTGATGATGGTGATGATGGTTCTGCAGGCCTATCGCGATATAGCGCGGTGTTATTCAAACGGACAGAAAGAGATAGAAAGATAATCAAATCAAATAATACTAACAAAAATAAGAGAAAGAGAGAGATAAATTATCGTACGACTGATCGGACGTCTCGTCCGTTTTTTTTTTCCTCCAATGGTCGCACAATTCTGAATAAACCAAACGAAAATGAATATTCAAGAAAATGATACAAGATATAATAGAAAAAAAAAATATTAAAACGAATAAGGGAAGAAAACAAACGAAGGAACGAACGGACGAGACGCGACGATCTGATAAAACGCGAAAATTAACCGGAACGGCCGCCGCTCACCGTGTTGCTCGCGATAGTTGTTGGTTTCTTTGCGATTAGGCGAATTCCTCTCCTTATCAGAAGGCTTACGTTCGCGTGAGTTTCGTTGCTTTTGCGCAGCGCGTTGTTGCCTTTGTTGACGTGCCGGGATCCGCAACGGTGATCTACGCCGGTGACTACGGGATCGAGAACTTCTTCGAACTCCTGGCGAGCCCCCGCACCCACCCCAGACGCATTCCTCGCCATCGGCTACAAAGGAAACAGTCACACATGGCATACATGGCCCAGATATTTGCCAAATATTACATACTAACAGCTCTTCCTTTCTCGCACGCTAACTCACCCTCCCATCCCTCGACCCTTAACCAATCAACCCACCACCCATTCCAAACTGCACTCTACTATTTTTGTTTTCTATATTTTTTTTTTTCTTATTTTCATTTTACGTGTCACACTCATTCGTGAGCGAGATGCTGTTGGTGGTGGTATAGCCCTTATCATCTTTCATAATCCTGGATCATCTTTCATCTCTTGGCTATTATTTTCATTTCTTTTCTTTTCTTTTCTCTTACTCGTTTCCTTTTTCACTTTTTTTTTTACTTTTTTAATTTTAATTTTAATTTTAAGTTAAACATTTCTACTACTTATCGTGTTTATCGTGACACGTGGGATTTCAACATTGATGGAGCACGATTGATAACGACTCGATACGAACGTTTACAAAAAAAAAAAAATGCTTGGGAGATCAGGCCAGTTAGGATAAACAGAGAAGTGGATAGAAAGCAATCTAAAGGTGCGCTACTACGACGTTAAAAGAATCTCTGAATCTTTATACGATATAAATCTATTATATTATTATATACAACACACACATATTCATCGTAAAAGATACACAGAGATTCTTATCGGGATTGGTTAGGTGATACAAAAATCATTCATGCCCCCTTTATTCAGTTGAAATTCTATTAGATTGAATTTATTTTCTAATATCGATCTAATCCTGCTATTAATAAAACAATATAGAAAATTTGTGCATGCGAATTTAACCTCTTCACGGTTTGTAAAACATTATTTGACTTCTTCCAATTTTGTTTAAAAATAAAAAAAGAAATAAAATGTATAAGTGTCCTTGAAGAGGTTAATATAAAAAGGGATATCTTCGTGACATTTTGTTATATAATAAATTTAAACGCGAAAATAATTTGAGGCAAAGATGGATAGTGAAAAGAGAAGGAAAGAAAAAGAAATAGAAAAAAAAAGGACAATTAGCGTAATTAATTACCGTCTCGAACGTCGCCAGCCTCGATCTCGCTTAGGCCATTTGCCATAGAATCCAATCCTTCGTTCTCCGATCTAGCTTTGGTTGCAGCAGTATCAGGTTTAGTTCTCCAACCACCACGAACAAAATTGTTTAGATTAGCACTCGGATCGGATAATCTACGTTGATGACGATACATAAAGATTTCTTCAGCGTCATCCCAATCCGCGTCCCATAAAGCATCGGTCGCGCAATATCCTGGCTCGGAAGTTGGTGTCTCAGCTCCTGATCCTTTAGGTTTAGTCACTGCCATCTCGGCGTGTCCTTTTCCTACGAATCGGTTTTTCTATTTTTTCTTTTATAAAAAAAACTTGCCTCACTTTGATTATTATTCTATGCGGAAGAGAATTTATTTTGAAGAGAATTATTTTTATACTAATTCCTATTACAATTGAAAATAATTATTTTTATTGATAATTAATCGAAGAATATTTTTGTTAAAACCGTATGTGTCCGTTTATTGATTATCTTTACCGGTACTTAGAAACGTTAATAAACAATATGCAAATGACAATTATTTAAATGGACAATATTTTACTCGTTGATTTACATACCACGTGGTCCCTTCATGCGAACAAATTCTATTCGTTGGGAAGTTGCGCCTGAGAATAGACCGAAGGTCATACGTTGCGCCATTTTTGTGCTTAGACTTGACTGCAATTCATCGTAAGTGGATAAAATATATATTTTATATTAAATTAAATTTAATATATATTTCCTTGATATAATTATAAATATATAATATAATTATTAATTATAATTACCCTAGCATCGTAAACTTTTTTCAAAGCATCGTATCTAATGGAACCCAAAAAAATGACACCCTGAACGGCACCTTGCCTATCGGAAGCAACCAATTCAACGCATACCATTTCACCATCCCTGACTAGAATATCACAGAAGACTTCGTCGAAATTGTCAACCATGAAACAAATGTGCGGATAAGTCATCTCCTCGAGTTCACCTTTAGCATCCATTCGTCTACGACTAGGACTGGCGTATACTTTTTGCGAGTGTCTTCGTAATACCTTAAATACATTCAACATATAAATCAAAATAAAGAAAATAATATATAATGTGATTTTAGTTGAAATTAACCCTTTCGATATACAAGCAGGAAGAAAGATTGTTTTATTAATTATTATTATTATTTTTATTATGAAAGGAAAGAATATGCAATTAATTCTCAGTAAGAAATGATTAATTTCTGCTGACTGTTTATTAATTATTCTAACGTTTAGGAAAATCTTTCATACAAAAGACAGAACACTCGTAATATGAAAAGGGTTAAATAAAAATAATTGTACTTTCTTACTTGCAATTCCTTTGGACTTGTCCTCGTGCATATTGCTAAAGTAAGAGTGTAATCGAATTGATGGACGACTAGATTCAGGTACACGGTTTCTTCCCAATCTATATCAGGATCACCTATCGGCAGTTTTTTGCTGTCCTTCCGATAAACATCAACAGCTGTTTCGAACTTTGGTAAATATCTTGAGGATGTTTTAACATGTTTTTTACGAACGAAGAATAACAAATCGTCACCGTCTATCGTGTGTTCCGCTTGGAATAGAAAATGTCGAACGAAGAGGTCTGTCCAATATGTCATACCTTGTAATACGACAAAACCGGAATCTGTATATATAGTTATAAAAAAAAAAAGAAAAGAAGAATTATGATATTTTTATATGAAATAGTATTCTATGTACTTGTATATCGTGCAAATTTACAAATGACATTTTTCAATATTTTCTGTAAGATCTTCTTTTCAAGGGATTCACAACAAAGATAAAATAGAAGATAATAAAAGGTTGTGTTCAAGAAACGATCGATAAGAACGACTAACGTGTATTCTCTATGCATCGTTAAAGGTACACGTGCAGTGTGAACCTTTAAAGGGCTCTCTTGGTTTCCCCCTTTTTCTCATAAAGAATAGTAGTTGTCTGTCTTGTATGAATTTAATGAGGGAGAAACAAAAGTAGAATATAATCGATCTTTTTACTATTTTATATATATATAATATTAATTTTATAATAAAAATATATAATATATAAAAGTTAAGTAATAATATAAATAAATGTATTAACAATTAATCATGATAAAGTCTCAGGACAAAAATAACGATTCGTAATTTGAACGAATGAATTACGTACGCGAAATAATAGCAATTATTATGATTGGAAATTAGTCAACAGATTAATCATCCTCATTTAACCTAATAAATACAGGAGATAGTTATACATATATGTATGTGTGTGTGTGTGTGTGTGTGTGTATACGTAATACAGTAATATAATTATATAAAAAAAAAAAATAAAAATATAAGATCTTTTTTGAATATAATGTCGAGAATCCTGATAAGATTAAAATGAATGATCTATCAAACCCCGGTGCAAGATTGTCACCAATTGAATGAACGTCTCTTTTTTTCTTTTTGTTTCTTCCTAGAAACTCGCAATGTAATTAAAAAATATTTCTCGGAAATTTTTGATTGCCTGATAAACCGTATTTTAATTCTTGTCAAGATCTGGAACGCGACAGATATAACAATGAGTAAGAAAAATAGAAATGACGACGTGCTTTTGACGAACGAGAGTGTATTTATCAGGGAGTAGTTAATTAAGAAGAAAATTAGAGGTAACACGCGTATTGAAGGATTTATAATTATGCGGGGATACGCGTACAAGGATTAGTTGGAAAAGTTTTGAACCGTTAATGAAACTATTTTTATTTTTGAACTTAATTTTTGTTCGTTCGGGTAAAACGAGATTGTGATGGCAAATTTTCTATACGATAAGCTCGAAACTTGTCAAACCTATCAAATTAATATACATATATAGTATATAAAAATTATAAGTATAATATATAATTAAATATTAATAAAAATAATATACAGATATAGTCAAATAAAATGAATTTGGTCGGGAAAAGTATTATTGTTTTCTATATTAGGTAATAGATTTTACAAGTCACTTACGTATATGTAAAAAAATATATGTATTTATATATATACACATATATATTTCTATATATATATTTCTATACTTGTAGACATTTATGTATAAACAGATACTAGTGTACTCTTACAAATATTCATTTACACAAATACACACGTATATATATGTGTATATACTTGTATCCATGTATATAGATAAATATATAAAAATATAAAAATAAATTGAAGTAATATACTAACCGTCTTTGAGCATTTGCCGGAGTTCCTTGGTCCTTTGAAAATTGATTTCCTCGAGTAGTTGTTCCAGCATAGTCGGCGGTCTTGTAAGGCCGGATGACGAGCTGCCCGCCAAACTCGCCATGGCCTTTTACGTTCTCTTCTTCCTGGTATTTCGTCGTCTTCGTCGTTTATTCTTCTTTCAGTTCTTTTACTACTTATTCTCAATCCTTTTTTCTTACTAGCTAAAGTTATGTGTATTTTATATTTTTCCTGTCGCGCAACACAGTCTTCTTCGTTGGTTTGATATTCCCCTTCTATTACCTGTCAACAACGATGACTCTTTACTCTCTCTCTCTTTCTCTCTCTTTCTTTCTCTCTCTCTCTATCTCTCTCTCTTTAAATTTGCACGTATATTTGTCTAGGGGAAAAGGAACGATAGGATTTGTCGAGCATCGGTCGTTCGACCAATCGTATCGTCTTTCCTTTCCTTTCCTTTTACTCAAAACACCATCCAACTTAATACATTCCCCACTTGTTTTCAATATTTTTCATACCAATTGAATTGTTTTCGTACTTTTTTTTTTATTCCTAATTCTGTTTTTTTTCTTTTTTGATTTCAAAACTATATCCACGTTCCTTTTCCTTTTCTTTAGTTTTAAGTTATTTCAAAGAGGTATAAATTATTTAACACAATTCGTCGATATTACGATTGAATAATATTTTTCATTAACGGAGAGACACAACTTGTAACATTGTGAGCGAGAATTTAATGAGCGAGAAATACTTCGGCCCCAACACTCGAACGCGCCGGTCGTCGATAATCTCGCGTCTGCGTTTTCGATCTTCTCCTTCCCGCGAAAGTTTAAAACGATTTCAACTATACTCTACAAGATTTATTCTTATTTCTAGCTAATTCCAAACAATAATTCGATATATTTTGTACGTTTTATTTTGTATCATTTTCCAATGGTGAAATTTTGTTACAGAAATTTTCCCACTTTCGTTGAATTTCAAATTCATATTTCGATTTGCAATCATCTTATATTGGATTGATAATAATCTAATAATAAACATAATTATTCTTATTTTCAGCTAATTCCAAACAATAATTCGATATATTTTGTACGTTTTATTTTGTATCATTTTCCAATGGTGAAATTTTGTTACAGAAATTTTCCCACTTTCGTTGAATTTCAAATTTATATTTCGATTTGGTAATCATCTTATATTGGATTGATTATAATCTAATAATAAACATAATAACGAATTTATCAAGAAGTATCCCAATACCACCTAATTACTGGCAATTGCGCTAATATAATTTGAAAAGACTATTTTATTAAATCATACTCGTTAGTATATGATATATCCATTTTAACAACTTAATATTATTTTCTTGAACGTAATTCTACTTGAGGCAAGATATCGCGACCTAAAACTGACCCTAACGAGTCAGATAATGTTTTTAGATCACACGTCACCAAGTATTTAACTTGTTTTTGCGTTTGTTATAATCCAATAATAATAATTCGCCAATTTTACTTTTAATCGTATACTTTTCTTAAAAACGCCTTTAACATCAAAAAGAAAAAAATATTAAAAATTTTAGATCTATGGCTAAAACAAAGAACAGTATAAAATTATGATATATTATTTTTTCTTAACAGAAAGATAAGAGAGAGAGAAAGAGAGAATGATCGGATTGACGGAGATTTTTTGAACCGCGAGCGCTGACTTTCCAGATCTGTTCAGTTATTCCAGCATCCAGTTAGTCATTCCGTTTAGTCGTGAACCATCCTTCTCTCGTTTCGCTTTAAACTAACTCGTCGTGAGAGTTCAATCTGTAAAAGGTACGTACGTGTTTATGTTTCCTTTCAAACAAAATCAAAATCACGATCGATGACAGTAACGTAAAATCGATCAACACGAACGTTTTCAAGAAAATTTGATATTTTTATATTTTTTAATAAAACAATATCAAAATTAATTCATCATTTTTTACAACTTTAAACTCGAGAATGAAAATAGAAAAATAAATTCACGCGCAAAGTATAAAAACATTTTGTTTAAAAGGGGAGATACACATGAATGCATGAGTTTTACTTCGTTTTGATTAATTTTTTTTTAAAGTATAACTCATTTAATATATTTGAAATTTGGTATATAGTTTATTTGTATTTTTAAATGTTACGAAAAAAATTTGTTTCATTTTTTAATCTCAAAATAACTGATTAATCTTTCGGGAAGGTTGCAAGTTGATTGACTTCTCTCCCTTCTGAAATGTTTAGTTTTGTGAAAGAGATAGAAGGAGAGGAATTATTTCGACAAATTTTCTTTATTCCCACGATCAATTTGTTATAGACTGTAAAACCAGTTGCGTAATCTTTTAGGTCAGGATCGTTACACGTTTTAATTTTGGCCGGGGGGGTCAGAACACCCCGAAGCGATAGAAGTGTTTACTCGTGAAAGGACTGGTACCATAAAAGAACTCAAGTTTCTAACGATTCCCATTAATTCGAGCTTGATTATTTAACCGTTTACATCTCTTTCTCTCTTTCTCTCTACGTCGAAAGTTTCATCTCATTTTAACTTTTCTTTTTTAATAAGTTTATGTTTTTATTAAATAATAAATACTAAAACCCTTTAATCGTACGAAAAAGCATTTGAATTCGTTTAAAATGAAACCTTGAAACTTTCGATAGAAAAATATGTTCAATGAAATTTAAAGAATTTTTGAGACCTATCGTCGATGATGGAAAAGCAAACAACATTTGAAAGACTCCAAGTTACGAATAGAAAAAGAAAAAGAAAGGTAGAATAAAAAGTTGAGGAAATGAGGGTGAGATAACTCGTGGTTTGTTTTTATATACACGTTTTCTTCTTTTTATGGATATAATTAACCACTTTTAGATATTTTCCTTCGAGAGTTAAAACCATGTCGCGAAAACTAAACGAAACTGTTAGTATAATAGTTTTTTTTTCGTTGTTGTTTTTTTTACAACGCGGAAAGTATTTTTCATCGTTAACTGATTACGTACGCACACAATTTATATGAGCATAACACACACACACACACACACACACATACAGAATAAAATACAAAAGTATCGATAATGTATACAAAATACATATCAATTCTAATAAACATAATTCATTAATTATAATATTAATAATAATAATAATATTATTATTTCGATATTTATTATGTTATAATATATTATATTACAAAATAGTAGTATATATTGTAATATATAATACTTTATACTATAATGATTCAATTTAACTTCATTCATTAATTAAAATATATATTTATATTTTCGTTATATATTTTTTATTAATTTATTAGATTACTCGATGTAATTAAAACATAAAAATGCATTCTCGAGCACATCGTGAATAAAGTTTAGCAATTTCCGGATCACGATATCGTGTCTTATCTGTTCTACCCTCTCTCTTGGTACTTCTTATCTGTCACTTTCTATCGTTCTATCCATCTGGAACTATCTCTTTCTCTATTCCCATATCTCAGCTTCCAATGTTCTAGAAACCTACACCTACGTATGTTTGAAGTAGACGATCTCGAAAGTCGTCTCTGACAAGATTGACTCTTGGAATCCCGACCTAGTTCCCAGATCCACGCATAATCGGATAATTCAAATTAGAGTACATTATGACAATGGAAACTATAGTCAACGCGTCTCATCTTATTTTCTCACCAGTTTCAAATCTTTTTTTCCTTCTATGATTAAGGAAACAAAAACAGCATGTATATGCGAAAATATATTAATGTTAATCATAAAATATTATTTTTAAGATATTAGAATTATTAATGAAGAATTTCATTAGTCAAAAATATATTTAAGATTCGATTTTATTAGAAATATTATCTTGTTTGAGTGTTCATTATAATTAAGGAACAAATATAATCATATATTTTAATTAACACAGGCACGTTTATGATAATTTAATATTTAATCTATTCGTAAAACTTGATTTCGAGAGTAATTGGAATTTGTAAGTAAATTTTCGTGTCAACAGCGAAAAAGAAGAATACAAAAAAATCCGAGGATGTTATTCTTAATATTGGTGGCGTGTTTCGCTACCATGACTCAAGCAGGATGCCCTATGAGGCCAACAACGGAACAAACTTCCGCTGGGAGGACACCCGGTGATGGTGGATACAAAATATATATCAGTGGAACTTCCGATAAGTACATCCCTGATGCTATATACACTATTAGTCTTCGAGGTATATAATCATCAAATTTGACTTTAACTTTTCTACAAAATGAAATTATTTCTCAATCGTCAGACGGGTTAAGTTTTGATTTTGAATTATAGGATCAAGAACCCATGAACAATTACAGCAATTCACGCGTTTCACTTTATCTGTGCATTCGCAATACGCCCCAAATAATCCATCAGTTCGCGTTGGTTATTTTCAATTATTTTCTGATGCTTTGACAAGTTTTAACGAGGACTGTATCAACACCATCTCGGAATCTACAGATTATCCTAAATCTGAAGTAATTTCAATTAAATCTCATCTTATATAGAACTTTTTTTCTTGAAGTTCAAGAAAATTATAAAGATAAGTCTTTTAAAAACTTGGCTTCTAGCCAACCAGTTCTTTCAGTTCCTTCACGTCTAACGATAGTTCAACTTTTTGCCCTTGGAATAGATCCAAGTTATGTGGAAAGCGCCACCGACTGGATCAGGTTGTGTCATCTTTACATCTATGATCTTGGAAAATAATGTCAGGTGGTATGCCGAGGATGAAGGTCTGACAAAGACCTTCTGTGAAATGACTTCTAAGGAAGTTGAACAATTGAGCGAAGACAAATGCTGTTCTTGCGACGAAGCTAAATATTCGGTAAGTAAGATTATTTTTTAAATGAAATTTTATTCAAAATAATAATATAAAAATAATATAAATCATTTGTTAATAATAAGAATATTTAAAGCTTATTTTCGAAGGTATTTGGTCGAACCGTACACATCCTAAAGATTATCCATTCTCGGCATGGTTAACTCACTTCAGTGATCTGATCGGTGCATCCCACGAATCGGAGTATTCTTTTTGGGGTAGAGATCATATTGCTACGGATGGTTTTAGGCAACTCGCCGAATGGGGATCAGCATCGGGTGTGGAAAATGAACTCAGAAGTCAAGCTTCTAAATTGAGAACTCTTATCAAGGCTGCCGGTCTTTGGTATCCAAATGTAAACACCAATACCAGTACAAGTTTTAGGTAAGTTAATTCATTATGATCATACCGCAAGAGTTAGTGTTATATATCTTTGAGTAAAAGATTATTTGTATTAATTTATTTATTAATTATATGATCGATCAGGGTAGACAGGAAACATCCTCTTATTTCGGTAGCTTCGATGTTCGGACCATCACCAGATTGGGTAGTTGGTGTAAGTAAATTAAATCTTTGCCAGAAAGATTGCACTTGGACGAAAAGTATGATAATAGATCTTTATCCTTGGGATGCTGGGACGGATAATGGTATCTCTTACATGTCCCCAAATTCCGAAACTAAACCAAGAGAAAAAATGAAACCAATCACTACTTCATATCCGGAAGATCCTAGATCACCGTTCTACGATCCAACTGGTAGACCCATGCTTCCATTAGCAAGATTGTATCTCAACAGAGATAAAATCATTCAACGTGGTTGCGACGAGGAAACGCTTCAACGACAAGTACAAGAGTTAGAAGTTACTGAAAATAACGAGGACACTACAAAACGTACTTCTTTTATTATATTTCTTTAGATTTTTGGTTTATTTTCCAAGTGGAACGTTCAACAAATATTGATTTATTTCTATTGGTTTATTATTATAAAGCCGAATGCCAAACGACGGATTACTCGACATGGACGCCGTGTTCTGTTAGCTGCGGTAAAGGATTAAGAATGCGTACGAGAGAATACAGGATGCCAGAAAAGGCAAAGATGTTCAACTGCAACAGACAACTCGTATCCAAGGAGATGTGCGTGGCTAATTTGGCCGAGTGTCCGTAAGTATTTTTCTTGTTTGAGTAAGTACGATGAAGAAGAAGAATAATAAGAACATCGTGTCATTTGAATTTCTTAGAGGTGAAGAAGAAGATGCATTTAATGATGCATTATTAGTACCAAATAACACTTATTGCGAGACCACCGATTGGAGCGACTGGTCAGAATGTTCGTCTACGTGTGGGATTGGTATTAAAATGAAAACTAGACAATTCAGGGATCACAGAGGTCGGAAAAATTGTCCTCTAGTTTCTTTGGTAGAAAAAGATAAATGTATGGAACCACCGTGTTTAACTACGGAAGTAATCGATCCTGATTGCAAAGTATGTATCTTTTTTCTATCTTCTTTAATCGTAATTATTTAAATAATATTTTTTAAGGTAAGTTATAAGTAGGAACATGTGGTAGGTTACCGAATGGTCAGATTGGTCACCTTGCAGTGCATCCTGTGGAAAAGGTGTTAAATTAAGAACGAGATTGTTATTAGTTGATCCAACGATGCAAGAACATTGTTCGTCGCGTGTTGAAATGTTACAACAACGGCATTGTCTTGTTCAAGCTGATTGCACTTTTGATATGGCAACAGCTAAAGGTAAGAAATTATATAATCAAACAACAATAGAACAAAATGTTAATAACGTTTAATCATAATTTTATGCTAATTTCCAAGTGGTTTGCATGGAGAATGCTGACCCTGGCCCATGTAGAGGCTATTTTCAAAGATGGGCATTCGAACCACGTAAATTAATGTGCGTTCCATTCGGTTATGGTGGTTGCCGAGGTAATAGGAATAATTTCCTCACGTCTGATGAGTGCAATCAAGCTTGCGACATCGTAAGTAAACGAATTAATAATCACAATAGTACGAATGTTCATTCTAATGTTTGGACTATTAATATCAATTAGTTTGGTTTTCATTTAGGTACGTGTTATTCTAAGTGGAGGAGATCCAACGAACCGATCAGGAATTATTCAACCACGTACAAATTTAACGAATTTGACACCTGTCGATTGCGAGCTTTCTAATTGGTCTGCTTGGTCACAGTGCAGTGTCACTTGTGGTACAGGACGAGTTGTTAGTTATCGGACTATCAAGGTATAATATTTCAATAGTATGATAGTATAATAAATAATTCTGACTGATATTATGACACTAAGGACTTATTCTAATTCAATTTTTCATCAAATTTATTATTTTAATTTAATCCATTGAGTGTCATAATTATTGGTACAATTAATAAATAAAAAATATCACATTAATTTGATATTTTCTTGAATAATTTTTAAATAGCGTCAACCTGAAAACGGTGGTCGAGCGTGTCCAAAAAAATTGCAGAGACGATCTAGATGTCAATCGGCGCCGTGCAATTAAATAAATAACACGAAAGGTGAATAATTTTTAAGGCAAAGTAATGTTACAATTTTTTTTTTTAAACAAACGTATGAGTATCTGACAAAAATGAAATAAAATGAAAAAGATAGTCTTTGTGTTTGATTTTTCTTTTTTTTTTTTTTTTTTATTATTATTTTGTTTTCTTTTCTTGACAACATGACAGGTATATAACACTCTGATGTATCAGAATAAACGATATTTTATCAATGATCGTATTTATATTGGTTACGATCGATCCTTTTTCTATACTTTCCATCGAAGTTCATTCCAAAATGATATATCGATATATTTAATATATTATATAATCCAACAAATACATTTTGTAATTCATATTGTCCATCATAGTATTTAAACAGGATGAATTAAAAGAGACAAGTAGAATAAATGATTACTTCAACAACTACTAAACTTCGAGTACACTCGTATATGAATTTTCCAATTACCAAATGTTTCTATCATTTAACACGAGACTCGTTTTTTTTTTTTATTTCTTTTTTTATTTATCGCATAAAAATACACAAATATCGGGTACGTATGAAATTACAATGATATTAAAATTATCGAATAATTAATTACGGCAACGAGAAAAAAACAAACAAACAAAAATGATACATCGATCAATTGCATTCCTTCTTTTTGATGAATATTTAATAAAATACGTTTCCGGAGAGATCAACTTGTTAAAATTTATTTTTATTTGCTTTCGTAGTTCGATGAGACGCCTTTTATTAAACATATTTTTCTTTTTCATCGATATTTACCACAGTTCACGGTATAATATGTTTTTAAAATTAATATTAAATAATACGAGTTGAAAAAAAGGAATTTACTAAGCGGATAAGTCTTACACTTATTCGATCATTGTATCTATAATCACATTTATTATGAATTAGGAAGAAGGAAAAGGGGAGTGTGGTTGGGAGTATTGGAAAGGTGAGAGGAAGGATACTTCCAAGATTAATATATACATTCTATAAAATGTAAAATTTTCAATAAACACCCTTTCTATATATAAAAGACGCCCCATCAACTTAGTATCATCCTATCGATAATAATAATCGTTAGAAAATCGGACTATGCATTTCGCTTGGACTAGTACTGAAAATGATTTCTTTGAATTATTATTAATTATTAATTATTAATTATTATTATTATCATTATCATTATTATCATTATCCATTATCATTAATAATATTATTATTATTATTATTATTATTATTATTATTATTATGTTTTTGTATATATCTCTCCCGTACTCCTACTAAGTAAACCTAATAATAAAACGTTGGTTCCATTTCAATAATTCTTTGGTTTAATTGCATATTTTTTTTTTCGACTTTTACACGCATGCACCGATGATGCATTTTATTAAATCTTTTTCTTTTTCCTTCCTCAATTAAAAAGCTTCTTCTCGAACTAACAACGTTCATTATAATTCTGTGTTCTTTTCTTTTTTTTTTGCCATGTTCGATACTTCTACGTTTCACATTTACGATTACGATAATAATCTCATATATATATATACATATATAAATATATATGTGTATATATAATACATTTAGATGATATATTAATTCTATTTTCAGATCTGTTCGGATCAGAAAGGAGGTGTTATAAGAAAATTGAAATTCATTTGAAGATAGGGAAAAATATTCTAATACGAGATTATACTTTTAACATTAATTATTCTTTTTTTTTTTGTAGTTTCTGTTATTTTTATTTTGCTCGAATTGATCTCCTTTTGTGGTCCTGACAGTTCTGATTAATTAATTATATAATTAATTAATACTTATCATATTTTTTTACGTAGATAGACGTAATATCTAAGGTATGGTAAGAGAATTATCATTTTTAGGCCACTACTAGTCTTTCTACCTTACAATGATCTACTCTTTGGTCGTAACTTCACCATTTTCATTTCCCGTATTTTTTAATAAACAATTAATTTCTAAATAATAATCTGGATATTTTTTTCCTTTTTTTTCTCTTTTTTTTTTTTTTAAATACAATAACAATTATGCAAATTAATTAATTCTCTTCTTATATCATAATCTCCTAATTTTCTTTCAACGTTTCGGTCTCTGATTAATCCATTTATGATAATTTACCGACACCTAAGGTCTACTGACGATAAATTAAAAACGTTTCTATATTTTTCTTATTTATTTATTAATTAAGAGACAATTTTTTATTTAAAAAAATGAAATAAATTGAGATTAAAGAAAATATTATTAATCTTTTTTGTTGAATATTTTATCTAATAATAATAATAATAATAATTGATTATCGGTTATCTTGTAAATGGAATTCTCAAAAATTAGGAGAATATATTTACGATATTAAAATTAATAAGAAAAAATAATTCACATATGAATTTCTATACGACGTACTTAAATAGAATCAAACTAAAATTAAATTTTGAGTATTTCTCATTAATATATATAAATTATACTCCTATATTTCTTCTTTGTACGTGTGTGTGTGCGCGTTTCTTTGCGTGTTCATAAAAATATCTCCCGTAGTTCAAATTATTTGATAATAACAAATTGAACTTTTAATACGAGTCACGATCATTATCATTTTATTTATTGATATAATTCTAACGCGTAGAATCGCATGCGTTAATATTTGTAATGATATCAAATATCAAAAAATGTACACTCGATCGAACGATATTTAAAATCTAGAGACATGTAATTTATATATACATACTACACACACACACACACACACACACACACACACACACACATTATACAAAAAAAAAAATAAAACCTCCGATGAGATGAAACATAAAAAATATTTTCTTATTTTAAATACGAGATCTATTTCTCTCTCTCTCTCGCATGATTAAAAATCTTTTTTCTTGCTTATGTTAGAAAATAAACAAAATTCACTATTACAAGCTATAATTGTTACTAAATTGCACACACGTTTACAGACATTTTTGCACCTACTACACGATCTTAATAACAACCTTGAAAGGTGAGAATATAAGATTGGTGGGAGGGTAGGTATCAAGGATATTTTTGATTAACATTTTGACTACCACTTTGTTTATTTCTGATCAAATTTATGACAATTTTTCCAGTGACTCCGATGGTGGTCATTGATGCACTAATCAATTTAAACTAATTAAACTGTAACTACAAGTAACTTTCCTCTGACACGGTAAATAGGTTCCTAAAAAATTCCGTGTTGTATGAGACCCAGAGCCAGTACAAAAAAGGGAATTACACTGTAACTTTTAGACACAAACTGTGTTAAAAGAAACCGTGTTTTAGAAGGGTTGTACTTAAATTGTAAAAGTTGAATGAAAATTTACAATTAGCGCATTTAAAATATTACCGTGCTGATTAGAATATATTTTGAAATAAAACATGTACCATTAAACCAAAATATTTTTATATTCAAAACACCGACAAATAAAAGATTCATTTCTATGAAATCTTGCATCATAAAATACTATCGTGGCGTTTTAAATAAATGAATTCGGGAGTGGCAGTCAAAGTGTTAAAAGATACGATTAGGATTGGATAATATTTTTAAACGCGATTGACATTTTTTTTTTTTTAATGAATGATACGTATTTAATATAAAAGAAATTCTTTTTCTTTTTTTATGGAATTTCTTTATTATCTCGAAATATCAAAAAGTTCTGTTACCGTTTGAACGCGTCATTCACTCATTTGGATGATAATAAACAACATTCGATAGAATTATGGACTAGCGTCATTAATATAATAATAATAATAATAATAATAATAATAATAATAATAGGAGTTATTTTTTTTAACTCCTTTAATTACAATTTCCTTCCTTTCTTCTTCTTCTTCTTCGAATCATCTAAATTTTGAAAGTATGATATACTAGAACGAAATACGTTATTTTCTTTTTAATTTTTTCCTTCGATATATTTCTTTCCACTCCTCTTAATTTGTTTTATTCATTGCATCGTTATTGAATGAAACATTTAAAACGATTAGGCGTGTATCGAAAAAGATGGGCTGGAGGATTCGAGAGATATAAAATTTCCAATACTTCTTCTTATTTCTTTTTTTTTTTTTAAGCGATCATTATAAATTCGAGGTACACATGTATGCGCCAACGTAGTGGCTGAAAGATGATATTAACATTTCTAAATTAATGACTCTTCTTCTTCTTCTTCTTCTTCTTCTTTCTTAGGTCACTGACTATGCTTAATGCAATACTATATTAGCAAGTTAATTAAAACATGTTTACGTTTCTCGTTTCTGACTAGTGTTTGACTAGACTAATTCGCGCCGACCCACATGCCACTTCCATTCTGGCAGTAGTAGTAGTAATAGTAGTAGTAATAATAGTAATAGCAATAGTGTAGTAATAGTAGTAGTAATAGTAGTAGTAATAGTAGTAATAGTTTTTGTTTCTTGATAATAGTAGAAGTAGTAGTAGTAGTAGTAGTAGTAGTAGTAGTAGTAGGTGTAGTAAAGTTTGACTTTTTTTAGTTTCGCACTTCTAAAAAATGAGTGTCTTGACTAGATCGATTTTTTTTTTTATGAATTCTTATCCAATGATTATTATTTGTAATTTTAATGTACCTCTGACTACTCGTGAAAAACAATTCTTCGTTAATTCGGACGGTTTTCTAAGGATACCGAGAAGATGATCTTTTTATTTATTTATTTATTTATTTATTTATTTATTTAATTATTTATCAGCTAAGTGATTTTTGGACAATTTTGTGTAATCGAATATTTCATAAAGGTGATGACGAACTCGATTGGGGTTTTTTCTTTTTCTTCTCCTTCTTTCTAAATATTTTATTTAAACGATACTTTTCTTTTCATCGGAATACCATACTTTTTATGGAAATAAAATTCACGATTTATTTATATATTATTATTTAAATAATTTGTTGTTATTTGATTGTGTTTCGTTGCTACTATAATAATAGATTAATTATAATATTTAGAACTAAAATGTCTTTACGATTTTACCTTGAAATTATTCATTTCAAATATTCAATTAACGTTTGTTAAATATATAAAAAAAAATACTAAAAATGTTTTAATTAAAGTCTTACCCATCAGCAAAGAATTCGACAGATTTCGCCATCACACACCTGGGCTAAGATCGAATAATAATTCTTTCTCTAATATGGAATATTCTCTCTAGAAAAAAACAAAATGAAAATTGCGAAAAATTAATAAACGAAATATGATAAGATGTAAAGAATAAGAAGAATAAAAAGAATAAGAATAAGAAGAAGAAGAAGAAAAAACACAAACCAAAATAATACCAAGTGAATTTTTTTGGTCGATGCAGTTAGGCACGGGTAAACAGTAATAAGTTTATATAACAACGCTATATCATTAACAATTTTACCTATCATACTATTTCCACGCGAACACACACTGCAAGAATTTATCTCGCAGGATGAATAAATGAAATTCGCGAGTGGTCATTGGTACAGTAATCGATTAGAGAGAAGTACTCGAAAATCGTTCGTCACGTTTTAAACGAAAGTTTGACTTTCGTTTCGAAAAGGGGAAGATGTGGTGGGATGGAGGTTGCTTTGGGTTTTTTTTTCCGAAGGAAGGGGGTCGACGACATAAATCTTCGCATCGTTTTCTTACCAATTTGTCATAATTTTTCTTTCCCTTTTATCTGTTGTTGTTGTTTTAAGCTTGTTCATTCGTTCATTTTAAAAACCCCTTGCCTTATTGTCTGTGTGTGACACTTTCGATGAAATCATTTCTCATAACAATAAAGTAAAAAAACCAAACAAATTAACGTGTCTGATACGAGATTCTCATTTTTTTTTAGGCAGAGAAACGGGGATCGCGTCTCCCACGAATGTTGTTTTTAAGGCAAAGGGTTTATTTAGTTTCGTCGAGTTCAATTCTTCATCCAAAGACGACACAGTAAATAATTGGCAAGGTGCATCGTCGGTAATTAAAAAAAAGGCATCATTGTGCGTCTGCCGAAAACGACGATAGTCAATTTGTTATTATTGTTGTTGTTGTTGTTAACACTTTAATGGCTGTTCACACAACACGTGTGTTTGACAACGGGAACAATTTTTATTGGGCTGGTAATACATTATTTCTGTACTAAAAAATGCTAAATTTATTTCTTTTTTGTATTACTTTATTGTTATTATTTTGAATGATTGAATTATTTACTGAATTTATGTAACTTTAGTTTTTAATTATTAAATTGTCAAGTATGAAATGAAGCAAAGAAATGCACATAATTGAATTCGATATTTGCTCCATTTCATACTAAACAACCTAAATAATTGTTTAAAAATATTGTCGGTCCCTAGGCGAATTTTTACAGCGTAATCGTGCGGCCATTAAAGTGTCAAAGTTTATAATTTTCTTTCTTTACTTTTATCGTTTTCTCTTCATTTCTTCTTCTCCTTCATCTTCTTCTTTTATTCTTGTATATTTAAAATGTTGTTCTATTTAGGGTATTTATTATCGAACCTTTAAAAATCGGCTCAAATTATAATCGATTATTCTGATCGTCGTTAGAGTAATTTTCGTCGTACTCGAACATGTACAATTCCATGGGATTAACATGGGGTTCTCGCGTAGATCGTCTAATCGCCGAGGCTCGTCATCGATCGGTTCGATGACGGGGCCGTACTCAGAGCCAACCAGCTGATACATCATGACCAGAAATCGGTTCGATGCCAGGAAGTCGTTGAAGTTGTGTAGCCGAACCATTTGTTTTAACAGTCATTGAAATAGCTCCGCTTGCTATCATGCTCTCTTCCGTAGTCGATGGTGTTAATGGTACAGCGCTAACCACCCCTAACAAATGAAATGAATCTTTTGCGAAATCAATTTCTTCGTGGTTTGCTAATATATCCGAAAAATCACTCGTCATGGATGATCGGTTATTTCTGATTTAACAAAAAACAAAACAAAACATCGAAGGTTTTTATCAAATTATTTGTTAAATATTTTCATGGTTTTACAGAAATGTTTATATCGATTTATTATTATTATTATTATTATATATTATGTTATTATTCAATCTAATATTTTATTTAACCCATGCAAATTTTACTTACAGACCGACCCATCATGGTACCTTTAAATCGGTATCAACTTTTCACGAAAATAATTGATTGTTCGTTTATCTTCTTGCATAAATTTTTAAACGAGTAAAATATGAATTTTGATTGAAAGTACAAAATAATACGAGCGATCGTTCGAATATTTGAAAGAAAAAAATTAAATAAAGAAATATAATAAAAGAACTAACTTTGTTGTTCGGTAACACTGGAAATTTCAGCTGTATCCAAGCTCGGCTGTTGACTCTGTGTGACTTCGTGTCGTCTCTGAGGTATAGTTTGGGAACCGAGTTCCGGACCTCTTGTAGGAACACTGCTAGCTCGTTGCAATTGTTTCTTCGTTACTTTGGACAATAGTATCGAAGCTATTGGTTGTGTAGTACTTTCCATCGTATTTGAATTGGTGCTCGTCATAGCTGGAGTTGATGCTCTAGATGCTGAGAATTTTTTTCGTTTTTTAGTTAAAGCCGAAACTATTGCGATACGACCAAAACCATGATGACTTTCAGACGGATGATGGGAGTGTTGACCGTGATGAGCATGCTGATGCTGGGGTCTATGAACATCGTGACTTCGTTGAATTTCCAATGACGATTTAGAATCCGTCGAACCTTCCGATCTCGAGCCACCATCTTCCGATGCGGGAGAATAAACGGAATCTTCCGAACGAGATCTACCTAATGAACAAATAGTCTCTGTGTTTGACTTACATTCTATATTGATATTTTATTTTAAACAATGACAAGACCCCTAGGTGCTCTCTCAAAACATTTCTATTGAAACTTAACACATTTGTAAATGTGTAATGAAGAAGTGAAAGCAAAAGGAAAACTAGTGCATTTAAAGGATCACAAATTGATATTCCAAGCATTATCATCATGGTTAAAAATTAGGAACAAGTATAATTCCGAAGCTTCAAGTCTTCCGATAAGATAGGACAGGATTTCTGGGAAGGACAGTTGTTATTGATATGAGGAATGCAATCAATATGAAAAAAACACCCTCTCACAAAAAACCAATCAAAAGCAGCAGCTTCCAAAAATCAAAAAAATAGCAATGACGATAGCCAAGCTCCAAAAATGGAGATGGCACAAGAAGAAGAAGAAGAAGAAGAAAATAATCTTACCAATAAATTTCTTCGACACTTTATGGGCTTTGGCAGCTTCGATCAAAGTATCCCAACGTTTTTTCTTCGAGCTACTTCTAACACCACGACTTTGCCTACACGCGTTACTATGATGCAAACTTTTCTTCGGCATCGTACCTAAACCAAATATCTCGCTCCTGGTAGAACCGTAAAGCTCGTGATGAGAATTTTCATGTTGATCTTCTTTCCAAGAAGCTATCAATTCCGCAACAGGTTCTAACAAAGTAGAACTGCTACCACCGGGTTGTGGGGCTATATTAAATCCTTTCATCAGGCGTCGTTCCTTCTGCCGATTCTTCTTACCTCCCGCACCTATGGACAGCTCTTTAAGGCTACCGTCTATATCGGGGCAAACAGAAAAGAACAAGTGGAACGTGCTCGAAACAAAACAGAAAAAAATAAGGAACCAACCAATCGTGACAGAAAAGAAGAATACAATCTAACGAATAATCTCTAAATCAAAGAGTACAAATTTACAAACAAACCTAATACTACTGGATAGGATTATAAATGAAAAAAAAAAGAGAAACAAATACCAAGCAGTTTTAAACTAATCATCTTTTCCTAAAATTCCTCACCAGTTCCAGTACCGCTAGCAGTTGACGTGTTCAT
>JACGTP010000006.1:3228032-3293737 GCA_023678845.1 Mischocyttarus mexicanus | reverse complement strand
ATAAAATCAAATAAAATCAAATAAAATCAAATAAAATACAAAGTACAAAAAATATTTTCATTAAATCGGTAAAACCACTACTATTCATTTTAATACTAATTTTCTATCAATTCTTTCATATACGACTACGTTCATTTTGATTTCTTTTTCCTGGAGTTAATGAAAATGAATATTATTAAAATTCCTTCCCGTTAAATTGATAACAGATTTCCTATTCCCATGGCAGGTGTTTCAAATAGTTATCCCTGTCTCTTTCTCTTCGGAAAATGAAATTGCGTGGATTAGGAAAGCTCATTATGCAGTTTTAATCGTCAGTAATTGCCTTTAGACGAACGACGATTCCAATAAATGATTATTGGAAGCTAGCTTCTGAGCTAACTTTTCTCAGTCGACCTTGTCCTAAGGAATAATTAATGTTCCTGTCGTAGCCAACGAAGAAATGAAGGTGGTGGTGGTGCTGGTAGTGATGGTAGTGGTGATGGTGGTGGTTCGCCACGTGACACTTGATTTTATTTCTCCAACGTGGCGAAAGGCTCGAAGACGAGAAAATGTGAATAAACGCTTCGAAGGCTAATTACTTTTAGAGCCTTTTGCTTTTATGCTCGTAACAAGAGAAATGAAGATTAAAAAAAAATAAAAAAAAGAAAGAGGAAAAATTAAAAGGAAAAGAAGAAAAGAGAAGAAAAGATAAGATAAGAAAAGAAAAGAAACGAGTGAGAGATTAATCGATCCTGGCATTAATCTTTCTCCCTTAGAAGACCTCTCTTATTAATTTTAATTATTAAAAAAAAGAATAATAGGATGCTGCAAGAAATGAGGATAAAACCTGCCAATGATTTTCTTTTCTCTTTTATATTATCTTTTTTTTTTTCTTTTATCTTCATTTTTATGGTGGATCGTTTCAACAGGATTATACGGTTGACAGAATACAAAGAGAGAAAGAGAGAAAGATTTCTGGTCCTCTTGCTAACGTTGTAAACGTTCTTCTGTGTATATAAGTGTGCACGAGCACGCAAGCGTGTTCACAAATAGAGATAACGAGGGAACAATCGAATCCTTAATTTCACGAGCTGGTATATACGAGAATGTATTGAATGAATATATGTGATTCGTATTAACCCCTGTACACTAACTCCAATCCAAAGGGTACATGTGTGAGAGAAACTGGAGGAAACTGTAAAGGGGAATGAACGATCATTTGCTGAACTGTCCTCTTGTACGAGATGAAGGAGAGAAAAGATTTAAAAAAATATAAAAACCGATACGAGAATGCAAGGAAAATATCTATGAAGAATAAGATTTAACGCGAGAGATAGTGAAACTTTCTGGTTACAATTTTTTTTTATATTCTTTAATATATTAGAATCATTATACGAAAGTTTTGATTGACATAAAAATAATTTTAACTAGTAAAAAAAAATTTTTTAAATGATGGTTAATGAAATCATAAAGCCTTCTTTAAACGACCAATCATTTTTCTTGTTGAAAAATAAAAAGAAAGTAATTTAATTCATAACAATTATCAATTGCAATTTTGGTCACTGATTAAATGTTCGATTGCGTACTAATTTGGTTTCCTTTCTTTTTTTTTTTCATTGAAAAAATGTTTCATTAAAAAAGAAGGAAAAAAAAGAAGAAGGTGATTCGGTTCGGAATTGAAAAAAAGTATTTCATTGGTCGAACAGTGAAAGATACGACGAAAAGCGGACTATGTAAATTGTTCGTCCGTGGTGGTTGTGTGGTAATGGTAGTAATGGTAGTAGTGGTATTCCCTGGAGACGATGTTACACGTGACAGAATAATTTACCGGAAACGCTAAATTATAATCAGCAGTTCTAACACGTATATGATGTATATAGTATAACTATGTTGGTAAATATGTGTTATATTTAAGAGATTTAGGTAAATGCTGGTAACCGTAATTACGCTTGAGAGAACAAGACATACGACGACTGTACTTGAAATGAGGGAGTTGACAAATTTTTCTTCCAACAATAAGGAAATATATTGTATATATATAAAATGAACAACACAACGATGATGAAGAAACAAAAATAAAAATAAGATACATTTAAAAGAAAGATAAAATAAGGCAGCGAGTAGAAAGGAAGGAAAAAAAGATTCATTGAAAATTTGTATATTATCAATAAAATAAATTATATTAACTTCAATTAATGTTCTTATCTTTCAATGAGTGGTTTTCACTGCACAAATCAATTAACTCCACTTTTTTGAAAAATCTTAAATTGAAGTGTCAAACCACTTGGTATATTTTTGCAATAATGCAACTCAAATGCATTCTACCAAGCCACGAATGATAACAAAATTGTAAAAGGAATTTAAAACAAATAATATACATTATTATTTCATTACATTTCTCTACTTTTTAGTAGAGTTAATCAATTTATGCACTTAAAGGCTAATGAATTATTTCAAATATTTAAATAACCTTTTTTTGTTTATATTTAATTCAACAAATTAATTTTGTACTTGCCTTCTAACAGAAGCTACATCACCGCGCTCAACTGCAAGCAAATATTTTTTCTCTTGCATAGAAAGGCTCGTCATTTCTTGGTGAGGTCTAACCACGTTTTCTTCCTCCATCATTCCGTGGATGCTGTGCCTCTGAAATGAACAGAAAAACAAATGACGAATTCATACAGGAGTACGAGATATATTTTTATATTCCACTCAAGAAACGTCCCCTTATTACCACCTTTCTTCCTTTCTTTCTTTCCTTTTTATCTTATAACAGGATTATGGAGAGCAACGACATCATATCTATTCCACCGAGATCTTAAATTAATTTTTTTCTCTTTCTATATACTTTTTTTATTATTATTATTAAATATTTGTTATTATATATAAATTATTTATTTATATTTCTATTATTTATTATATATTTATTTATCATTATATTATATTAAATATTTAGATAGTTTCTAATACAATGAGAGACATAAACTTTATTTTCTTCTTGTGTTATACCATAACTGAATATTTGCAATTACTCTTGGGAATATATATTCAAAAGGTCGTATCTTACGTACATATTGTTGCATCTCTAGGAAAACACTTCACGCGTCGTTGTTATGTGTTTCTCTTTCTCTATCTCTCTGTGGATAGACTAGATAAGGTATGTTCAGATAGTTCTCGTCTTTACGAATTAATTCATTCCGGTCTCTATTTCTACTAAAGTGGAAATTCCAGAATCGAGATCTTGAATTTCTCCATAGATGGAATATAACATTAATATGTTTCTCTCTTTTTACTGGAATATAGTATTTGTATAAAATATAAAATATAATATTTGTTATTTTAATTATTACAAATTATAATAAATAATAATAATAAGAAAGAAAGAAAAGATTTATTTTTAACATTTACACTCACTCATCTCATTTAGTTTTATATCATCGAGAAAAAAGAAAACAAAGATTCGAAAAAAAGTAATTAAAAGTGAAAAGTCGTTCGAGTTTGTTGGAAACTTGAAATGAAATAAAAAAAAAAGAAAGAAAAGCTATCCTTCTCTCTCTCTAAATGCTATTTGCGTAGACTTTAATACGACCGTAGTCTAGGGACTATATACGTTTCCGCTAGCAAATGAAAAATGATTACAAATGGGTGTATAATATACGAGCCTACACCCAAATATGCCACGAAGGAAAAACCTAGGATAAAATGTATTAAACGTGCGAACATACGGACATTTACACGACCAGCTTCGATTTAAAATCGTATTTATTAAAGCTCTAGAGAGAAAGAAAGAACAAAAAAGAGAGCTTTAAACTTGGGTCAAGAAAAGACGGTTGGCAAATCCAAATATTTGTCTTTCCTTGCCATTCCAACGAGAAGTCAAATATATTTCAAGTATGCGTTCAACATCTTCTTCTTCTTCTTCTTCTTCTTCTTCTTCTTCTTCTTCTCTTCTTTTTTTTTACTTTTTATTATCTGGTAAGAAAGTAAGTAATCATGATTTTTCATTCGACTTTTCCAAAGGCTTTTAGAAAGTTAGACGTGTGGTGAACATTATTGATCGTCCACTGGTTCCTTGATAATATGAATGAAAGAGAGAGAGAGAGAGAGAGAGAGAGAGAGAGAGAGAGAAAAGGAAAGAGGTTTTCGGAGATGATGAATGCACTTTGATACTTCGTACAAGCAACTGACGGCAGCAGGGTGCACAACTTCCGACTCGGACGAAAGTCTCTTCCCCACGTATCATGTTAGGGTTCTCAAGTGCAAGCCCCTCCCCCCTCACTCCTCCCCTTTCACCATTGTATATACGAACCGACACTTTTGCCAAAGTGTTTGAACATTACGATCATATCATGATGATACGAACAACTTGAAAAAGCGAAAAAACGTGTTAGAGTGAGGTAAACTGGAAAGAGATGTATATTTCTTTCTTTATCTTTCTTATTCAGTCTACTCATTCGCTTTTATATCTTCTCGTAGATCTTTTTGAGAGTTACGAAGATCGATCGATTAATAATATACATAATGAACATAAAACTAAAATGTAAAGATGGATTTATGACGATATCTGTTCAAATATATTCAACTTAATTTCTTATTATTTGTATGTTATTTTTTGTATTAATGAGGTTTATATCCCGTAAAAAGAAAATAAAACTAAAAAATATATTAATATTTAAATATGTGTAATATTTAAGAGTTTGTGTGATTCTATTGTCAATTGTTATTGATCAGTCATAATTTTTGTACAATTACAAACTGTTTCAATAATTATCACACAAATGAAAAACTATTTAATTTATTTCTTTTATTATTACATTGTTATCGTGTTTATTTTTATTGTTTTATTAAAAATGAATTATTGGATTATTTATATATATATAGCGTTAATTAAAATTAATTCATTAAAAGTAATTGTGTGCCAACTTCTGGGGAAGTTTAATCCACGCAGATGTGCGATCATTGAAGTGTTAAAATATAATAGAATTAATTGAAATAACATTAACTGGGAAGAAAAGAAAGTTATTTAAATGGGTTCTGAAGCATTTGCGAAATTAAACATAGACGTTAGATATTAAAACCTTAGCAGGTGCATCCTGAGAATCGAACTCGATCAGAATTACGGAATTCGAGAAATCCACTTGGGTTCGTCTGTCTCTCGTTATATTCTCGGATGTGTAGGCGATCCCCCACGATGAGGGATGAAAATGAGGAATGAAAATCCGCGTGCTTCAGAGATAGACAGATGGATAGTCAGAGTAAGAGAGAGTGTGTGTGAGAGAGACAGAGAGAGAGAGAGAGATATAAAGCAAGGCCAACAGTAGTGGTAGGACGTAGGAATTAATAGGTGGAATAGCTCTCCATTGTTTGACCGGTCGACCTCTCGTTACCTTCTCCCTAAACCCTTCCCTTTTAGCCTTCTCTATTTTGTGAATCGTGAAATGAAAATAATCCGGATCCGACCTGCTTGTTCCTATTTTCTAATTGTAAGAGTCAGCCAATCATACATTGATCCTTTACTTTTCCATCGGCCCATTTCTTCTTTCATACAAATAATTCTAACATTAAGAAAGATTATTATTCTTCAACTAAAAATTTTGAAGAACAATAAATATTGTAAAATTACTAATTGGTTGCATAACAATATAAGAAGTGTCATATTTATCAAACTCATTAATTTAACGATTGTTTAAATTCTTCATTGGATTTTAAACATGAATTATTGAATTTAAGTATTGAAATAAAATTATTAACCGAACAATCTAATATTTATACACTTGTCAGTTTTAAATGACGTACACACACACACACACACACACACACACATACTCTCTCTCTGTCTTTTCTTTATGAAACGAAGGGGAAGGAGAGACCTACGAAGAATGATGAACAATGTTTGTCGAGGGTGTGACCATTCGACAATTAGGGTGTGCCCAAGTAAACACTCGTTGTCAGTGTCGGCCTTCGACATAGTACGTCGTCTTCTTAAAACCAAGAGGGCTAATCGTATCCTCTCATACATGCATACACACATATAAAACCAATTGAAGAACACCCTACAGAACTTTGAGGTACTCGTAATCTTCCTTCCTTCTATTCTTCCTCTTACAATAATCCTTGTTACATGTTTTATCTTTTGTTTTCAACCCTCTCTGATTCTATATGTCGATCTCGAATTTTTATTTTATTATTCCTACCTCCTGTCTTTAAAATAAAAATAAAAAAGAAAAAAATATTGTATACTAATTGCCCTGAATGTTTGCTATTCACAAAAAAACATAGTTTTCTTCAATAACCACAACTTTGTTCGATCTAAAAATAAAATTGAATATTCGTACGAGTTCGAGATAATAATTGCTTTCTTATAGAAGAAAGAAAGAATAACTCTGAATCTTTTAGAATTTTATGAAAGGAATAGAAATCCTTGATAATTGTCTAGGCTAAATATCGAACGTTTTATTTTGAAGAAACTTTGGAATCTTCTCCCCCTCGTTTGGAAAAGAAAATATCACGAAAGGCTTTTCGTTACAATGGTTGTTATCCATCGAGAGAACCATTACAACCTCTTTGAAATATTTCCATGTTATCACGAAAAGTGGGCTGATGCTTTTTACCTTATTCTCTTTCCATTATCTCTAAAAGAAACAGAGAGAAAGAAAGAAAAAAAAAGACAGAGAGGAAGGAAGAGAGAGAAAAATCAGAGAGTGGAGGATGATTCTTCAACAAATTTTTTTCCTACAACATTCAACCAATAACCGTGCACGAGAACGAAGTAATCATCCGAGATAAAACTTCTACAAGGAATTATAAGAAAAAGAAGGAAGAAGAAGAAGAAGAAGAAGCTTCCATTTCTTACATTCTGGTGAAAAAATTGTAAGAATTTAAAAAGTCCAATAACTACTCTTCCCCTTTTCCAACCAGCACCTTCCCTTTTCCCGTTCTACATAACCGCAATTTTGTCCTGCTCGTATTTCACGTGTAATATAAAGATTTTTTTTTGTTCCTTTTATTACAACCAGTTCTTATTTTTTCATTAACCAAATCCGAAATTATTCATAGCATATTCATTTTAATTATTTCTTCTCTTGTTCACCATTGTCAAATTATTTTTTTAACGAAAATAATTTGTTTAATTTATTATTCGAAACGTTACTACTTCGATTACGATAACACGATTTGAAGTATCCCACATTAGATGTATGAAATAAAAAAAATAAAACTAAAAAATGGTACGATTATATATTCCTTGACATAATTCGATGATGATGATGATGATGATGATGATAATAAAAAAAAAAGAGAGAAAAAAAAAAGAAGGATTTCTATCTACCCGTAAAATTGTATAAACCAATGGAATTGCGAGTTCCATATTCGATGGACATTTACGATGCACTAAAAAGATGAAAGCTAACTTTACCCGGTAACATTCGAAAACTTCGAGACCTTAAATAGATTTTACGTGTTATCTTCTTCGAATACATTTCGTAACTAAAGTACGAATATTAAAACCCGTACGGAGGATCGTGTATCAACGTTTTTAAAAAAAGAAAAAAAAAGGGGGAACGCGACTGAAAGGAGGAACAAATTAAAAAAAAAAACAGTGTTGGTAGAAACGAGGATGTTAGAAAATCTAAAGAAAGAAATCTTTCTCGAGATGAACGAAAAAAAAAAGACAAACTTTAGAAAATATTCTTGGTACTCTAAGTTCTTAGGGATTATCTTCATCTAACAGCCCTTCTAGATCGTTCCTTTCTTCGAGAAGAAGAGTCACCTCATCTGACACTTTACGGCGTAATAAAAGTAAAAGCTTTGTCAGCTATCGTGTATACAAACACATGTATAGATACACACACACACACACAGATATATGTACACCTTCTTCCAACATGTATCAGAAGAAAGCTTTTGAAATCTTTTGCTACGATTGTAAACAAGTTTTTTGTCTCCTTTTTTTTTCGTTCAATTCTACCATCGATCGATACTACGAAAAATATCATTCGTAAAAATTGTGGACATATGTATTTCTTAAAACGTGTACGACAATATTATTTCCTACGATTTCCATATTGGATGTAAGTGTATTTATTGTATCGAATCAAAATAAAGTTAGTTCCTTTTTCTAATTCAAATTTAAAACCAAAGTTTTTTGATAATATAAATCATCCTTTATATCATTTTCAAAATAAAACTATGATCTTGTCATAATTGTTAATGTATTTTTCTTCAAAAGATCGATCAATTTAAATCGTGGTACATTTTTCACATCAAATTTTCCAAATTGAAAACATTCGAACAGATCATCGTACTTACAAATATCGTCAATCATATTTATCAAAATCAGCAATTTTCTTGGTCAATTTGAGTCAGCAGTCTCTCATTTTTTGGTCATAAAATTTCAATATACTTTTGATGAATAATCGATTAATTATTCATATATGATGGATTAATGGAAATTCATGGAAACATGGTGACGAAAGTTGACGAATTTATTAATTAAATTGTTTTAAAAAAATATATATATATATATAAATACATGACAAGTGTTGATATTATCAACGATAAATTATAAATATATTCGCGGATTTTCCCTATAGCAATATCATTTCATTTTGACGTTCTTATATACATATATGTGTATGTGTTTATACATCCTATGTATGAGAAACGTGAAACAACTGACGTATAAATACAGAATAATTAATTAATTTCGTATGTGAACGTATCATGGTAATTAATAGCATGCTGACAACATTTCCAATGTTGTGTGTCCACCTTCTCTACCACACATACACACGATTTGTATATACACATATATATATACACGTAAATACATAGAAATGATTACACGTTGCGTTTATACGAAGAAATCGTTCTCTCTTTTACTATGTTCGATCCAATAGTATCGATTATGTGAACGACCAATAGGTATTTTCTTCACTGTACGCGATTTTCTACGTGTTTTATGATTAAACGAAATTAGTATAGTCAATTTTATTTTATTTCATTTATTATTAATTTGCAAAATTTTGTGTTTATGCACAACAACGGTTGTCCATTTCTAAACAAATATTAAATAAATCATCCGTTTAAGTTGTTGGAAAAAAATTAAAGATGTTAGACTAGTCTATTATTCGATTTTCATTTTCTTATCTTCGAAAGAGAATGGTTAATCAATGGTTTGTGTTATTTCTTATACCTCAAACAGAATTCCAATGTTACCTATGAATTATTTATATCGTCTACTTAAAAATAACAGTTTGCGTAGTTAGTAACGCAAAAAAAAAACAGAGAAAAAAGAAATTAAATTAACTTTAAGTAAAAGTTGGTAACAGTTTTAACACGAGAAGTGGAAGGTAACTTTCCTTAATACCGTTAACTACTCCTAACGAACTTATTCAAATGTTTTATCAAATATGTGCATTTAATTATATATTTTTTGAACCCTTGAGAAAGTATAGTCTTTCCTAAATAACGTCTAATAATATACGAGAATATTTTAACCATATTTCTTTTTCTTCGTCAATTGTTTTGTTTCCTTCACGTTAAAATTAAAAACTGAAATATGTCAAGCTTCTAATCTTTAACATCTTGTCTCATCTGGTATAAATATTTTATAATTTTTATTTAAAGTAATATCAAGCTATTTATTAGAACAATACTTTGAATTATAAAAATATGTATCACCAGTTGTATAAAGCTGAGTTGTACACCCTAATTAAATAGTCGAATAAACTGGCAATATTTTGACCGAAAGTGTTTGATAAAAAAGTAGGAAAAAAGAGAATTAAAAATAACCAGTGATGAATAATATACTTTCAATTATAAAAATATGTGTCACCAGTTATACAAAGCTGAGTTGTACACCCTAATTAAATGGTACAGTAAACTAGCAATATTTTGAATTATAAAAAGATATGTCACCAGTTGTATAAAGCTGAGTAGTACACCCTAATTAAATGGTCGAGTAAATTAACAATATTTTAACTAAATAAAAAAAGAGAGATACCTTAACTTTCTTATCAGCGTCAGGTCTCTCGAGTAGACTCGTAGTCTGTTCTAGGGGTGACAAAGGGGGTGCCTCTGGATCGAAGTTGACATGTTGTTGGCCTGCACCCCTGAGGAAGCCAACTCCCGCGCTAGATAGTGGAATCCTTGACGTGTTAGTCGCCATTCTTAGTGGGAATGCTGTACAAGTGTAAGTTCCATCACCACCTTCTTCATCGAAATCGTTTTCACCAGGGGTCTTTCCGCCCCTGGCGATATGCTCCTCATCTTCGCACGCGCTTTCTACGACAAATAAAAAACAAACCAATTTTTCAATTTTTTCTATGTAATAAATATTAAATAAACAATGTTATTACATATCAAATTATTTAATAAACTTTTAACTTTATCCCATTGGTCACCAATAATCTTGCAATATATTGATATGCAATGAGTTTCATTTATCAACGAACGAATTAAATTTTTCGTACGAAGAAACGTGATAGAAATGATAATCTTTATTTTCTTGTTTTTTCTTTACCAAAAAATACATCTCTCATCCACTCAGAAAAATTATATTTTTAAACGAGTAAAGCAAAAGGAAGGATATCAAAATCGTACGAATACAATTTTAGCGAATGGAAGATTTTCGATAAGAAGATACTCTCTCTAAGGATTATCTATCCCATGGAATATTTCCTAGAAGCAATATTTCTAGAAGCAAAGTTCATTTTCGTAGATTCAATGTAGACGATATTTGATAGATTTCTAAGATTCTATATATTTCAGATCGATAATAACATATTCCATACTTTCCTTCTAACAAAATTCCTTTTTCCATAGGAAAAGGAAGTATTCAAAGAAAAAGAAATAAAATCTTATTCACGTTTTATCGGTTCGTCAATACGTATCCTCATACATTCTCGCTTATATTCCATCTACCAATACATATATACATGCATGAATACGTGTAAGAGCGTATCTGTGTACATGCAAATAAAGATTAGACGCAAAAGAAGTGGGTATATCGTATAAAGCAACGGGGTTGGTCAAGTTGGGGGGAGAGAGAGAGGAAGAAGGGTGATAGATTTTTCGCTGAAATTGCACAAGACTCACAACCCACAACTCCCTTTGACCAATACACACCCCCCTTGCCTTATTCTTCTTCTTCTTCTTCTTCTTCTTCTTCTTCTTCTTCCTCCTTCTCCTTCCCCACACCCCTTCGTGTGTAATCCAAACGCGAATGATGGATCGGAAGATACACTTTTCTTTATTGGTCTTGCACAAACATGTTAGAAAAATGCTGACGAGGATAACTTCGATTTTTATTTTTTTTTGTATTTTTTTTTTCCTCTCCTTCGTTCTCCCTTCCATCATCCTTGAACTTTTTTTTTTTCTTTTCATATACATTACTTGGCTAAAGTTTCTATTTCACGATTTTTCGAGATTCTTCTGCTTCTTCTTTTTCTTACATCTCGCGTGATTCGATTTTGGATGCATTACACGTGTTTGGAACGAAGTACGATTCGATTTGGCATGCAAACAAAATTCACTTCGATTTAATCGTGTATTCCTCGTTCCACAAACATTTCCTTTTTTATTTTATCTCAAAGATTGACTCTCGTAAAAATTCTTTTATCTATGTAAACGTGTGGAAATAAATTGATAGGGAAAAAAGAATCAAAATAGGAATACGTGATGCATCGAAAATGTGTGTTACCGACGTTTCGTAATGTTTCTTCTCATTGTTCGCGATTGCACGAGTTTCGATAATTCATTCGTGCGAGTTATGCATTCGGAGATGCAGCAGACAGGCTGAAAATTATCGTCCAAACTTATAACAATGTTCTATTTCTCTTTTTCTCTCTTTTTCTCTCTCTCTCTCTCTGTGTGAATCCAGTATAAATAATAGACAAAAAAAAAGAAGCAAACAAAAAATTAGAGAATACGAATTTTTATTGGCAACAAAAATAAAAAGAAACACAAATATTTGTACACATTTTACCAAACAATTTATTTCTGTCAACTGGAACTACTTTTTCGAAACCCCCTTTTTTGTTTTTAAAAAGATACTTTTATTTTCATTTAAATACGTCTCTCTCTCAACACATAGAACAATTTATTTTTAATATTATTAATTTAAATATTTCACTTCTGACTAGTTTTCTTTTTTATTAAATGTTTGTCAACAGCAATAATAAAAAAATGGATCTGAAAGTATGAAAAGTGTAGAGATTTCTGTACTTCATCATTGTGCAGTACATATCGTCGAGTAATTTCAATGTAAAAGGTTTCTCGTTAAAGTCAAATGCATTTTCTATGCAGAAAAGACGACTTTTTGATGAAAAAGAATACAAAATCTACAAGTCCGTAGAGAAAAGAAGGTAGAATTCCCTCTTTTTTTTTTTTTTTATTCAAGCAATTTATTATAAAAACAAGATCCTTATGGTCTTCTTCGGATTGTTTCTTGAGTATTTGAAAAAAAAAATAAAATAAAATAAAATAACCTAACGCTTTGTCTCGCTACTCTTTTTCCATCTTTTCTACTTTCCTCTGTTCTTTTTTGTTTCCTTTTTTAAGCTCAGTTTTCTAGGATACTCGATTCAACCTTTTACCCTTTGTGTATTTTAAAAAACATCCAGATAAAATTGTACTTTTACTTACTAAATGAAGAGAGAATACTTCTTCGTTCGTCACGTATCACGAATTCTTATGTATCGTTAGTTTCGGCTTTTAAAAAAAATCTTTTTGATTTATTTTTGTATTTTTCTTTAAATCTCAGACAAAGAGAAATGATAGAAGAGGTAACAAAAAATTAAAAATAGAGAAAGAGCTTTCGAGTTGAGTGAGGGGAGGGAGGGTTTTTAAACCACGATTTTAGTAGCCTATTATGAAATTCAACTGGTACGATATATGGTCGTGAATTTTCACGCTGAAAATCCGACAATCAAATTCAAAACTTCATTCACGATAAGTCCAAGAGATAGATTCAAGTTAAAATACAAATTTAATATAATATCCTTTATCCTCTCTATCTCTCAATTCCGAATTTCTATCAAATGCAAGACACACATACACACACACATACATACGTAATAAATAACATCAAGAATATATTCTCTTTTATTCACGTAGAATTATTTCCAGATGTAATTAAATTGTACATATACGTCGATTCATTGAAAAGTAGAATTAGAAGCATGCACTTATTTTCTTCGAAACTCAATTTTACAACAAAACTTTCCTCTCTACTTTCTTTAAAAGTAACTAAACTAAAGTAAACTAAACTAAAATAAAAATAAAGAATAATGTCGAAGAAAGTTCCAAGGATTAACCGAATTTATTTGATTCTTAATTAACAATATTTCTTCTTATTTAAATGAAAAGAGGAAAGAAAATAAAATAATAATAAATAATAAAGTATACCAATGATTAAATTTGAATAAAATTAGTTACAAAAATTGTACAATAATACAACTACCTATTAGATATTTTATTAAAAAATATTGATATAATATCTAACCATTACTAAACCCTACCAGGTTCTGTCAAATGTTAACAAGGTTCAAAATTATAGTCAGCTTACTTTAGATGTACGTTGTCCTTATATCCAATACTGCATATCCATATCCATAACTGCAGTGCATCCATATATGCAATACACACACTCGCTCACGTATGCATATAATTTGCATAGGAAGAAACCACGCACACACACACATGCACACACGTATACGCGATGCGAAATAAATGACAGACTCTATCTAATATTGTTGCTACTTCTTCCGACGTTCGAAGAATACTGCCAATAAATACGAAAAATAACAACGAATAAATTCGATAGATATCGAACATACACGAAGATTAAATATAAATTCTAAACGTTATTCCTAATAAAACGGCCGAGGAGAGAGAGAAAGAGAGAGAGAGAGAGAGAGAGAGAGGTAAACATAAACAAAACTTTCTAACGCTTACTTAAACCATTAATAAAGGAATGTTTTTCTATGCCAAATTTCTTAGAATTTCATCGAGTGATAAAAATATAACCAATACTAAGAATATTAACTACATTTCAAAATAAAAATAAATAAGTTTGTACATCTGACCTACTTTTGTTTGGTTGACCTACTTTCTTACCAGTGACCTACTTTTCAACAGATGTTTCCTATTCTTAATGATACATTTTTATTTTATTTCTTCATATATAAATTATTATTCTGACTGATAATTTATTGTGTATTCTTTTTTTCATAATAAAAAATCAAAATATATATATGTAGATAATTAATAAGTTGATTGATGTAAATTAAATCGATTATATTCGATTAAACCTATTAAAAAAATAATTGCTCATAAGACACAAGGGGAGTTTTAAAGAATTAAAAATAACATTTCGTTCATTTTCTTCAATGTTAAGAAATCATATACAAGGTGATATTTTTCTTTGCAAAATCTCGCGACCTCTTTCGGGTCATTGAGCTTGACGCGAATCGCGTGTTTACATGCGAGCTTAGATCGATAACGACGTTTACTATACACATATATATATATATTTCAGTATAGTGGTGTATGTATCCAATACAATGATACATTGCACCTGCAGCTAACACACAAATTTGATTCCTTCTGGGTATATCGGATATTTCTTGCGTGCTTTCGTCTTGGAAATTCGATATCGATCGATGTTCCATCTCAGTGTTAGTCCCTTTTCTCCTATCACCCTTTCCCCTTTTCTCTTCTCCCTCCTCCCTACCCATAACTTTCCTCGTTAAAAGACAAAGATCGATGGTCGTGTATCCCGTTTGCGACGAAAGACTTAAAACATCCTACCTTTGTTCCCCCTCCTATAAAAAAAACAACACAAAAAAAGAGAAGAATTTCCAGTTAATCGAGATCTCCGTGGCCACTTTTAAACGAACTTTTCTCGATCGATTTAACCCTTTAACCGATATTCCTTTTTATTTTTTTTCTTCGAGAAAAGTCAAACAACAACAACTTTGACAATATAAAATAGATCGAAACTAAAAGTAGGAATAACAAAATCGAATAGGAGTTGTTGAGATGACTGGGATAGTAGTGGTTGTGTAGAAAAAAGTTGATTATAAAATATATTAAAATATATAAACACACAGACAAAAATCTAAATACAAAAGATGTTAAACTCGGTTATTAGAAGGAGTGATATATCCTATTAGTTTTTAAATACAAACTTTAATTAAAAATATGAATCAATAAGAAACTGTACGTTAACCATAAGTTAATATCCTAATTCTCATGCTATGAAAAATAGTAATCGTTAACGCAAATAAACGTATTTCTACTAGAAAACGAGGTTCATTAGCCGATCAACGACGTCCCGTAGAGTTTAGCATCGGATAAGGAGCCAAACTTCGCCAAGTTTCACCTACTCGAGCACGTTAACGGAATTAATATCCTGAGTTTCGTAATCTGCTACCTAATCGCCGATCAAAAGAAAGAAAGAAAGAAAGAGAGAATGAGAAAGAGAGAGAGAGAAAGAGTTAACACTGCAGGGAAACCAATGCGGTAGTCGACCCTTGTGTGTGCTATACTACACCTGTTGCTCTCACCTTCTCCTACAACCCTACATATATGTTTCCTTACATGTATGTGTGTGTGTGTGTGTGTGTATTAATGTTGAAAATAACTTTGCAAACCTTCACATCGTATGTATATCCTCTTACACTGCATACCAAAAGTTTTGCAATTCCTAAATTCAAAGATACGGAATATGATTATACCTTTTCGAAGAATATAAAATGCAATTTACAAAAGTTACGAGTTGCATATGTAACATATTCGAAATATACCATATGTTAACATAAAATTCTTTTCTTAACTAGACACAAAATTATTCAATATCTCATCTTTATTTCACACCTTATTATTAGGTCTACCGGAAAGTTTTGTCGTTATTATTTAATGTCCAATTATATTATTAAAAATAATGTTTATTATTGATGATAAGATAAGTTTGTATTTTTGTTATATTCCAAAATCGGACTAATAAATATAATTTATTTTAATAACAGAATTGAGAAAGTTTCTGACGAGAAGGTAGATTTTAATGAGATTAAATTTATTAATGTTTTTTAGGAAAATTTTTTATTAGATTTCTTTTTGAAGAGAAAGTTGGCAGATGGATACTTTTAACTGGTAGTGTATAAAATAAAAAAACGCTAATACGAAAGTAAGACTTGCACGAATATACGAAGAAATCTAACGAATGAACGAATGAAGGAACGAACGAACGGTGCTGGTGCTGTTGTTGGATGCTTATGCAACGTGAATGTCGTGAATGCACGCGAACGAACAATTGGCACGAATGCCTTCTACCCCGTAACGCTTCTAAGATAAGGAATGTTGTTAATTATGTCTGTAACAATACCTTAGGGCCAATTTTATTTCCACCCTCTGTTTTTTTTCTTCTTCTTATTCTTCTTCTTACTTTTAACGAGAGTTACGAGAAAAGAGATATAATATAATTCTTTTCGGATGTTAGAATTTAATAAAGTTTCTTTCGTTATGATTTTTTTCGAATATCGGTGTTTATTGATTGGAAAAAAAAAATAATAATAATCTTTATTGAGATTTCAACGACTAGTACGAAATATAAAACAGGAATACGTTTACTCGCATGCATGAGTTTGAGCTTTGGTGGAAATTGAAAACAAAAGAAAAATATTTTTAAAAAAAGTAATGACGGTTCAAAGAAAGCTACGAAGTTAAACTTGGACGGAAGATTTATCGAACTCTTGTGTCTTTAAAGTCAACGAAAATGTTTACGAAGAAACGTTCCTAACTTATAACCCATGACTTTTGTACGATCAACGTTTCTTCTGTAAAGAAAAGAAAGAAAAAAGAAAGAACATATTTATTCAAGAAAGGAAACAAGTTTTAACCTCGACAAACGGGGAACGAAGTTAAATTATTAAAAAAAAATTAAATGAACTTTATAATAAAATTATGATTGGTGAAAGAGTTGCTGTTGGTTGAAACTGTTCTGAATTTTTAACGCGAAACCTTGCATTTTATTTTTTGTCGTTGTAAATAAAAAGTAAATTGAAAGTAAAATGATTTCTTCCAAGATTTTTCAATACTCACAGATTTGTATAAAAATTATTACACATTGTATAATAATAAATGATGAAAAGTAACAAATAGATTTGTTATATTTAAATTTACTTTAACAATTATTATTTGTCACGAATCTACGAAGAGATAAATAAAAGAATAAATGAAAATATTAAACGAAAAACTACAATAAATTTTGTTCATGAAATCATAAAAGATATCGTGTTTCTCGTGATACTAATTCATAATAATGGGTATATAAATTCATCGTTAAATTATAACCGAGGAGAATATCCTATGCACATGGTACAACAACAACCAAACTCGGATTGTTCTCGGTCCTTGCGTTCTAATTTTAAGGGAATCTCACCTTTACCTTAATTCTAATTGGAAGACTTAATGTGCTTTTGCAACACGTCAAACGTTAATTAGCTTTTAATTATATCCGATAATTATATTCAAACAATTCCTATTTATCAAGAATTTACTACTACTACTTATTATTATTATTATTATTATTATTATTATTATTATTATATTATAACAAAATTGAAGTTATGCAAAATTGAATAAATAAATATTCAATTAATTATTGTTACAAAAAAAAATAATACAATTTATTATTATTAATTTATATTAAAATTAAAGTTACTTGAAAACAAAACGTTTGATCGTGTTAAGAACACTCATTGAAATATTTTCGCAACGTTTGCTAATTAATACAATTTTTTTTATTTTAATATTCATATCAATTTATTTTAATATTCTTGTTTTCTTTTTTTTCCCAAATAAGAAAAAATATAAAATCGTAGAAAGAGAAGAAGAGAAGAGAGAATACAAAATAATCTTAAAGATATTGGTAGCGAGTTTCTACAAAGATTTCAGTCTGTCAGAATTAGTTTTCTTTGATAAACGAAGTGTCAAGAAAGAGTGGTAAAGAAAGTTGATTAAATTCGAATCGTATATACACAAAGTGTATACCAAACAGTAGCAGCAACAGTAGCAGAAACTGCAACAACCAAGGATTGCATGTTGATAAGAGAAGGAAAGGATTAAGAAAAGAAAAGAAAACAGAGTAGAAGAAGAAGAAGAAGAAGAAGGAAAAGAAAGAAAGATGGGAACACCTAACTCATTTGTAAAGCAAATGAAAAATCAATATTTTGCCGATAAATCAGGACTCGGCAGAACGTCGTGTCATAAACGACGATGAGAACGAAAGAACGAAGAAACGGCCTTGCTCAATTTATGTGCGAAAAAGGAGAAGAAAACCTAAAGAGAGAAAGAAAGAGAGAGAAAGAGAGGAAGAGAAAATGGTGCTTTAACGATCTCTCACGGATTTTCCGCTTAGGTCCTTCGACTTCCGTTGGATTACTCATCCCTTCGGAAAATCAAGCGTAATTTTATAACAGCTTTGGGACGGAACTATGGTACCGATAAAATTATCAAAACAGTATCAAACGGCTACAACTAATTTTTTTACCTTTCTATCCGTGTACCTCTACTTTTTATTTATTTATTTATTTATTTATTATTTTTACTTAAAGAATTATCTTTTTTTTTCTCAAAGATAACTCGGTTTACGATTATAGAAAAAGAACCAAATATATTTCAAAGTTAATTATTCGTCATGGTGTTTGTAAAATTATGGAAAATAAATAATAATAGCAAAGGGTAAGCAAATTATATTTTTATCTAACTTAAAAATTTATTGTATATATTTTTGCTTTGATTTGACAATCTCTTGAATGGTAAAATTCGTTTAATGTAATATAAATTATCAAAGAGACCAAAAAATTGACAATTTTTCTAAGTGCCAATAAAATTGACAATTAATTATTATTTATCGTAGCTTCAAAAGTACTACGAGATCGATAATACTGTTCCAGTTATTTTTTTGATTTTTTTTTGTTAACTTTCACTCTAGGATATCTCGAAGGAAAACTCGTTAGGTACGATTATCGATAGATGAAAATAAAAAGAAAAGAGGGAAGGAACGATTTTTCGAGTCCTTAACACCATTTACGCGGAAGTAATTCAATTTATCGAACAGCTTACAATCACAGGAAGTGAACTGTATTCAGTTTGTGCATCGACCGACCAACCGTACTCTTATTCGTAACATACGATATGTTCCCTAATAATATATATAGTCTACACGTGTATAGTATTCATCTATTTTACAATAACCTTTTATCAATTCAATTGAAACCTTATCTTTGCTATTGTCAATGTTCTTTTACCTTTTTTTCTGTTTCTAGTTAAATAAATAATAGGAAATTTTAATGACAGAAAAGAATAGAATACTTTGTAGAATTTTTTGAATAGTTTTTCTACACAATTCGAGTATGCAAAATCCATTTTTTTTTTTTTTAGAAGGAAAAGGAAAACGTACATTTAGTTTCGTACTCTTACAATCATTAAGTTCCTCTAGTGTTCTCAATTTTCTAGTCTCACTTACTAAACTTATCTCCGACAATTAACACGAACTTTTAATTACTCTCAAGAGACCATCTCGTTCCAAGTTATTAACATAAAGTCGACATTCTTCTTGCGAGTGTACTTAACGTTACAAAGAAAAAAAGAAGAGAACAAAATATCGGAGTTGATCTTTCGTGTAAGAAAAAAATAACTAAAATACCAGTCTTTTAAAAATGATCAAACTCATCTGGAAATTTTGGAGATTAAATTTAAAATAAAATATATAGTAATGAAAAATAATGAATTTCTAATAAACACAAGTGAATGAAATTTTAATAATCGTATTATATTCGTACTGGTGTGATCCTGTTGTAAATACTGTAGTCCTGTTTCTATCACTTATGATCACACTTTGTAAGTCTCAACAAGATCATCTAAGAACTTTAAGATGTGAGCTAAAATCTTCAACGGGGGTTTATTCACCTTTATTGGGAATCAAAATAAAACCCATTAAATGTAAAATAAAATAATAATAAAAGAAAATTTTATATTTCTTTAATTATAATTAATAATTTAGTATACATTATCTCTTTTCTGAGATACATTATCATAATTGTATTATTTAAAGTTAAAATAAAATATTTCAAATGAACAGAAAAGAAAGAAAAAGTTGTCTTTTCATAGATTGCAAATAAATTAGATAAGTTTGTAACCCCACTCTACTCCAGTAAAAGATACCAATCGATGATAAGATTCTTTTTTCTTTATCGGATCAAAACCGACTTGTCTCTCTTGTCTTTTAAATAAAAGAAAAGCTTTAATGGTCGAGAAGTTACGATAAACGTAGTTTGTGTCACTCGTAGAACGATGAAACGTTCTTCCTTGTTATCGCTTTAGAAATAAATCTAGCGGTTTACGGTGAATTTACTTTTAATAATAAATTCTCGAAAGAGAGAAAGAGGAAAAGAGAGAGAAAGAGAACTTTCATCGTTCGAGAGGAATATCAGCCACCGTATAAAACCCCATCTCTTTCTTACTTTCTAACGATAACTTCGAGAAAACTACTACGATATTCGTTCGAGTTGAAAGATTTCAAAGGTTATTACACGTATGCTAGGTTGTAACCCTAACTTTTTACAACGAAAACATTCTTAGATGTTCTTAAGTTAATCTTTTGCATTAAAAATCATTTCAAATCATTTATCTTCAATTATATGCACCGTTTTATCATTTTTCTTTTATTATTTTTATTTTATCATTCGTCTAATCATATTTTTTCTTATATTATTAAAAGTAATTTTAATTTTTTTTGGCATTTCTTTTATAAGGATACAATTTTTTTAAACATATTACCAAATATTATATCATTAATTTACTTTGTCTATTATCGAATATATGTTAAAAATGTTATTTTGTTTTGATTATTGTTAATAAACATGTTATTAAATAGAATCCTAATATTTTTCAATTATCTATTCAATTTAAATACATTTATCAGTTGTAATTAGGAATTGTATTCTGCTTTGTGTTTCTGTGGCTCTTTCGGTTAACCCAGAACATGAGTAACCTGTTCCTTATCATACCTCTGACAGTTTACACATTGTCATATCCAAAACGTCAACTCCAGAGTTACCTTCAAGATCCTCTAAACTGGTAAAGATTGTCTTACAAAGTTTCATTTCTGTCATTATTTGTCTACAATTTGTTCCCTATTAGTCGCCTTTTACGACAAGCAGGGATTACTGCGGTTTATTCTTATCCCCCAAATCCGCAGGGGGTTATAATTATTATCATTATTAGAAAATTTATTATGACACCGAAACGATATTAAATTTACAAAAACAAATAAATCAAAGTATTCGACTCTGAAGAAATTAAAATATATATTAGAGAATACGAAATTTACAAAATTCTAATAAATCGATTGATTATTGTTTGTTCCAATGAAAAATAAAATAAAAAGGATTATCGACTAAAAAGTGATCTCTTAAAGTTTTAGATTTGTCGTTCATAAAATGTTCGACGACCTAGGTGACTGGGCTTTCTCGATTGCTCGTCCCTCATCAATCATTTTTCAATCGACCTTCCCACTCGAATTGCGTCCTGTTAGACGTAATTTCAACGACACAAACACACCCACATTTCGATACACGTGTATGTACATGGATTATATCTACAGGGAAAACAGATAACTATGAAGATACGCATATATATATACAAAAATACATACATATACTTATACATATATATTATACAGAGGATAGTCGTCTATTTTGGCACGAATTTTATTCCATTGGCTGACGAACGTAAATGTTTGGTTGTACTTGAATTACATCGATCTACTTGTCTCGTTTTACTGAAATCGAGACGACTCTATTATCGTTCCCCTGCTTCAGATCATGATTATCTTTGACACTTTCATTAACCATTAAATTCCGGAACGTATCATAAACTAAAAGGAAAGGTCAATTTTTGTTGGTCAATTGTATGATTCCAAACACTTAAGATTACCTTTACCTTACGATAATGTGTGTGTTTCCCCCTTTTTATTATTTCTTAACTTTTTATGCTCTTGTCATTGTGTAACTATCGTGTAACCACATAAATATAAATATATATATATACCATTATGTTTTATTTAATATTATTCATTTCTCAAGTGTTAAACTTAATGGAAGACAAAAGTATAAATGCAATTATTATCTGAACGATCAAAGTTATTATTTATTTTCATATATATATTTTATAAAATTAATAAATATATTATAATATTAATAATATTATAGTATTAAATATTTTGTATTATAGAATTAATATTTTATAATATACGTGTATCCTTATTATTATTATTATTATTATTATTATTGAAAAATGAATAAAAATATTGAATAAGTAAGAAGATAAATAATAAAAATCAAAGTCGAGTTCAACTAACAATATAAGAGTTGTGTTAATAAAGATAGACTTATACTTGAATTAAAAGGTAGCATAGTAAATGAGATTAAAAGTCGACTTAAAAGGAGAGCACTTGTTTAAAGATTAATCGAGTTCTTGTATTCTCAGTGAAGTCGATCGATCTTCTTCCTCGTTATGTTACTACATACATAAATCTATATACATATATATATATACATGCTTATATACCTACGTGTCTTTACCTATCTACTATCTCTAAGATGTAGAACGTGGAAAGATGAGTGTGGGGCAAAGGGACTGTCTATCTTGCGGCAAGAAAACCACAAAACACAATTGGCTCGTCTAAAAATTTCAAACTTCCTTCGTTAACTTAATCTTACGAAACGTTCCCTGCTAAACGTGAAAGATGCATCTGCGACTAAAATTGGATGGAAAAGAAGAGAGAAAAAAAATCTTTCTCCGATTATAGTTTCTGTGTGAAATTTTTTAAACGACCTTCTTCGATATCGAATATCCTCGGTGTGACGTATGAAAAATCACAGTTCTGTAACGTTTAATAAAAACGTCCTTCCAAACACAGACACAGACTCATAGACACATACACACACATTTTTATTCATTCACTCACTCATTCTTATTTGGTCTTTCTCTTTCCAGTTATTTTATCGGTTCAACGGCTAACTTTATTAAGAGACTTCAATACGTTCTACGATGATTTTTTTTTTTATCGATCGTATCGATAGATCTATGTTTAAAAATGTGAAAAATGTTCAAAAATATCTAAAAACGAAGTACAATGTGTGTAGAAACACTTTTTTATCCTTTCTCTCTCTCTCTCTTTCATTTTGTTAAAATATTTCGTGTCTAAAAAATTGATTAAAGTGTTGATTAATTATTCTAAAATAAATTTCAAATGAATAAAAAAATATACGAATATTATTAACTCGTATGAAACATAAATATGTTTGAATAAATATTAAAAATTTATATTTAAATAAATAACACGTACAATTATATAAAAAAAAAAAATAAATAAAAGAATATGTTAACAGACGTAAAATATAATTTAAACGCAATACTCTTTCACCCTGATGCTCCTCTAAACATTTCTTAAGAAATTCGAGATAATATTCCTTCACGGTTGTCTGATAATCTTTAAGAAAGAAAAACATAAATCTCATGAGCAACCGCGACTCGACCATTTTCTTCTTCTTCTTCTTCTTCTTCTTCCTTGCACCCTCTTCTTAAACATTGAAAGAGGAATAATAAACCGGAAGTTATGTCACCGGATAGATATCCTTCTTTTCATTCTCTCTTTTACGATGGAAATGGGACGTGTCGTAGCTTTTTCCAGGGTGATCTTTCAAAAAATTGACTTTTCGTGAAGAAGCAACCGTTGCGATGGAAGGAAAGAAGGAAGGAAGGAAGAAAAGTGTGGACGGACGATAAGTCGAAAAGGAAAAGAAGAAGAAGAAGAAGAAGAAGTAGAAGAGGATAAAAAAAAAGGGATGAATGGTCCAAGTGGATAGGAATAATAAAAAAAAAAAAAGAAGAAGAAGAAGAAGAAGAAGGGAACATGGAAAGAGAGAAAAGAAGCTTGCTATACTCCGTCGACCAGAAATTTCTCGTTTCCGAAGCTTTTACGCGACGATTGTTTCAAACGTGAAAGACTTTATCGGCCGGAAGAAGAGGGTACCCCTTGTGACATTGTTCACTTCCTTTCTTCTTCTCCTTCTTCTTCTTCTTCTTATTTTTCATTTCTTTTTTTTTCTATCCCACTTATTTTCATCCAAGTGAAGAATACAAATTTACGTTAACATAAATCATCTTATCCTACACCAGCATTCCTCTGTTCACTCTTTCAGATTATAAAAAACTGATCCAATTTAACACGCGTCATCGATACCCTCTTTTTTATATATTTTATTTTACGGAATTAATACAGAATATAAATTATAACACACAGGTTGAAAATCAATTCATTTTTAAAGGAAATTGATTGAAAGGAAAATATCTAAATGATGAGATGATATAGATTTGCATATAAACGTATTCTGTTAACCATATTAAGTGTGTTGAGGTTTAAAATAAAGTCATTCATTTACTAATCCTTCCACCAATGATAAAACATACGCCACCATAAAAGAATAAAATATTCTTAAAAAATAATAAAAGCTTCGAAACGTGAATCTAAATTATTTGACACCTGATTTTTTCTCAACTTCCGAATATTTTCTTATCATCGAAGAAATTTCACTCCGACTATAATCTTGACAATAGTTACATTAATCCTGTGTATGTATGTGTGTATACATTTGACCAATGAGGGGTAGGGAGAAGGGAAAGGACGATTAACCTACATTTGGGTGTGTTAACGGCACGTTCATCGTTCGTATACCACAATCGGCACTGTCATGCACACTGACAAGTCAGGTTTGTGTTATCAAGTCATGAGAAGATTCATTATCATGAAATCCCTAACACCATCTTTGTCTTTCCATAAATGTATCATCACAAATCGACCTATTCTGTCTACGAATAATCATCCCTCAGAAAATCTTTACTTCACTTTAACCTTACTCCCATTTTCTCATTCCCCTTTTTTCTTTACTACAACTACTCCTTCATCTTCCTACTTTACTTCCATTATGCTAATCTAACGTAAGATATACTTTTAAACTTTTCTACAAGACTTACTAATGCGATAAGGATTTATCGGTGTTCGACAATTCATTCTGATCGGAAAAATGTAAAAAGTACATATTATATAACATCCAAGTAACAAAAACTAACGAATTTTTAAAATAATACTTTTTTCTAAACATTTTCGAAGTTTTTAGAAAATAGAATTGAACTATCGATAATTATTTCATTAAAAATCACTTTTACTACGATAAAGATTATTATTTATATTAATTCATTGTCAAAGTAATAGATTATTTAAAAATATAAAATATTATTTTATGAAATATTAATTTATTAATTAAATATTCACAATTATTTAATCTAAAATTAATTTTGTCGAAAAATACACATAAAAAGAAATATACATTATTTAATTAAGAAAAAATACAAAAAATAAAATAAAATATTAAAGTAGAAAAGAAAAAAATAGATAATAGATTGATTAAGTTCAATGAAACCATTAATAATTTTCTGAATTGATAGGACAAGTGTACTACTACACACCGGTATAAGCTAGCTAGCTAATGTCAGTTGACGTTTCTCCCTCGTGCGTAACCATCCGCATATATTCAGGTCGTTCTATATATGTCTCTAGAAATGAACGGTCTGTAGTAATAATATAGTAACAGAAATTGTTATTACAAAATAGATTTCTCGTCTTTGATCGTCGAACTTGAATTTAACTCAAAGCCAGCAAATCTCGGGTTCGCTAAACCGCTTATCTCCGGCTAGGCCAATCACGCAAGCCTTGTCAACATTTCCGCGAATTTCTCTCCATGATTCTCCAACACAAATACACACACACTAACACATTCGATACCTACGAATTCTCCCCCTTTCACCCCTTCCTCCCTTCACCCCTTCTCCCTTCCTCACAGCATCGTCATCATCGCGGCCCAGGAAATTTCGTCGCGAAATCGATCGGCACTCGCGCACGCGGGGCTCTTTCCCTTATCTTTCTTCTCGCTCATTTTCACACACGACACCCTTTTCATTGTTCTCTCTTCTTTTTTTTTCTTTTCTTTTCTTTACCCCGTAAAAATATTTCAAGCGTTACTTGTCCCAGACGACTCAAGGGTGTTTTTCAAGAAAACCCTTTTTCCTTATTTATATTCTTATCACTCTTGTAAATTAAGATTTTTATTATTTCGATTAATATTCTATCGGATGTTTATTTTATTTTTTATTATTTTTACAAACATTTCAAAATTATAAATATTGTAATTTTTGATATAAAAATTTTTATACATGTGTGACTGTGTATAAAAATATACACACACATACACACATACATATATATACCTATGTATAAAGTAAATAATACTTCTTTCTTATCTTTTACTTTACCTCACTCTTCAATATTTTTCTTGAGAAAAATAAAAGCTCCAATCGATGAGAGATCTCTGCTCGTTATTGGAAAATACAATGGATAAGAGGTAGCGAATAAAATGACAATAGAATAGTGGTAGTGTCTTTGATGGGTTCTCTTATGCACCCCCATATGTGTACGTATAAGCTCACATTTTTGGCAACAATCCAAGAACCTGTGAAACCCGCCCTTTGCTACGTTTTGTGTCCCTTCTATATCGACGCCCGGAGGATATTCATCACGTTCTTCTCTTGCTACAGTTATTATTCGCGTCATTCTGCCTGAATCAACGATAAATGTTTCTCCTGAGAATCGTTCCCCACCCATTCCGTTTCAACCATCCCCCTCATTCTGAAATATATTGGAGAAATCCTTTTTTTTTTTTATCGATAGTTTAAAACATTTAAAATGACACCTGGGTCAATCGTAGGATCCCACGTTGAAAGTTTTCCCATTTCGTTAAATTTATGGGTTATTTTACGTTAAATCATACATAATCGTGTGAAACCATTCGTTGCATAATTAATACGTCATTATCGTACAACCGGTATATTTTATACCGTCAAAAACGTGACGTCATTATTTAAACAAAACTCTATTGTCGTTTAATAGGAAATGACAAACAAGTTGAGAGATATTTTCATCTCTGCGTGTACGTTAATTGTAGTTTAAACGAATTTATATTTTATAGGTAGGATTACTTTTTACCACTCACTAGTTTGTTATATTAATCTCTAATGTGTGTAATTTCATTTATTTATTTATCTACAATGAAATTATATATCGAAAGTGTGATTAATTTATTCATCAATTTTCAATTTCATTGAAACCATCAAGAGAAAGAGAGAAAATTAAATTCAAAAATTCTATTTCAATCGGACGTGAGTAATAAAAGTTGGTTAAATGTAATTACTAACCAAAAAGATTTATATTATAACTCTCTCATTTATATTAAATAATAATAATAATAATAATAATGAAATTATAATCTTTCCTACAACGAACTTGAATCTAACTGAACAAATATTTTGATATTTCATTAACACATTCCAGTGCCAAAACGTTTTTGCCGGACATGATCTTCACGCCAACATTTGTTTTCATTGCATTAAATAAATATTCCTGCGTGTACCATTTCTTTCGTTCTATGTAAAAATATAAAACTTGAATTATTATAATTATTATTGTTATAAAAATAAAGAGACAATCGATAAAGGTTGAATTATCGATAAACATATTCGATAAAGGGAATAGGGTAAAAAATTAATACCGATGTTCTCTACGATAAATTTTATCACGTGTTTTCGAATCTGGGACAGAATATTTTTTATTTACATAAACATACGTGTCCAACATTCGAAATAAACAAATTTTATTCGTCGATACTGGTATCCTTTAATTCCACAATAATTCCACAATAACTCGACAATAATTCCCCTTTATCCCTTTTCAAAAACAGAGACACATTATCCGTGAATAATATCGATAACCTTTGTATTCTCTAATTATAAGTCAAGAAATAAAGTCTCTTAATGTCAATTTCCGTTTGTCAAATTCTAAAAGACATTAAATATCGAATCTATCGATAAACATATGTACATATTCTCGATACCGATAAATCGTTTAAAAGGTAGTATATGCAGTTGTACCTATCGTTGACCAAAACACCAATGATTAATATTAAAACAGGATCTGGCCCTGCAAATAGTTAAGCTCCGCCTATTTGAAAATCGATTTATCAATGAAACTAGACGTTAATCGGATTTAATGGTAATAACGAACGAAACCGAGCTTCTCATACCAACTGTGTAATAATCATAATGATGCAAAGCCTCTCCCCCCCTTTCCATAATAATAAGCATATCCACGGAACATTGAAAACGTTCAATCGTTCAAAATCATTTAAATTATTTCTATTGGAGCTACTACTTTCAATTCTAAATTCATTAACAAGACTTACGAGTACAACGATTTCTATGATTTCTTAGCTTTCTTGCAACTACCGATTCGAAACTTGGTTTATTATTGGTTGAATAGCTCGGTAACTTCGTAAACGATAAAAAAAAATTAAATGACAATAAAAATTATCTTAAATTAAAAATAAATAAATGACAACTTTACTAATACAAATAATTATTAAGTTGTCAAGTATGAAATGGAGCAAAAAGTGCACGTAATTGAATTGAAATTTGCTCCATTGCATATTTGACAAGCTAATAAATAAATAAATAAATATATAAATAATTTGCCCTTCTTAAATCGTGTTTTATTCATTTCAATCAATATTTGTGTTTCCAACGAAATATAAAACTTTTGTAATTAAATGTTTTTTGTTTTATAAAAGCATTGAGAAAGTAAAGTTCAATTATTCTAGCGTTTAAATAAATTTCATTAATCTCTAAATTTGCTTTATTTTAGTTTAATAATTTATTATACTTAATGGGAGATCTTAATGAACTATACTTTAACTCGTATTTACGTATCTACGTGTACACGATCTAAACTTTAGTTTTTAATTTGCACTCTTTTTTTTTTTATATTCACGTTTTCTTATTTTCTTTTTAACTTTGTTTTTCTTTATGTTTCATTCAATCACTTTTCTTGCTCCCTTATATACTACCACCATAAAAAAAAAAAGAACAACAAGTTAAACTTTACACGTATACATTTTATCTCTCTTTGTTCAAATAGCAGAAGGAAATTTATGATCGACCCTATGGTGTTTTGTAAAGTTTTTTTTTTTTTATACTACATATCTCAACCTAACGCATAGTACCTACCATCGTTAAGCCGATAAAACCTGCAAAATCATAAAAAACAAACGAAAAAAAAAACAAAATAAAAGGAGAGAAAAGAAAAATTAATAATCTGTACAATCCGTGTTTCTCTCTTCGACATATTTTTCTTTTCACCCTATCTCCCCTAACCTGACTTTTCCTTCATCTAAAAAAATAAAAAAATAAAACTCGAACAATAAGAACGATTCATTTTTATTTTATAACCTAAAATATTAATAATTATAATCGAGTTTTAATGCATATAAATAAATTGAGATAAAAGTTTTCTTTGGAGAAAGAAACTAATATGGATTCAATTAATTCTGATCGATCTAAAAAAAAAATAGAAAATATATTTAATAATGTAATATTTATATTTTTATTAGATTATAAATTATATTTATTAAAAATATAAAATATGTTTATAAAAATATAATATTTACGTAAAACTCACATTGATGCATCACGTCATCAAAAATTACTTATTTTTCATAATAAATAAAAAATATAATATTGATGATATCTTTACAGAGAACAAATAAAAAAATCGTATAATCTTACTAGTTAAATTTGTAACTTTCTCTCTCGAGAAAGAGAAATATTTTCGAACTGTTTCGTGGAGGATTTTTTTATCGCATAAAAAAAAACAAAGAAGAAATTCGAGAAGAAAGAAAGAGAGGGATATTATTTACCATATTTTTCCCGTTTCGTAGTACTTTGACCAGTATCAAACGTTGAAATTTAGTTTTCCAAGATCTTATATTCCTCTCTCTCTTTCTCTCTTTCCTTTTTTTTCTTTTTATTTATCCCTCAGTTGGAGTATCCTCGATCCATCGTTTGTTGGAAGGGCCCACCTGCCACGAAAATTCTTCTCTTGGTCTACCAAAGAAAAGAAATAAACAATCTAGGCGTGTTGTATGTCGATAAATCGAATTTCCTGCTACGTACATCCACACAAACACAGATATGTGTATGTGTGTGTGTGTGTATGGAGGGAGGTATGTGTAAAAGAAAATAAATAAAACTTCAGACTTTCGCCCGTATGGAATTTTAATACAAAAGACGACGTACATGTCCGAAAGTTTAACGGAAACTCCAACATAAGACAAAGTAGTTCGAGTATCGAATCAAAAAAAAAAAAGTAGAAGAAGAAGAAAAAAAAGATTTAAAAAATTTCGAACGTACACAGTGACGGATTCGAAACGAATAGGTGCCCCGAGCCAAGTAGAAATTTTCTAAGTTTTCTCCAACTAAAGTTGAAAGAAGAACAAAACGTTTGCAAACAATTCCTCGTTAAATTGTTAAAGAAAAGAAAAAGAGAAATATAATTACATAAATTTCATACCATAAAGCAGTAATTAAATTGATTTTATTTTTTAGAAATACCAAAAAAAAATATTATAAGAAAATTTGTTGGTTTGGAATCATTTAATGAACAGAAATAGTTAAATGTTTAAGGTGATTTGGTATTCCAAGAAACTTCTACGTAAACGTTTAAGTTCATTTACCGTTTAATCCGTCACTGAACGTACAAAGTAGTTCGATCATCTAATAGAAAGATAGAAAGAAAGAAAGAAAGAAAGGAGAAAGCAAGCAACTAAAGATATCGATTCTTATCGAAATTACATCATCACACCCCTCAGTCTTTTACAAAAGATAGCCACAGCACTTTTCTTTCGACGATAGAAAAGTGCTAAAAGATTCTTAAAGTGGCCAAGCACGACCGGAAAAAACTATCCTGTAGGATCTACTGTTTCAAGGTGCTATCTAAAAAGCGCATTAGTGGTAGAAGAAGAAGAAGAAGAAGAAGAAGAAGAAGAAGGAGAAGAGGAAGAAGAAATAAAAAAAAAATCGTTCTACGTGAATAGAAGAAGAAGAAGAAGAAGGAGAAGAAGGATGAAACATCTTCTGATTATTAGAAATCAGATACCCTGTAGTAAGTCACAGTAAAGGGAACTTTTAGTACAGAAAGATAGTTTTTTTTTCTAGAAATATCTGGTTACTATTAAGTAACTTCTATGATTGACTGTATTACCTGACAAAAGTATCTAATTGTAAGGGTATTTTTGTATTTTTATTACTTCCATATCCATATCCAGAAAATATAAAGAAAGAAAAATAAATAAATTAACTAAATATTAAATTAGATATAAAATAAAATAAAAATTAATAAAAAAAAAATGCAACTTACTATCTCGAAAAAATTAAATGCACCTGGTCCCCAGGATTAAACTCGGTGAAAATAAAATAGCCATAAAAGGTAAAATTGTAATTTAAAAAGGTCATTGTCCTATTCTTCACGTAACAATTATGATATCAATTTTATTTATTTTTTTTTTTAAGATAAAATAAAAGAGAAAAGGGAACTTTAGTGAAAATATGAAATCGTTATTAAAATATGTTCTAGAACGAATGATTTAATTCTTGAACGTTAGACAAGACTGTATTCATTTATTGCGAATTTCAAATCAAGGAAAGAGAATCTGTTGATAGCTCGATTTACGATTACGAAGAAAATTAAATTGTTTATATATATAGAGAGAAAGGTTGGAAAAAGATATAGTCATAGAATTCTACGAAACAATCCTGTCAGAAGAGAGGAAAAGGAGATTTTATTTCCTCATTTGTGCACGTTCGAGAGTATTTCTACGGAAAATAAATCACTTTAAACTCGAACTTTCGAACAAACGAATCAACGAAATGGTACTCGAAAGTTAAATAATATTAATTGTACAAGTGTTACTTGCTTAACCTACTTATCACGAAAGATTCCTCTAATTGTTTTTGATTTTTAAAAGCAACGATATAAATCAAAATATAAAAGAATAATCCCACTCTTTTAGAATTATTTTCAAACAAATCTCTCTTTTCCTCTCTCTCTCTCTCTCGTAATCGTATATTTATTTCAAATAATACAAATAAAATATCGATATTTTATTCGAACGAAGTACCAATCTTGATTGAACCAATTTTCAGTCAACCATCCACCCATCCCAAAAACAAGAAATAAAAAATACGCGAAGTATGCGGAAAAGAGAGAGAGAAATAAACAAATATTGAAGTTCATTTAGAACGTACTAAATATCACTAAATTTTCACGAATTCGTAATTACAATGAACGCACACACACACACACACACACACGCAACTCGGTATTATAAAGTACGAAACTGCAAACACGTTCACGAAGTAAGAGCATCTCTAAATAGCTTTCAAATAAAAGATATTTCTCATTCGTCCCTACTTGATCCACTTTTACGAAAGAGAAAAAGAAACAACGAAAAATAAAAAAACAATAGACACAAAAAATAAATCATATACACGAACGAAACGAGTTTAAAACATGAAAACTATTTAGTTTCGGTCCAACTTCCCCTTTAGTTTTTCTTTCCTTTCTATTTTATTCTTTTTCTCAAGCACGAAACTTTTTTCAAGCACATTCACAAAGGCAAAACCCCTTATGTTACCTCTCAAATTTTTTTTTTAAAACTTACATTTCACCGTAAGGACCATAGAAACAAACTTAAACCTTTTATGAAGTATTATATTTATAAAAAAAAAAAAGAAAACAAGTGAACTGAACGAGACTTGAATCAACGACACCGTGGTTACGATCAGATATTTCATAAAGGGTTGAATTTATTTCCCTAGTTCTAGGATGAAATTTATCATAGTAATATCAACATTTACAATTGTGTGAAGTTCTACAAAAATCTAAGAGATAAATCTACGAGTTCTGTCTTTGTCAGTTCGTGTAATTTATTTTCGATATTACTTTGTCCCTTTTCTTTTTGTATGTGTGTTTCATCGCAGAAAAAAATGTTGACAGGATAGTAACAAAAAAATGAGAGAAAGAAAGAGAGAGAAAGAAATGTTGGAAAAGTTAATCGAGTTCGGTGAACGATTTTTAAACGTATATCGTAACTTTCAATAGTATTGAACAGTTATATACACACATATAAACACACACACACACACACATATATACACGGGCAGCCGCATGTGTAATAAATTTTTAACGTCCTTATATCACGTTGACTTTTCATCCGTTTGATTGGTCGTTAGATTTACTGCGTGTCCTATTCGATTTTTCTTCATTTCTCTTTCTACTCGTTTTTTTCTCTCTCATGTTCATTCTTTCGTTCGTTCGTTCTTTTTCTCTTTCTCCTTTTACACACTTTATCCTGACTGTAAACGTCTACCTATTGAATCGTTCCTTCGATCTTCGAAAAAGGGACTTCGACAAGATTGACAACTAAAACGAACGCGATTTTCCAACAATAGAATCTAACGTTCTTCTCTTGATCAAGCCAAATGCTGGATAATTTTCTCGATGAAAAGTCAAAGAAATTATTTATACTCGTAAGACTACATTTTCTTTCTAATTTATTCTTACAATTAGTGATTTATATTAAACCCTTTTCGTAGGTAGAAGTGTGGTCTGTCTATTTCTACTGTACGGAGAGGTACCTCTTCGAAAATAAATAAAAACTAAACGTTAAATACAAATTCTATTAATTATATTATAATTGTATATAATAATTAATAATATTTATTATATAATAATAAAGTTCTGACTGATTTTGAAATCAAACAAAATACAGATTTTTCTTATCGTCAAACAAACATGTGTTTACGTATCAAAAAATTATTGTCATAGAAATGGACAGAACTTTCCGGTAGACCTAATTATTACCTATATTATTGCATATATATATTTATATATATAATAAAAACATTCTGTTCAAACTGCTAAAATACACATATGAAGTGTATCCTGATATTCGCTAAATACAATAATTAATTTTTTTTTATTACTCGAGGATATTTGTAATATAAATTAAAATCATTCAAATTCATTTTTCTCTTTAGATTTTTTTATTATTATTTTTTTTTTTAACTCTCTTTCAATCTGCTGTCATAATATTATCAGCACCCGCGTATACTTGTATATATTTTTATATACATCATTCTAGTATATGCATTTAACGATAAAATATCGTCGTAAAAAGAAAAAAAGAATATATTTCAAGCATAGAAAGTAATGATCGATTTCTTTGATACGTAAGATCGATCGATTATTCCAGTTAGTCAGGTTTACTCGTAGTTCCTTAACGAGGTGTCAGAATATGTGTGAAACGTCATAAAAGAAATCGTGCAAAAATAACGAGGAGTTCGATTCTGACTCTATCCATCCGTAATCTTGGATTAGAGATTATTTATTTTCACGTATATTTATATTTTTTTTTTATATTTTCCATTCGGATGATTCGATTTTACTAAAATCTAGACGACAATTCAATAAATAACGAATAAACAACAGTTTGACTATTATAATCTTGTACAATGAAAATATTTCATTCCTGTTATTTAACGTGAGTTTAAAAATCAAGAAAATCAAACACGAAAATCTCTGCATTAGTTGAAAAAAAAAAAGAAACGTTTCGCGTATTATTTAAATTATTTTCCAAACGAATCGAAGATTCATTCTATCTTGTATTTGTAATTCGAAAAAGGAAAGAAAATACGTGTCACGGTCTTTGAACTCGATAAATATCTCGAAAGAAACACGAAAAAGGGTTTAGTTTCGTAAGGAAAAGCTAAGAGTTTTCACATTTTTCCACCAACGTGATAAACGAAATATTCTCTCTCTCTTTCACTCTTTTATCGAGTGCACTGAATTCCATTGGAAAGTATACTTTCGTATCTTCTTGAATTTTTCCTATCTCCGAAGTAAATTCAACGTACCTCTCGATATATACCTGTCCCATAAATATTATCCTAAGACTGGCACGGATATTCGATGCTATTCGAAAAGCAACCAGAACGCGATGATCCTTCATCCTGATCGACGACTATAACCAAACATGAAAGAGAGAGATCAAAAGGTACGGTTATTCCATTTTATTCCAAATAATCTTCAAGATTGTAACGATTTTATTTGAAAATTCCTTCCTTAACGAAGATTAGATCCACCTGGATTATTCGAAAACGATTAACATGATACTACTACTACTACTACCTATGTATACCTAACTGAAATTCATTCTAAACGTTTAAATCTCTCTTATACGAGCTTTCTATTATACAACCCTTTATCGTAACTCATTCCCTTTTTCTCTTTAACCCTATCCTAATTACCTGGAATACACTTATTTCTCTTGTTATAGTTGGTCGAACGAGGTCATTCAATTTATGAAGACCGAATAGCTCGGATAATGAACTAATATTTGTTAATCTATACGTTAGCGGTTTAATACCTTGCAGCACTGTACTATTCTCGTATAATCCTATACACGTATGTACACGTCATTATTTGCATGACGGCGTGGGGGAAAAAGTGTAGGAAGGGATAAAAGGGAAAAGAAAGGGAGTAAAAAAAAAATATTGCACTCTACCTGTACTCACCGATCTCCGGTATGTTCCTGTCATAATCTCCCTGGGCTGAAAACTGAAACAAAGAAAAAGAAAAATAATTCAAGTGTATATCCCAGTTGGTGAGATATCGTGTGTCGAGATTGAAACAATAATTAGATAACGAATGAATATATTTCCTTCTTGAAACACGTTAATGAACTACTATTGAACGTGGAAGAGAAAGAGATCAAAAAGAAGATAATTACTGGACCGTATTAATAAATCATTTGTGCAAACGTTGTTTCCATATGTTTTATGTATTAAATTATTTACCGAAACATACTTTGCTACTTCGAGCGAACATTGCTAACGCACTATTTCTCTCTCTATTTCTATCTAATTATCTCTACTATCTATCTAACTATCTTTCTATCTTCCTATCTCCTGTTTACGAGATAAATCCGTACCTATAAAAGAGAATTTAACGAATTTACGCGTAACAGAGACATCCTATTTCTCGCACACGTACACATGTATACAACATCTCGCTAATTTGAATTGTACAATCAACGAGAGAAACTCCAACGATTTTTTCCCTTGCTAATCGATAAAAGTATTATTTTTTTAAATTGTAAAAGAACAGTTTTCTGGTATTAAACGTCGGTACTTAATTTCTAATATTTATTATAGTACTTGAATAAAGTTTTCTGTATACGAGATGACTAGTTGTGAATTTTAAATACGAACTATGTAAAATTTCTAATAGAATGATTTCATTAGTTGCATACAGGAAAATATTATGTTTACGAATACACCTAGTTATTTACATATTATTAATCATGCAATATTATAAGAGATTAGAAAGTTTGATGTATCATGCATCATAGTTTATTCCAAGTTTTCGACTCTTTTAATGTCCTTATCTATCAACGAAGTAGGAAATCAACGACCAGGCTATTCCCCACCACCACGTGGACGATTCGAATTCAATGATGTTTGCCAACTCGTTGAATTTATCTCAATTCCATTAGCTACCTATATTTAGATCCAGAGCGAAACCAATCTTGTTACAAGGTCATGCCTTGATTTTCTCCTAAAACACGGATCAGAGGATTTCTCTTCTCGGAAGCTAGCCAATAGAAATCGTGCTTGTTGTTTTAGATATCTTATAACTAATCCTTCTTCAACCAATTTCACACGACCACTGTAATTGTCTTATTCCAATAAACAATATCTTTTGTTAGAACATTTTATTTATTTAGTAATAATAATCCTTGTTTATTAAACGATGATATATTTTAAATAAGAGGTATTTATTTTCTTATCATTTTTTAGTTTGAGTGTAACGTGTGACAATGTAATTTTGATAAGAAACAAAATTTGTATAATCCTGTTTATTATTGTGTAAGATATATGGAATTTTAAGTAGATATTATTTTTCTAATTATTCTCTCTCCCTCTCTCTATCTTTTGCTATTTGCATAATTTATTTTTAATAGAGGAAAATATTTATAATCCTGTTTAATATGATATATGAATTTTTATATAGGCTATTGCTATTTTCTCCTATAATTATTCTTTTAAATTACAATGTAACTTTGATACAAAAATATTCATAATACTATTTATTATTTATACGATATATGGAATTTTAAATAGATATTATTTTTCTAATTATTCTCTCTCTCTTTCTTGCTATTCGCATAATTTATTTTTAACAAAAGAAAATATTTATAATCCTGTTTATTATATTCTATCGAATTTATTCCTTTATTTTTTTAATCTTTCAATGATAATCATAAATGAAAATATTGAAAGAAAGAAATATACTCACTCTCTCTCTCTCTTTTATTTTTTCTTTCTTTCTTTCTCGAACTCATTTATTTGAAAAGATATTAACCAGAGAGTATTAAATAGTAAACGAATTTTTTCGAATAGCACTTAAACGAAAAATCAATAGCGTTGTCCTGGCTGAGGGTTGGGGAGCCGAAAACGACGATGCCAGTGGCATGGAAAAATGGAAAAAGCTCTTTCGTTCATGTTGAAAACGTTGCATGAGAGTTATTCGCATTAACGAATACCTTGTCTGACAACCTTTTTCTTAAACTCCTTGAGGATATCGTTAGAAGAAAAGTTTACACGATTCACCGATATCCGAATATTGTATATAAAATAGTATATATATATACTATAAATATATTAGGTTGTATCTTTTACGAAAGTTAGTCACCACAACTTTGTGGTGACCACCTTATGATTCTGAAGAATAAAGGAAAGTGAAAGATTTATTACAAAATTTAAAAATAATTCATTTCATTATCATTCATGATATGAAAATAAGACAAAAGTTAATTACAAGTGTTAGAAAGAAGATCACGTCGTTGATATTAACAATGAAAATAATTTCGATAACAGGTTTCTTCATCAGATGAACTTAGAACACTGAAACTTATTGGAACGTACCCCACATTATACGAGGTCTTATTGTATTTACAAAATAACTCGTACATATACATATGAACACTTCTTTATGATATATACCTAGGTATACTTAGGTGCATAGATAGGAACATACTATCAGAATGAAGTATTTATATCCACGTCAAACGTTTCTCCACAAAAGGTAGAGATCGTAAAGTTCTACATGGTTGAGCTATAATTAACGGTGTGTGAAAGAAAGAGAAAGAGATAGGAGTAAGGAGGAACGGAGAGGGAGGGCAGACCGGTTGCGGTCGAATTTGCATATAATTTGAATTAAAACGTTTCATGGTATGAAATGCGGAAAGTCGATGATTCTGCTTGTGGTCGTACGTTTTGGACTAAAGCCAAAACTTTCCCTACGATTTCCTGTCTTTTTCTTTCACACTTTTGTGGGAAATTTTGAAGGAGAGAATAAAGGATAGTCTCTTCTCTCTCTTTCTCTCTTTCACTCTTTTACTCTTTCTTTCTATCACGATTAGTCATTTATCAACTACACGTTATTTTACTTTCCGCCGAAGTGGAAATCACGCCTACCCGATTCATTTACAACGTTTCAGGATATTATTTCAAAATTAGATACACTTTGAAAATTTTACGTTTACGTTGTTATAAATACATATACACATACACATATACATATATACATATATATATAGATACCTTTTACAATGAGTCACAGGAGTATTCGTACCAGTTTTCAAACTGTAAATTTGAAATAATTGATATTACAGTACGTACAATAAGTTTTGAGAGAAAAAAAAATTGTATTATATGAAAATATGAATTGTTTATTAAATATAGAAATTAATTAAATGAAACAAATAAATATTAATTATGTGTTTGAAGTTAGTAGGAAATTAATTTCTACACACGATACACATATCTATGTGACTCACTCTTTATTGTATATATGTTATATATATATATGAGAAAGAGAGTTTGTGAATTTACCGAACGAGTGTTCAAGTATATAGAACCTATTTTTAGGTAAGAAACCATACGAATAGTAATACGACGACGTCCTACGTTTACTTTCATGGAGGTCAGTTACGAGTTTCCTAGAACGATCACTAAAACTCTCATCGAAATACCGATCTTTGTGATATACGGAGAAAAACTTTCCTATATTTTACGTAATTATTAATATTAGTTTATTACTACTCCCATATAAAAAAAAACATTATCATTTAATTCGATCTATCTCCGAGAATCTCGTTGAAATAATAGAAAATTTATAAGAAAAAAAAGATAGAAAAGAAAGAAGTAAAAAATGATTCACCTCTTTAAAAACAGGGATATTCAAATTTATTAAAAAAGAAATTAAATGATACATATTAGACATAGTAACGAAGGAATAAATGAACACTGTTCGGTTATTGAAATGATTCCCACTCGTTACCGACACTTGTCGCGAGGACACTTGGATGTGAATCGATTATTTACAATCACCTATAGTCTTATCAGAGATATCAACCTGACCCTACAATTTCTCAATCATACTACATATGGATGATTTAATCCTAACACCGTAACAACCTTACACAAATCCGTACCATTTTTTTTTAAATAAATCTAACCGTGTAGTTAACACGAGATACAAAAATGTTGCATGGGTTTTTTATTTGTGACAACTTTCACAGGTTTTATTTTGTCGAAAATTTCGATTTTACAAAATCATTTTTATGTAATATATATTAGTAATATTGTGTAATATATATATTGTAATAATATGTAAATATAAATATTATATTAATGTACATATATGTAGAATTAGTATAAAAATACTGAAAAATTGATTCCCAACATAGGGTAAGTCTAACAGTTAATTATCGATTAGTATGATTACATAAATATAGAATTAAAGAAAAATTTTATTTTTTTCTCAAAACTACATTTTTCTACTTGGTTGCTACCACGATTTTGGAAAACCTATTCAACCAATAAAGTTTAAATTTTTATAGATTGTTCAACACGTACGTAGTTCTACCCTGTAATACAATCATAAATATTCAACTATTTTTAAGATATATTTTTTTTTAAACAATTGTAGTTGAAAAAAGAAGAAAGAAAAAATTCAAAAGTCAGCAATTTCTCATTTTTTTATACCCAAATGAAACTTTAAAAGAGTGGACGCTTTAAAACACGGAACTTCGTGCACGTTACACGTTCAACTTAAATTAATCATGATTTTTATCTAAACCTGGATACAGACAAAAAAATGGGACAAGTTTTTACGTTATTCTCTGTCTTTCTTTCTTTTTTAGGGGTCTTTTATTTTTATTCCTTTCGTAAATCAACACGTAATGATCGATAATGATCGGTAAAAGTGGAGTGGTTTTATCGGGAAAATAATCGTCTTCTCGAATAAATTAATCCACGATGATGATAATAATACAACCTGGCGACGAACGTTCATTTAAATTTTCCTTTTTTTTTTTTTTCTTTTTATCTTTTGTATTATACTCGAAGTATCCCACCAAGAGAGTATTCATAGGATGCTGGTGAAAAAGTGAATCGACTATAACAATAAAGGACCACGTTAAAAAGAGTTTCCCTTTTTTTTTTTTATCTCCCTTTCTGTATTTTTTTTAAGCGGATTACTCGACCAGATTAACAACGATCGAAAAAATCGTTTCGAGTATGACATAAACAAAAAATTCTTTAATTAAAATATACATTTTATTTCATTCTCTTTTTTGATTACTGTAAAAATACATTTATCGAATACGTTTGATTTATTTTTATCAACTTGTCTCTCTCTTTCTTTCTCTATTAATATTTCAACCAAATATTTATTTATATGTATACAAATTAAATATACAAAATAATTTTACAAATTAATTCAGATACGTTGTCGAGAATTCGATTCGGTTTACGATACTCCAAAAATGAAAAATTCTACTTCGACCACTTACATTTATTTATTAATGTATATCATATTTTGTATTTTGTAATTAAAATTATTCGTTGGAAAATAAATTGTCTTTAATGTATACGTAAAATAAATGTCATTTTTAAACATTAACATATATATATGTGTATGTGTGTGTGTGTGTGTATCAAAATATAATTTTTATTCCTCTTTTATTCCTTCTATTTCATTTTGACATATTTTAGTTCAAGTACATAGATGTATAATACCTACTAATTCATAAAGTTAATCGTGATCGCGTTAAATGATAAAAAATATTCATTTTAAATTAAACGAATGTTACCCATGTTACCCATTCGAATGAACTTCATACGAAAAGAAAAAAAATAAAACGCGTACCTAAACGGTACGATGCAAGTTAAAAGCTACGAATGAAAAGCAAACATCAGATATTGATCCACTCCTTTCCTAATATATTCTATTTCCTAATATTATTCTATCGTTGTAGGATCCTCAGAACGACGTAATTTATCTAACAAACAGCTTAAGTATTTGTTATTAGTTTCTTGAATGAAAAGAAAGCATAAAAAAAGAAATAAAATTAAAAAAAAAAACGTAACGTTGAAGAAACACGAAAGAGTAAGAAATAGTTTTTACTGAAACGTTGATAGACTCGACGATTTTGAGATAAAAGTGGATATCGTTCAAATCGATAGCAAGAATAAAAATCCCTAAAAAGATTTATTATACCCTTTAAATTCTACGAGTTAGGATAGAAAAGGAAGAACATTTGAACTCGTATAAAATGTCTTCGATCGAATCTCGACTTCTCGGTTTCAGAGTTGATCCTTGTCGAATCTAAATTCGTTCATTCATTCGTTTGAAAGTACGATTCTACATCACTTCTCCTAATTTTCGTTAGATCTAATCCTTAGTTCTCATTTCATTCCTTTTTTTCTATTTTATAATACTATCCTCCCTCCTTGAAATTCTGCCAATCGCACGTCGAACTTTCTATCCATAGGACCTTCAACTGAGTACGATTGAGACGTCCAGAGAAATTAATTAATAGATTTTCTCTCTCTATCTCTCTTATACTCTCAATCTCTGATTTCTCCTGTTCTATAATATCATCAAATTTCTCTCACATCGATTCTTGATCATCTACGATTACTTTTATGTCTATCTACAATACATCTGTCACTTATTCTACTCTATTAGATATTCTAAATCATTATATTAATCTCTCATGTGAAAACTAATTATTATTCCCTATCATTTTATTTATCATTTATGGACTACATTTTTTAATAAGAATATATTTATTATAAAGAAGAAAGATATGTCTTCGTTATTATCGAAATTAAAAATTGTATAGATCATTAAGAGGTCAACTAACCTTGTCGAATGAATTTCAACCCTAGAGACAGAAATTCTCCCAATTTCCATACACTGACCATATACATTTATATATATATATATATACATTTGGTCTTTTCACACTAATATATGAGACTTTGTCGTTGATAGAGATTGAACTAACCAACCAACCAACCAGCCAACCAACCAACCAACCAACCAACCAACCAACCAACCAAGTAGTCCAGTTCCAACGAGGTAGAGAAAATTACCGCTTGTGATTATGAAGCTTTAATCGACCGAAAGAGAGAGAGAAAGAGAGAGAGAATTTATAATTGCACCAGCTTCTAAACTATATCTATAAATATCAAGGTGTCATAGTTCAACAAAAGATAGATTCAACAAAAGAAAGATTCTGTTTCTAAAAAAAAAAACCATATTACATCGTATTTATTATTTCCTCCTTTTAGATTATAATATTCATTTCCTTAGATTAATTAATAATTTTTGTAAGGTGTGTCGACATTCTCAAGCTACACCCACATATTTCACTCATGCTAACATAAACACTCATCCAGTAATAATTATCGATCGACTAGTTGGTTCTCTCTTCCCGTTTATTTTCATATTCTTTCGTCAAATTTTATCTTCGTTTTATCGTAGCCTAAGAAGTTTCACTTCCAAAAAGGTCAAAAAAAAAGTAAGTAAAAAAAATTCGAGGTAGGAAAAAAGGCAAGAAAAAGGAAAGGAAAGGAAAGGAAAGGAAGGAGAGGGAAGAAGGAAGATGAAAAAATATGATGGCAAAGAAAGAAGAGAAGAAGAGGCACCGACCACGAAATAAATCACCTCGCATCCTCTCTACACGGTGGCCCCCGTCTAAACGATCGAATCATCGCAGTCTAAACAAACGCGATAGAATCAAGACAGACGTCTGCCATTTTCCCGTCTGGCATTCTTCTTCCCTAAGATTCCGTTTTTGATCGATCATCGAATAGAACGAGATTAATGTCAGTTTTACCCAAAGAGAAAAAAAGATTATATCAAAGAAACTGAAGAATGATGACTGTGAGACAAAAAAAATCCAACAAGAAAAAATATGCTATAGAAAGTGTACGAAAAATAAGGTTTCTGGTAAAAAATGTTCTTCTAATATGTTTAACAATAAAAGAAATTGAAGTATGTAACATGATAAGTTAAGAATCAATAATTTTACCTACTTCCAAGTTTAAAGTAAAACTTTAAACTGTTTCGACAATTTCTTAACAACCTCCCTTCTTCCTCCCTCTATCTCAAACCAATTCTCATTTCGAAACATTAACACGTTGCCATTACCCGCGTATTTAGATATCAACACTACTCAAACATGACAAATATATAAGCCAAATGTATTTCGTGAAGTTATTGTGTTATGTAGAAAACGTAAAGTAAATGAAATTGTAACGTGGATCGGTCCAATTTAGGAAAAGAAATAAGTTGTAAGATATTCCAAAGAATTCGTCGAGTTCACTGACATAACAGGTCATTTATTTATTTTGAGATACTNCAGAACTAATGCAGAGAAAACCACAGACCCTCATTTGTAACCAAACGCGCACAAATGTGGCCGGAGTCGGTGTCAAATATCGACGAGCCGAATATCGAAAAGCCTTGTCGTGTTTAGGTCTTGGACAAGTTGATCCCACGCTATACATTTCAAGTGCATAGAAAATACCATAGCGAAAGAACTCTTAAGGAATATCATAAATCAAGCTATTCGACAGAATATGAGAAAAGGGAAGTGCAGGTTGAAATTCCCATGTACGTAAATTCCAACTGAAAAACATCGACTCTTTCTCGTAAGGAACTTTGGGGATGAACTTGTCGGTTATTGGCTAATCAACGCATTCAAACAGTCCCAAACTCCACCTTTCGATGCTCTTAAAGTGGGGATTTAGAATCATCTGTGAGACTGCATTATGCGTGACTTATTCGTCAGAGATTAGTTGCATTATACTAACCAAAATTTCTTTGAACAAGTGTTATATATAAATAAAGCTCTCTGTTATTAAAAAGTGTCAAAATCGTAACGTTTACATCAGTTCAATTGAAACCATCAATGATTCTACAAATCGTAAGTACCGATCAAGGCAACGATTACCCAACAAAGTCTATTAATTTAAAATCTTATCTATTTCATCCTAAAAATTGAAAATTTTAGAAAAAAAATCTATAAACCTTTTAAAAATCCTGATTTTGCATTAAGTGAATTTTTCTTAATTTTATAGATAGCGAAGAAAAATATAAATAAAGTAAGTAAATAAACTGAGAGAAAGAGAGAAAGAGAGAGACAAAGATAAAAGTTTAGTTAACTGATTTTCTAGAGTAGAATGAAGTAGAAAAAAGGATAAATAAAGGATAAGAAAAGGGACTAAAAAAGGGTGGAAATGCGAGGGAAAAATCAACCTTGAAGATCCCTCCTCTTGTTTTTGACATACGGTGCACGTCGTCGTCCTAAAACGAATACACGGCAGTATACTCGTTTATTCTCGTTTGTTAGACTGATGTATACAAATAAATTTGCCTTGGTAGAAACCTACTTGAACATACTCGAGGTACCCCATCGTTTTTATCCTTCTCTTTCTCTCTTTGTTCTATTTTTTTCTCTCGTATAAAAAAGCATGCCATAGTTTACGCGAAAAGTTATTTTACATAGAAATAAAAAATGAAACAAATCCAAAAAGAAAATTAAAACATGCAAAAGACCACCGCCCGATGTTTGACATTTCATTGCATAAAAATAAACAAATAAAATAAAAATAGATATATAAAATATTCAGAGGACCGTGCGAGAAACCTTCGATATGCAAAAATGTCTTCGTGAAAATTAAAAAACAAAAACTTTGTTTTATAATTTGAAGACGGTGAATTTTTGTACACGCACACGAATGCACATACGTTTTGGCTGATATACGTCGAAAAGAAAGTTCGGAGAAGTCGTATAAGTAATATTCCGTGAATTTGTTCGAAAGTTTGAGTACACGAACGATAGAAAAAGAAAAAGAGAGAATGAAAACACCTTTGGGTAAAGTTATTCGACCAGTTGAACAAAATATTTGATAGGAAGAATCGGTGTGTAGTATCGGTGGTGTAGTGTGGTGTCGTTTTTAATTGAAAAGTAAATCGTCTTTCTCGGACGGTTGTCAAGCGAACGCTATTGTCGATATAAATCAAATAATGAAATAAATCTCTCTCTCGTGTGTATGTGTGTGTGTGTGTGTTCCCCTCCTTTTTGAATATTGTCAATGTTGGTGTCATTGACCAGGGGGGGAAAAACAAAAACGAAAAACAAGTGGACGAGGTGAAAAATATTTTAAGGCGATTAATCGAACAAATATCTCAACATAATTGTATTTAAATGGGTAGCACGGTTGCAATTCGTGAAAAAGAAATTTACGAGTTACGTGTATATGTAAAAAGTATTTTTATTAATCATCAACGATTACACGTATTTGCATATCGATAAGAATAAATAAATTGATCAATCGTTTTTAGAAAAATAATATTAGTTAAAAAAGTATCTATCGATGAATTAATTATGCCAATAGATTGTGAACAAAAACTTTAGATTTATTTTGTATTTTATCTTATTTTCATAAGATTTATATGCAATAAATTTAAATGTTATTCATGCATGTAAATAAATATTTATTAAATTTTTGTATCTATGATTAGCAATGTATTTCTTTCAAAATATACGAATCCTATGTATATAATATGTATATATTATGTAAACACGTATGTTTATATATATATATATATGAAGTACATACATATATGCAAATACGAGAATAATTATTACACGTGTTTGTATTCGCATATGTATATACTACATCTAATTAACACCGCTACAATCAATTATCCACTTGAGCAATCATTAACACGGTCTGCCACGTAAATACCCACAACTCGATTTTCGATTCTAACATTTTTCGTTATTAGTATTAATATTATATTACATAATAATTATACGAAAATCTCTTGGGGAGGAAAATTCAATAAAATATATCTCATTTGCTACGATTTATTAATAATTCTCTCGCTTGTTCTCTTTCGAACGATATCGATTTAAAATAAACGAACAAACAAATAAATATAAAAGAAAAATATTGAAAATAAATACAAGAAATTTATCATATATTTGAAATTCTATCGAACGAGATGTTTTTTCTTTTTTTTTGTTTATCAACGAATACGCGACCAGGGTATGAAGCGTATACAAAATGGAAAAAAAATTATTTTTAAAAAGTGATGACACTTTGTATGCACTTGCAAATATCCTGGATGAAAATGGAATTTACAAAGTAAGCCAGCTAACTTCTCAAGCTAGTTCGTTCGTCGTCACGTGTAGTAAATATGTATTATGTATATATGTTTGTATGTATGTGTATGTGTATATATATGTTCAATACATACTACATAAATCTTTGGTAAGAGAGGAAGACCTTGGTAAACGAGTACCGGTATTTACAAAGTATACCGCAAGAGGCGAACGAATTACGAAAGGAAACGCACTTTATCCCCAAGTTTCCTTCATCCTCCAACTCTTAAATGAAATTCCTTTTGATTTCACAACCTATTCAACTTAATTAAAACCTTTTCTAATATCGTACTTAAACATTTCCTTCTCTTTTTGTTTTGACTAACTATTTTCTATAATTATTATTTGTTTTTCTCTCTCTTTCTCTCTCTCTCTCTTTTATCTTTTTTTTTAATTAATCCAGATCTCATTATCAGTAATTTTAATCGAATTTCCCTACTATATATTTCTCTACTATTTCTCTACTATACTATATTTTATACAATAGAAATACAAATGCATCATCGATAAATCAACTCGATGGTTTGATTTATTTAAACAATTTTTATTAATATTTTTTTTTGTAATAAACAATATCATTATTATTAGATTTTTAATCGACTTAACGATATAGACAAATGTAATAGTATTATTAATTTAATTATTTTAATTTAAAAGAGAGAAAAACTTATATACCAGAAGATGAAACAATGTAAATGTATGGAAATTAAAAATATATTTTTATAAAAAAAAGAAGGATTGATATTTCGATGAAATTGAAATACCGCAAGTTTAACATCCTTTGAAGGGTTCATCGTATCCGCGGTATCCGATATAAAGGTAACTTTTCCTTTCATGTTCCTGCTACCGATTCAATATTCAACGGACTTAATTACTGCCAATGGCGTGTACTCGCTCATAGCGTAAATTTCACTTTCGCTTCGTGTAACCCACCCGCGATGCATTTAATAACGATATAATCGAATTCTCTCTGTGTATATGTGTGTATGTGTATGTATATGGGTGTCTTTCTCTGTATGCTCGATTTCTGATTACGAAGCATCCATGAAAGGTACACTTAAGGAAAGGAGAGGGGTTCCAGGGGAAAAGGGTCAATACTTTCCTCGAATAAAAGCTAGCTGTGAATGGCTCCAAAGGGATGATCGACGCTCGAAAATAAATTGAAGAACAAAAGAGAGAAAGAAAGAAATGAGAAGAAGAAAGAGAATAAGATAAAAATAAAATAAAATAATATTGTAAGAAATTGACGTATCACCTTGGTTTATTACAGATTCTAGTCACTTCTTATACGAAAACCTTCGTTCTCATACTTATCCTATATTATTAGGTACGAATTAATTCCATGGGATTTTTATGGAGAAACTATGAGGACTTTTTTAAATAATAAACTAATGCTGGTCTTGGAAAAAAAATAATATTCAACGAATGATTACAAACTACTAGTTATATAAGAAAGAAAATGATAGAAAAATAAAGGTAAAAAGGAAAGAAAAGGAAAGAATGAAAGAAAGTAAGAAATATGCGGATATTTCCTGTCCAAGTATTATTACTTAACCATGGGATCGTGTCAGCGAGACTCAATACTATTTACACGTTCACCCGATATTAAATTCTATTTTAGCTTGAGGCACGACTACGTGCTCTTTGTCGTACCAATATGGGAATCGATAGGATTCGAAGAGGTTCACAACGAGAAAACCGTTCTTTACCGTCCAATGGTTAAGAGAAGAGTAGTAGTAATATGAATGAGTGTGAACAAGACAAAGAGAAAGACAAAGAAAATGGATGGCGTGAACAAAGAAAAGAAGAGAAAAGAAAAAGGAATGATGAGGGAAAAGGAAGGAGTGCTTAGAAATCCTTCAACAGACGTCACACATCGACGAACATCCCTCTCTTCTTCTTATACTCGAAAATCCAACTCTAATGCTGCCGACAACAATGGAAAATACATGGATGGGAAATCCCGATGGTTTCTCCTCAACTTGCAAAGATGCAGTCCTTGCAGTTCTACAATATGCATTGCATATATATGACACTAGAAACGAGTCCCATAATCCGAGAATTATGTATGCCTTTATGTTAATACATGGATTATGTAGCTAGAAAATACGTGTACTGTAAGTACGTATGTTAGATGTATAAAATATATATGTGTATGTGTATGTATGTGTGTGTGTATGTGTACTATACATTCCACCGCAATGCAGCACCGATTCAAAGCACGGATTACCAACTACAACTTGTATCACATCACTGCGTCTCGTACATGGGATGATGATACGTGGGTGCACGTTTACTCCAACTACCAAAATCAGCCTGACATCATTCATGGTATACGTCTGTGTATGTGTGTGTGTATGTGTGAAACAAGTATACATGTTTATGTTCAGCGAAACGACAAGAAATATTACGGCTCTTGATGAAAGAGCATAACCCGTGTAGGTTTTTTCGGCTAACTACAAACTAGTACGATGTTTCTTTTGACTTTTCTTCTATTTACCCATGTTCACCCCACCACCCCTCACCCTTTGGATGTAAAACAAGCGAAAACACGTACGAGCACTACATATTTCCTGTTCCTTTTTACTTCCCCCACTCACTCAAGAAAAGGGTTCTTTTTGGTACTTTCTACGAACACGAATGAGAGATGACGTATAATAAATTTCAATGATATTCGTTTTTGTTTCTCGTTGCTACGAAATTCTACCAACTTGCGAATCACGCGTGTTTTTTTTTGTAAATTTTATTGAAAAAAGAAAGATATTTTTTGTATAGAAATAAAAATTGTCACGTTAGAATATTCGTTCGATAGACAATAGACACGTCGAGGCACGATCGATGGGTATAAGTATTGTAATTGAAACTGGATACGTTCCAGAGCAACAAGTTCCCAAATGTTATACACGCTCGATTGAGTTTCTATCCTGAATTGTTGCAAATGAAAAAATTCATATTCTCTTCTCTTCTTTATTCCTTTTTTTATATATATGATTATAAAAGTATATTTTATTTATATATTGATATTTTTAAAAATAGATAAGATTTAATTTACAGCTCGTTGGGACCTAATAATTAAACTTGGTTACACATACTAATTACCTACACCTTTATATATATTTTTAACTACCTATTTTTATTTATAAAATAATAGATAAAATAATAGAATTAAAAAAACAATTTGGTAAAACGAAATTGAAGAAGAAAAAGAAGAAGTTCCTTCCGATCAAACGTTCTCTCTCTGGTCCTTTACGTGTTCACATCGAACACAACTCGTTGAGCTGATTTCAAGGCGGTAAATCTAACAAAGGAAAGACATCGTCGTCGAAGGAAGAAGGATGAGAAGACAGAAAGAGAGATAGGGAAGAAGGAAAATGGGTAGAGGGAGGAATCAATGAGGATGGCGTCGCTCTGGGGCGTCGACGCTGCTGGGCTATGCGTCGCGACGCCTTCAACGTTTGCCGACGCCAGTCGACTTCTCGCGAATTCTTTCTTAAAGATCACGATGATATATATATATATATATTTATTTACCTATGTACCTTTTTTTGAAAGAGAAAGTCAACCAACCGAAACCTTTCATTTGTTTTTCTAATTTATCGTTTCTATTTCTTTTAACTATAATTATAACAATTTAGTATACATTATCCCCCTTTTCTGTAATATATTTTCAATAATTTATTATTTTTTTTAATATTGTTTTTCCTTTCCTAACAATATTACACTAATTTCTTCGAAATAATAAATGAATGTTTGTATGTTTGTATGTTTGTGTCAAATTCGAATGCGATGAAAATTTGTTAAATTCTTTCTCACACGCACGATAAAGTTTCATTATTTAGCAATAATTCTTTAAGATGTTTTTAATAATTATTGATAAAAAAAATAAAAGAGTAGTTACTAGTGAAAGATAGAATAAGTAAATATCTGTGTCTGATATGAAACGAGGAACTATGAATACTTGGATGTATGCGTGTATAAATCGAGACGCGTTTGCATATAAAAAAATTCTTGAATATTCAAAAAATAAATAAAAGAAGAGACCGTTTTACTTGCCGAGATGTAGTTGATTATGAATCATTATGAAATAAATCTGACACGAGATGATATTTGGAAACCTTTCAGTTCTATGAATGCAGTTAAAGTTATTCGCGTGAATTATTGACGAGTAGCATACAGTGTTCGATTAAAAAATTCTACAACGTTACGATTACCTATAAGATATTTTATTTAAAAATATTGAAATAATACCTAACCACTACTAAACCATACCACGAGCTGTCAAATGTTTAAAAAGGTTCGAAATTATAGTCACCTTACTTTAGATATACGTTGTTCTTATATCCAATACTGCATATCCATATCCATAACTGCAGTGTATCCATATATGCACTACACACACTCGCCACGTATTCATATCACTTGTATAGAAAGAAACCAGGCACACGCGACACGAAATAAATAATGTACTTTATTTAATATCCTTGTTATTCCTTCCGACGCTCGAAGAAGACTAACGATTATTATGAAAAATAGTTACGAATACATTCGAACAATGCCGAACATGCACGAAGGTCAATTATAAATCTAACGACGAATTGACAACATTCGATAGTCGATACCGGCCGAAGAGTGACGGAGAGAACCGAACGTAAACAAAACATTGAACGTTCGACTAAGCCGGTAATTAATGAATGTTTCTTTGTGTATTTCATATTTAACGAATTTCTTAGAAGTCACCGAGAGATATAAACAGTACCGATATTAGACTCGTTTGACTCGGACATACACCTTCGTCTATACATCTGCAATTTATGATAAGTATAATTACAATATTACAAATTATAAAATATCCTATTTCTGTGTTTCAAATTTTTTTAACATATTTTATAAGATTTTTATGAGATTTTATTAAGTTATTTAAAGGTTCTGTAACTGTGAACATATGAGACTTCTTGAAGAATAATTCTCTCAATAAAATTCTTCTAAATATATATTATGTTGTCAAGTATGAAATGTAGCAAAAAATGAATATAATTGAATTGAAATTTGCTCCATTTTATACTTGACAATCTAATGTGAATGTTTGTCTATATGTTAGGTATCGGTAATAACATAAATATAAAACTGTCACGGTTATAGCCATAATTTGTATCAACGTCTTATCCTTTTTATTCTAATTTAAGATATACTTGAGAAAACAATAGCTCATTGTTAAAAATTTACAACGAAAGAAGGTTTTTGAAATAAGAAGATTATGATAAAAGATCTCTCAAGGTTTAGAAAAGATCATCGATTTACAAATTGCTGCATCGTCAAAGAAAAATGCATTATGATGTAAAAAAGATGTTTAGTATCTTATTCTCTCACTCACTCACTCACTTTCTGTCTCTTTTTCTTTAAAGAATCTTTGTTTGAAAAAGAATAAGGTAAAGAATCGAGTTTAGGAAGGAAGAACGATGAGTACCGAAGTATATACATTTACTGTATATATTTAATAATAATAATAATAATAATAATAATAATAATAATAATAATAATAATAATATATTTCATAGTAAGATTATATATCGTTAATTTTGTCTATCTAATATTATATTTTATTTTCTTCTGCATATTTATATCGTATACGAAATAAAGTAGAAAAATATATGGGAAGAAGAAGTAGAAGATGGTAGAAGAGAAGTAGAACTACTGCGATATCTGTATCTACTTTGTAGAGCTTCTACTTCGACAAAAACATAAAAACAAATCGAATAGAAAGAGAAAGAGCAGAGAAAAAGAAAGAGAGAGAGAGAGAGAGAGAAAAAGAGTAAAGCGAGTCGAGATTCACATTTTTCTTTCTTTTTATTTTCCCGCTTTCTTTTCCCAACTTTCTTTTCAAATTGAAAAATCGCTTGCACTCGTATATTTGAAAGGCTGCAAAAAAATGTCTGATCGAAAAAGCTTCACCTTTACTTCAATTTTCTTCTTTTTAAACTTCGATAACTCTTGATAAAAATGACGGAAAAGAAGCAGAAAAAAAAAAAGTATTCTCCAAGCAACAGATTTTTAAATCCTCCAACACCTTCTCTTAATAATTCAATTTTTAAATATTTCAATAAATTAGAAATTTTTTAATAAATAATTAAATATTTATTTATTTATTTCAATTATCTACAAACCTTAAATTTTATTTTTCTTTATATTTATATTTATATTCTATAAAATAAAATTGTATAGAAATAAAAATAGTATAATTTTACGACTGAAATATGAGAAATTAGTGTTCATTTAAAATGAAAAGTTAAAGTTTAGGTTTGAGTTTGTAGACTGGTATTAATACAATCAACCTTCGCGTGTTTCGCAATAACATTAATGCAACTAAACTAACTGCAAAGAGAGAAATGCAATTTTACAACATCTTGCGTGTGTTTCTCCGATGCTTGTTATTGCTTCAACGTTGGATACCAAAGTTGCCCAACAAACCACAACCCCTATAACAATTGCCAAAGAAGATAACTTATTGTTAGTACAGTATTAATATTCATCTTATTTATCGTTCGTTATAATAGTTAAATCATATCATAAATATAATCAATATTTTATCTTTAAGGAATATATTTCTACGTTGAAAACTAAAAACGATTTTTCTTTTTTTCAACTCGTCCAACCATATACGAGTTAAATTAGATGAAAAAAAAAATTATATACATATATTAAAAGATATTAGGTTGTCAAGTATGAAACGGAGCAAATTTCAATTCAATTAGATACATTTTTTGCTCCATTTTATACTTGACAATCTAATAAAAAGTAAAAAGAATCTTATCAAATCCTACCACTTACAACTATTGTTTTTCCACAGATAAATTCGTTTTAGAGTGTAATTGTCACGAGTATCGCATAACACAGTTATTTCAGTTCTTTGCATTGTTTGTTTATTTTCTTTTTGTTGTTTTTTTTTTCTTTTGATTTATTTCATCTTCCATTTGTCTTCCTTAATGAATTTTATCGAGCAACGAGTAATAGAAGAGTTCGACGTTTCACTACTTGTCTATATATTCTCTTCTACGTCGAGGAGAATAGCTCATCTAATCTGCATTCGCATTGGTTCTCGTATGTAAATTGCACGCATGCAAATGACAGGCTTGATAGGTTATAGACGCGGATGCTATGATACAGAAGTATATAGGAACGTTGTCTATGTCCCTGTAGATGATAGCTAAATCCGATTTACACTCTGGATCTTTTATCTCTCTCTCTCTCTCTGTCAGTTTTTTTTTTTCTTGTTTTTCTCTTTTTTATCCTTCAACCCCACCCCATCCTCCAACAGTTTTCCTCTTTCTCCGGTATCTTCTACTACTTTTCTTCACCTTATCTTTCCCTCGTACCTCCTGATCGATCATATCACTTAAATGTGTATCCGAGATTCGTTAAATTCGATAAAGAAGGAAAGAAAAAAAATACAAAAAAGGAACAACGCGAATTTCGTTTACAAATTTATAAAGTTTCAACAAAATCTGAGAAAGTACACCTAAGAGTCCCTGCCCTTGATAGATTGAGGCCCTTAAATTTGCCCTTTTGTAAGAGACGAATCATCAATCAAAAGAAACACGAGATTCGGTTTAGACGTCCTCTCTCCCTTCTGTCCATCCCCATTGGTGTACATATTTGATTATTTTTCCTCGAGATCCATCCCGAATTTGTGTACGTTTACTGAAAGCTTAAGGGTCGGCTATTTTTCGAGCTTAACGGAGACAGAAAAGAAGTCGGGGGAAAAAAAAAGTGTGGAAAAAACAGGATGAAATTTCTTTCCTCGCGTTCTTTAGGATCGTAGATAAATGTACTTGGAACGAATGAAAAAGAAAGAAAGAAAGAAAGAAAAAAAGGATATCGAAAGGAAATGCAAAAAGGACTGTTTATTATCGCTGGTAAATCACTTTGAAAGGACCCTAGACAATCGCGGGTAAAGGAAAAGGAAAAAAGACTTAAGGATGACCCAAATAATTGAGTGCTCCCTGCTATAACCTCGATTCGCTCGATGAACTATGGAAAATAGGACAATAAGGAATTCCGTCGATGAAGAAAGGAAGATCTACGACGAAGAAACTGACTGAGAAAAAAAAGAAAAAAAAGAATTTCAGGGAAATTCGTCAAGTAAATATGTAAAAAGGTCAAAATGAAAGGACATTTTAATCGTGAAATAGTATTTTACCAATAATCGATTTCATCAAACGTAAATTTGATTTACCAAAGTTATGCCAATTTTTCAATTTGATTTGATTGATCGTAAATGCAACAACACAACGATCAAACATACTATCCTCCTACACAAATACTCATAAAAATTATTAAAAACAATTGTAATATTTATGTTAACATTTATCGAAAATGCAACGATCAAACATGTTACTCGTAAAAAAAAACAACAAAAAACAATTATTGCAATATTCGTGTTAACATTTATCGAAATATTCATGGATCAAACATTATTATATTATTTTTGATATACAAATTTGTATAAATCGAAAAGAAAAACGACAAAATCGAATGACAGGGATCAATCAAGGAACATCAAAGGACAGGGGGAAAAAAAAAGGTGAGGGGGAAGGATCATAGATAGGAAACGTCTAAGAAGATTTTCGAGGTAATTTTAGAAGTTGGTAGGTGTTGAGCAAAAGTTAGAAGTAAACGTGTCAAAACTGATCATCGTCATTCGTAATACGATACACGAGTAAATATCGGTATCACGAGTTATATTGAAGTTTTATGTAGAAATCAGAAATATCGACACCCCCATGTCATTCTCGTTTTCTCTGATAGTTCGGCTTTCGCTCTATTTATCTTTTTTTCTTTTTCCTTTTTTTTTTTACTCCATTTTCTCACACCTCTGCGAAATATACGAACGAGATAAATTGATCGATTAAAATACAGAAAAAAAAAAAAAAATAAAAAAAATATAACCGAAAGATACGAGAATTGCAATAGCACTTGTATGCATGTAAATATAGACCTCCCCCCTCCTCATTCCCCCTTCTCCATCCCCTATCCACATATGGGTACTTGATTTATCGTTGATATTCCGATCATTAAAGCATCTGCACGTATTTCACTCCTCGTTAACAAGTTTTTAATAGTTAAAAACCAACCTAAAAATTCATCTAAAATCTCGTTGAACATATTTATCTCGTTTTTTGTTTTTTTTTTTTGTTTCTTCCTATCTTCATTAAATGCGAATTTACAATTAAGTAATATGAGATAATAATTATAAACGTCGAAAAAATATATGAATTACCGTGTTGGGTGTTGCTTTATGGTTTAATATACAAACCGGACCGGTTAATTTGTCACCCCTAGTTTCGTAATAGCTCGAACCAACGGATGGGGATGAAATTAGCCTGAGGATAGATTATCATACGCAATCTATGAACGCCTGCAAGCTACTACGATATCTACACGCTTATATCATCGTGTTAATATTATTAGAAAATTTCTCTGGTGGTTCCTTTTTTTTTTCTTTCTTTCTTTTATGGTTATCTTTCTAACGACTACTTCGTATAAGAAATAATACAAATAAAAGAAAATTATTCATTGAAATAAAATCCTATTTTTCTATTAGTTTCATTGATTTCTTAAGTCACGTTAATGCATAAATGATAAAATGACGATTAAATCTTTGATTAAAAATAAAATAAAATAAAAACAACAGAATAAGAATATTTTTCTCAAGAATTGAAATTTCTTTTCTATTTTTCATAACTCTCATGGGTGTTAAGAAATAATCCTTCGATGATTCCTGTCAACACGAACTCTAAATGCACGCTCACAGTGCAATTAGCGTAATGCTAGATAATAATGAAAGAGAGTATGTGTCCTATTATTAAACTGAAGGACATGTAATTACTTCAAGAAGCATAGGCATTCCGTGTTGTAAGCGTGAAACACAAATGTAATTACCGCGTATCGACAAAGATGAATGGGCACGATCTGTAACACCTTCTACATTATATCAAAACCAATCCTTATGTCGTTGTTACGCGCGTATATGCTGTTGGAAAATATTATCTAGTATATTGCATTAGAGCGATTACGATCTAAAGATTTACGTAAGAAACAAACACACATATATTTTATACGATTATTTCAATGTGTAACAGAGAAAAACACATGTAAATTCGATACATAAATTTGTAACACTGGGTAATAGTTTTCTCTCAAAATCAACGTAAGTGTATCTTTTTTTGGGAAAGAGGTTTATCATAGTTAAAAATAAATAAAAAATATCGTTGAAAAGAAATATTTTAAGTACAAACAAAAAAGGAAATAAAATTGTAATAAATCTTTTTTAATATTATAATATCTGATATATATATTATTATTATATATAAATAAAAAATTATTAAATAAAAAATATATATATAGATATAGATATATCCTAGCAGAAAATATAATATATAATATGTCCCTACAAAAAATATAATTGATTAATTTTAAATGAGTTTGCTAATGAGGGTTATAATTAAAGAAGAGTGGTTAAAATATTCAGGAATGTCGTAGAGATGAATTTCGATCGGTTGGTAGATAGATGATAGGTGATGATACAAAGAATGAAGATCAGAAAGGTCGTAGAACTTTTTTAATGGTTCTCGAATAACAAGCATCAGCTGTCCTTTGTAATATCTATCACTACTACTGTACGACAAGATGGATGTACCATATCGTGGGATAACGTGTATATGTGTAAGTATATAGTACGTAAAACCTATATACATGTATACATGTAGGAGAGTTAGTTTGTATAGTACAAAACACTTCCCATGCCATCCTTTCATTCTTGCTTTTGAAATATGACGTTCTACTACGATTCTCCAAGTTCCTTCCTTCCTTTTCCATCTCTATCTCTTTCTCGTTTCAACCGACACTAATAGACACGCGGTAAGAGATTGATACTACCAGTGGAATCTACGTAATCACGCTTTTAGAGTGAAATGCTTACGATCCTAGCTTTACAAAGCGAATGAGAAAGACAGATAGACAGGAAGAGAGAGAGAGAGAGAGAGATAGGGAAAGAGCTTTCGCTAATTGAAGCTTTGATCGTACATAATTACAATAATCGCGTTTTTAGTCCTATAAAATCAATCGAAATAACAAACACTAATTGAAAGGGAATAAACTATTCAAATGTTCCAACCACACATGAATAAATTATTTTACCTTCTCATTATTTTATTTCATATTATTTTACGGAATATATGAAATTATTAAAATACAGAAAAAAAATACAATTATAAGAAGTCAAGAGATAATAAATCTATTTATTAATTATTTAAATATAAAGAAATAAAAATCAATCATTAGAAATAGAAAAGAGTTGTTCAAAAGTAGGTCACTGGTAAGAAAAATAGGTCAGCGATACAGGAGTAGGTCAACAATACAAAAGTAGGTCAGCTGTCCAAAAATATAATAATAATCCCATCATACGTACTCTGTGTATAGAAAGGTAGGCAAAGGTGTATGTCCGAGTCAAACGAGTTCAATATCGGTACTGTTTATATCTCTCGGTGACTTCTAAGAAATTCGTTAAATATGAAATACACAAAAAACATTCCTTAATTACCGGCTTAGTCGAACGTTCAATGCTTTGTTTACGTTCGGTTCTCTCCGTCACTCCTCGGAACACTGTATGCTACTCGTCAATAATTCACGCGAATAACTTTAACTGCATTCATAGAACTGAAAGGTTTCCAAATATCATCTCGTGTCAGATTTATTTCATAATGATGCATAATCAACTACATCTCGGCAAGTAAAACGGTCTCTTCTTTTATTTATTTTTTGAATATTCAATAATTTTTTTATATGCAAACGCGTCTCGATTTATACACGCATACATCCAAGTATTCATAGTTCCTTGTTTCATATCAGACACAGATATTATTTAAAGTATATAATTTATTTAATTTCGCGTGTAATATGCAAGTAATATGCATACGTGTGCGAGTGTGTGTAGTGCTAAAAAGTGATATGTGCATATATGGATACCTGCAATTATGGATATGGATTATGCAGCATTGGATATAAGGACAAAGTACATTTAAACGTAAGCTAACCATAATTTTTAACTTTTTTAACATTTGACGTCGGTGTGGTAGGGTTTAGTGTTAAACGTATTACATAAATAATTTTCAATAAAAAATAATTCTAATAGGTAATCGTAACGTTGTACAATTTCTTGAACCGAACATTGTATGATATGTCAAAATGTCAAAATGCTAATTTGACTGGACTACTAATTAATGATGATATAAATTTACATATAAATATATTCTATTAAGACAACTGAAGTAGATCATCAGTATCAATCAATGAAATAAAATAAAATAAAATAATATGAGAAATGTTAATAATAATTGTAATTTGTTAAATCGTAATTTTCGTGACCATTTCATAGATTATTTATTTAGGATGTCCATGTAAAGGATATGTCGAGAGAATACTAAAAGGTGTGGTAATTAAGTGAAAGAGGTCTTAAATTTACGATGAAGTTTCTCATTCGTGTCCTATGTTCATGATAAGAGTTCTACTACTGTTGTCATTCTGCAAGTACTCGTAAAAAACTAGAAATTGTATTACGATGATTTATTTAAAATAAGTAAATAAAATTATAAAAAAAAGGGAAATTTAAAATAACTTTATTAACAAAGAATTTTGTGTTATAATTAATAAGAATTTAAATTCTCGATAAAAATATCATCGAAATGAATGAATGAATGAATGAATGAATGAACGTGCACGTGTCGTGTCATCGTTACGATCAATTAAATACCATCCTTGCCGGGTAATTACGACGATACACATCGATATTGTATGTTTCAACACACGTTGACGTTTAAAAATCGTTTAAAACGATTAAACACGAGACGAGACAAGACGAGACGAGATCAGAGGAGAGAGTACAATAAGCAGAAAAAGTGGGAGTGGTTTTGTGGGGACTATAAACGAGAAAGAGAGAGAGAGAGAGAGATTAAATTTACGATAGACGAGCCAAGAATAATAATTAAACTTTCTTGATAGTTTCGTTCGACGACAGTAAGGACAATACGAAATGTATATTTCGAATCTCTACTAAACGTGAAAAAAAAGAAAGAAAAGGAAACACTGAATATTTAATTAACATTTAATAATTATAATTATAATAATAATAGTAATAACATTATTCTTGTCTTATGATTCTATCTGTACTGTTTTATTCGATTAAATAGAAATTAAAACATTTATTAAATTTAATATTAATTTCTACAGATCTTACTTAACCAAATAAATCAATTATAGGAACTTTATCAAGATTACATAAATAATACAATAATAAATAAAAATAAATCTTATTTTAGACCGATTATAAATAAACAGTAAATTCATTTAAGGACACTTTGAGAAATTCTTCCAATGTTCTACTATTGGTGAGTTAAACATTTTCCAAAAAGAATCTAATGCATGGTATGTAAATTGATTTATAATGTATATACACATCTATAACAGGATCCACGTAATAGGATAACGAGAATCTTCTACAACTAAACTAGTACAGTAACTATTTAAATATTAGAGAAGTCAAACTTTTCGTACATCGAAACTAACTTGGCACGTATCTACGATAAATAATATCTCATGTGTGATACCATCCGTTTAAAATCTTTATCGTTGTTTATGGAAACATTAAATATAAACCTAAAATACAAAAAACAAAATATCAAATTATTATAGAAATTAAAAATAAAAATATTACAGAGTATTCTAATCGTAATCGTACAATATTAGAGATTGTCAAGTATTAAATGGAGCAAAAAATGCACATAATTAAATTAAAATTTGCTTCATTTCATACTTGACAACCTAATATTAATTAACGAAAGAAAACTACGTTTATTGATCAATTATCATTACGTGTTTTAATAAATAAACGAGAGAGAAAAAAAATAGTACAAAAAATTATAGAAAAAAAGTTATGTTTGAAACGAAGTGTATTTTTCAGACTTATCCACCAAACGACCCTCTCCATTCAACCCTTTCTTCCTTTTCTACTTTTTCTCCTTATTCGTTTCCTAGCAGTTCTGAGAGAAAGAAGAAAACCGGTGGAGGTTCTATTACGTGTATTTCATGTCCGTAACAAGCAAGTGGCAACCATTTCCGTCCTCTTTCAATACTACCTCCCCCTTCTTACTATCCCTTTCCAACCCATTCCTCCCATTTTACCTTTATTTCTCTTCTTCTTCTTCTTCTTCACTATACGTACCGTGGACGATCTGATATTCTCATCTAACCGAGCAAAAAGAAATTCTTTTTTAAACGAACGAATTTACTTGCAACGTCACGAACTTAACTGGCATAACAGAGTTCGCATTAAAGATTCGATCTATTTTGTTGTTGTTGTTGGTTATTTTTATTTTTTTTTTTTCTTCTTTCCTTTTTATCTACCCTTTTCGATCATAAAGAATAATTAAACTCTTCATTCTCTATTGTCATATTTTTTTTTGTTAAATTGTTAATTGTAAAGTTACTTCGCGTTAATTCAGATTTGATTTAGATTATTGCTAATAGTATCTCACACATGATCGCGTACCCAATGTAACGTGGTAAAAAAAGAAAAAGATAATATATACGTGAATGTGTTGTATTGCACGTAAAAAATGTATGAGAATTTACGAGTAATTTGTCTGCTAACAAATGATCCCGTATATCACGAGATTGCGTGATATTAAAAATTTGTAACATCGTTGCAATACTATCTCACATTTCTCTCTTCTTTCTCTTCTCTCTCTCTTATCTAAAAATAACAAAAAATATAATTTGTAAAATATAATCCATATTTGAGTAAATTAAATTCAATGGAATTATTTCCAATTGACATTTAGTCCGAAATATAATTAATTCTAAAATATTGATTATAAATTTTAGTCTTAACGGAAAAATATAAAGTTAAAGTAAATTGTATCGTACGATTATTGGACCATCCTGTAGATTTATTATATCTCCAACTAGAATTCTTCACAGCACGTTGATAGATACATCGACACATAGCGATGATATACTAGCAGTTTATTTCAATCATTTTGACCTTACTTCTTAATAACAACACAACTATTTCTTCGTTCTTTTACTACTTCTATGTTACGAACATCCAATTAATCTCGATCACCGAAAAGAACTTCTCACCGTTAACGGCAACGCTACAACTATTTCTCTATTTCTTTCTATTTCTTTCTAACTTATTTTAACATCAATCTTCGAAATATTCTCGCTACACGTCTCAACAGTTAAATCCCCTTAATTATCGTATAACATTCTCCAATTTGTATTTCCTATGCTTTTAGATTGCTTAACAACTTGGTTGTTATGCTATCTGGTTTTATTGGCTATAATTTTAAAGAATTTTTATTAAATTGTATTTTAACTATAGTTCACAATATAAACTTATTTACACAAATCTACATATTGCAATAAAATTGATACATCTAATTTAAAAGTTATAAATAATTCTAAAATAGATTTCCATGCGTATAAGAATATTGAAACTTTGCATTTCAAAGAAAATATCAATTATTACAAATTTAAAATATAAAAAATGTAGGAGAGTACGAATACTTCCTATGACTCATTGCATATGTAAATATATTTACACACACACACATACTCACACTTAGATATTAGAATTTAATAAAATATCTTCTATCAGTTCTCTCAAGAACACAGTTTACCTTACATATATATTATATTTTAGTACATAGATTTATAAATATACATGAACAATATATACATACTTTACATAAATATAAATATATCATATTCGTGACACCGTGATAAACGAGGATTGTGATAAGGGATGTTAAAAAAAAAAAACAAAATATTATATAAGAGAATCAAAAGCTTTGCCGTCGGACAAAAGTATACCTTGATGCATGGAAATTGAATTTTTCTAAATGCAACCACTATTCGTGTATCTCGTCTTCCTGTACAAATTGCCACTGGGTAGACGTGCTATTTGTCGCGTATGTAAACCAGGGGATATATTGTGAAGCGTAAATATAAAATACAAAATAAATACGCGAATGCAGAGACTGAGAGAAAGAATGAATGAGAGAAAGAGAGAAAGAGAGAAAGAGAGAAAGTGAGAGAAAAGGAGAATAAAAAGAAATAAGGAAAGAAATAATTAGAAAATAATGTAGAAGAGTTCAATGAAATGAATTGTCCCGCGAAAATCTTATACCACAATTGCTAACACCATCGGTGTTAGGGAAACAACACGACCCCACTACCGCCTAGACCACCACCACCACCACTACCACCACCCGTTTACCCTCGTCACGTGGAAAAGAATATGATCCGCCCCCGACATTACTTTTCACTACGTCGAGTTTCCTCGTAATTTTTAACTTTGTTTTTAAGAACTTAAACTTCTTTCACCACACTTCTCTCTCTCTCTCTCTCTCTCTCTCTCTCTCTCTCTCTCTCTCCTATTTCTTCAACTTCTCCATTCGAATAAATTCCTTAAAGTTTTCCTTTTTCTGACTTATCAATAAAAGGGCTTAAATAAAAAGTTAAAAAAAAATGTCCTAAAAGTAGGGTATTTTTAAAAAGTTATCTTACGGGTAATATTACTCGCAAAGTTGATTATTATTATTGTTACTATTGTTTTTTTATAAGCTTATCAATAACAACAACAACAACAACAATAACAGCAGAATAAAAAGTGTGGAGGGGTATGAATAAAAAAAAAAATAATAGTCACGTGTTAAAGATCAGATTTCTATCGGATCATCGATCAGAATTTATGATCGATTGATCATAGATCATTAGACTGACCTTGACTTTCCGACATCTCCGAGCGGCAATGGATCTTGACTGTTTTCTGAGAGCCTCCAGAGGAAACTGCTGGCCACTGGTTTCGTTCGAGGAATCTCCACCTCGGTGCCACTTCGTAAACTAGCCTTTCGCACCCCCGCCCTATTCTTTGCTCGATCGAAAAGATCACTTCTTGCACCGATTGTTTTGATATCTTATCAACAAACACGCCAAACAACAGTAACAGTAATAGCAACAACAGCAACAACAACAATAATAAAATTAACAACACGACGACGTCACGATTTAGTTATTAATGAACAACAATTCTTTGTATCCGAGTAGAATAAAACGAACTTTCTTAAATTCACCGACGAATAATTCGTGGAAAAATAAGAAAGGGATGAAGAAGAAGAAGAAGAAGAAGAAGAAGAAGAAATGTGATGATTATGCGAGTGCATTCGCAAAGACTTATTTAATTCGTTCTTATTTTCTTCACGATCTTGTTTTCGTTTTCTTTTTTTCTTTTTTTTGTTTATAATTTTTTGATTTGTCTTCAATATAAATTTTCTTTAATGATTCACAATGAACTTTATATACATGTGAAATATATTATTTATAAGGTAACGTACGTGTAGTATACACACGTCTTGTACGAAAAAGGGTGAACGTGAAAACGAGAGAAAGGAGGAGCAAACGAAAGGACGCGAATCGCTTGCGGCACAGTCTGGGCGGTAACTGAGGCGAATGTAGGCGTCTCGACGCTCAGCATCGCTACCACCCCCTACCCCTCTGCACTCTCACCCAACGCTTATCTCCTACCACCTTCCAGAATCATACTGGCCCTCTCCTCCTACGCCTTTTATCGTTTCTATACTCTTTTTTTTTTTTCTTTTTATCCTTTTCCCTTTTTTCTTTTTTCTCTATCTATCTATCCTATCTATCTCATTCTTCCTATTTGTTTTCTTTTTTCTATCTATCTATCTATCTATTTTTTTTATTTTTTTTTATTATTTTTTTTGTCTTCCTTTTTTCCTTCTGCTCTCTCTCTCACTCTCTTTCTCTATCTCTATCTATCCATCAATCTGGTCTGTCTATCTCTATTTCAAACAACAGTAATCCAAAATCTAACTCGGATTCGTTCGTTTTAATTGCAAAGATTTTTATAGCGTTTCGTATTTTTCTAACAAATTTTCACTTATATTTCATTATTTTCTTCTTTGTTTTTTCTTTTTATTAATATCCGATAAGACGTATAAGTTAAAGTGTTTTTATATTGTATTAATCAAAATAAAAGTTAGAATTTTTGTTATCTAGGTTCTAAACTTTTCAATCTATCCTTTTATAAATTGACTATCACAGTAAGTTATTTATTTATTTTCAAACAAAAATCAGAGCACGGTTATTTATTGGGATAATCTAATATATTTAAGATTTTCTATAGGGTAAACATAATCACGTTATTATTCAATTAAAATTACTTATGATAAATGTATATGTGATATGGAAATATGCGGGTGAGTTGACAAATTTTAAACCTAATCTAAGAATGATAAGAAAAACTTTGTTAAAAACTTTGCAAAAATTTTGTTAACTTTTGTAGATCTTTCATTTTTTTTCTTTTTCATAAATTATAGGAAATAAGGAAATTTTCCAAACTCATCGTGATTATTTAATTATAAATGTAGAACAACAAAATTAAACATATTATTAGTATAATTAAATAATACACGTATTGTTCTTTGTATAAAACAAATTTCGTTATTATTTTGAAGGAAAAGAAAATATCGGTGAAAAGGTATTAAAAATCCGCAGAATGACAGAGAGAGAGGGGTACATTTCTTAACTTCGTAAAAATAGAACAACAATAATTATTCCTCGATACACTTCGAAAAGTATGTTAGTAAAACAAAAAAGAAATAAAAAAGAAGTAATCTTCACTTGATTCGTATATTATAAATTTATTATTTAAAAAGTATAAACTTACAATATAGATGTGACATTTCTCCAAGATGTATTGGATTTTTTCTATAACATTTTTCCATAAAAGGACAGATTTTTCTATCTATATTACAAATAAACAAAATACTTGTTAATAGCGTATACATATACATTATATGTTAATATATTATCAAATAAATAATATTAATTAAAAAAAATATATTACCGATTAACGATGTTTCACGCGTGGCAGAAATCATGGTTTTTAAAATATATTATCTATAGGTTGCTATTAAAAATAAG
>JACGTP010000006.1:2913189-3228022 GCA_023678845.1 Mischocyttarus mexicanus | reverse complement strand
CTTATTTTTAATAGCAACCTATAGATAATATATTTTAAAAACCATGATTTCTGCCACGCATGAAACATCGTTACTCGGTAATATATTTTTTTTAATTATTATTATTTATTTGATAATATATTAACATATAATGTATATGTATACGCTATTAACAAGTATTTTGTTTATTTGTAATATAGATAGAAAAATCTGTCCTTTTATGGAAAAATGTTATAGAAAAAATCCAATACATTTTGGAGAAATGTCACATCCACATTGTAAGTTTATACTTTTTAAATAATAAATTAATAATATACAAGGGGTCTTGTAACTAATACTACAAGCAAACACAGGACATAAGTACACATACACTTGATTAAGTTTTTTATATTTCTTAATACGTTTACAAGGATTGTCAATATCTTTTGTATCGGTTGTACTCTTATGCTTTCAAAAAGGGGTTTTAGTTTCCAGGATTGCAAATTTGATGAAGTGCTGAACGCATATGTTATAAGACATCTTGTATATATTATAATATTAAGAGAATAAACTAAACATAAAAGTATCATTAATTTCCAGTGGAAAGATTGGTAATCCATCAGTTGGACGAAACAATCGAATTACCAAATAATATAGATTTTGAGTGCGATCGCACTCAACTGTTGCAGCAATTAAAGGTGATGCAAGTTATATTGAGAAGAGAAAGGGACAGAAACGTAAATAGTTTCTTAAAATTAAAGATAAACTTATTTCCAACAGTTACTACGGAAAGCTCTTCTACCTCAGAATGTTCAAAGACTGAAAAAGTTATGACCGACAGAAGAACAACTGAACCAATAATAAAAATGAATGTAAAATTGAAAAATTCTTCAGAGACTGCAGACGAAAATAAAGAAAAAGATTCTGAAATGTTATCTAGGATAACCGACGAAAATATAGAAGAAATTACGAAAGGTGAAAAAAGAAATAAACAAAGCAGAGAAAAAACAAAAAGATATAAAGGAAATAGTAATATCAGTGATAATGTTGTTACAGCAAGTAGTTCTCGAGAATATAATTCAAATAGTGGAAATCAAGAAAGTATAGCGGGTAGTTCGACCGATGATACTTGTTTAATGAATATCTATTTGTCTAGTAAAGATATCAAAGAAAGAGAAAAAATGCGAAATGAAGCGATAAGAATGATGAAACGGGAAGGTTTCAAAGTATACGAAGTGATGCCTGGACAATTTATTCATAAATATAAATTTTCCAGTCCCTACAATATATTTTTTACAAGAATAAGGAAGTCAAGCGAAACGTATAATCAACCACTTTCTATAACCTTTCCTGAAATATTAGATATCAGTCTTGGAGAAATAAAATCAAGTTTGCAAATTAATTTTATGGTTGACGTTGGGTGGCTTTGCTTACAATATTTATTAGCAGCACAAAAAGCCGATATCACAATTGTATATCAAGATAGAATGGACAATGAAAGATTAAAAAATAATATTACGTTAGTACGTGTTGGTGCACCATCACGGTATGGTTGTCATCATACGAAATTGATGATACTTAAATATCAAGACGGTGGAATCAGAATTGTAATATCTACTGCAAATTTATATGAGGACGATTGGGAAAATAGAACTCAAGGGTAGATAGACATATACCTTAGATTAACTAATAATTCCTTTTTTTTTTTCTATTAAAACTTATTTAATTTTAATTTTATACAGACTATGGATATCTCCACATCTACCTCCAATAAAAGGATCCATTGACACCGCCAGTGGAGAATCTAAGACAGGTTTTAAAAAAGACCTAATAAAGTATTTGAATAACTACCAAAATTCAGCTTTAGTCAATTGGATTTTTACCGTACGAATGGCGGATTGTTCAGCTGTTAATGTTTTCTTCATTGCTTCAGTACCTGGTTCTCACGCATTAAAAAACAAAGATTTATGGGGTCATAAAAAATTAGGTCATCTTCTTTCCAATCATGTTACTTTACCGCCAAATGGAAGTGATTGGCCAATAATTGCCCAAAGTTCTAGTTTAGGAAGCTTGGGATCCCAATACAACCATTGGTTAGGAAAAGATATCGTACCGTCCATGTCAAGGGAAACTGATCAAACACCGAAGAAGCAACCAAATTTTCATTTTATCTTTCCTAGTATTACAAATTACAGAGAAAGTTTTGACTGCCAGAAACTTTCATGCTGTTTGTGTTATAATTTGCGAACACATTCTAAACAAGCATGGTTCCAGTCTCATTTACAGTAAATCTAAAATTTGTATATTCATTTTATTGCTATTATCAAATAGAGATCACATTTATTTAAACATGTAATAATATTTTATAGTCAGTGGAAATCTTCGAAGAATAATAGAACCAAAGCGATGCCTCATATTAAATCTTATACAAGATTATCTCCCGATTTAAAAAAAATGGCTTGGTTCATGTTAACCAGTGCAAATTTAAGCAAAGCTGCATGGGGAAATTATGGTTCGTGCAATTCAATAATGAATTACGAAGCTGGCGTATTATTTCTTCCTGAATTTATCGTGAGTATCAAAAATTAAGAGAGAGAGATCTTAGATCTTAGATTTGATTTATGGGATATATTTTTGTTTTCTATACAGACCGGAAGAAAAATGTTCTCATTAGAAGATAATGATCCAGAATTTCCAGTATTTCCTATTCCATACGATCTACCATTAACACCTTACGAGTCTAATGATCGACCATTTGTGACGGAATTTTTCCGAGAATGAAAGAAAATTTCTCAAATATGTGATTTAACCTGGGTACGTTAAATTTACGTTACAGCGGGACGATATGTGATATTAATGTCACGCTCTTTCAACCTTCCTCCTCCACCTCCTATTCCTCCTCTACTACCATTATTCTTACTATATTTAATAACATTATATTGTATATAAAAATTTGTTTTTATAGCTACGTCATTTATTATTCGATGATATGTGTACAAATATTTTTTAATAAACAAACAATTCATTTATTTCCACTGAAAAGAGAATAAGTTATAGGATAATTCGGTGCTATAGTTTCCCGGCAACGCGTAGGTAGAAGTATTTCCAAAAAGAAAAGGAAATAAATATAAATGAAAAAAATAAATCAGATAACGAATAACTTAGTTTCTCAGGTTCGTCACGTAAAGAGAAAATTATATAAAAGTGAATCGACTCTGTTGCAAAATTTTTGGATTCGGTACGTTAGATCAACGATGAACTACGAACAAATACTCTTATTGTTAGTATATTGCACGACCATGTGAATTCGAGTCAGTTACCTCGACGAATACGCGTTTTCCATAAAACATCAGCAAGAAAGCGTTTCCTGATGAGAGAGGTGGAGACACAATCCATCCACCACCTCCAAGTGATATTGACTCGTTTGTGCATGCTCAGACTTCGAACAACGTTTAACCAGTTGTGTCGTTCTTTTTATTTCTATCTTTTTTAGATTCTATCTATCTATCTCCCTCTCTCTTTTATTCTCTCATTCTCTCGTTCTTCCTTGTTCCGCCTACAAGAGATAATTACACGAAGTATTCAAACGTTTCACAATAAGAATCATTGATTGATTCCTGCCTATAGGTACTTTGAACAGCCTTGAAAAACAAACATCTCTAGTTCCGCTACGTACGTACACGTACGTACGTACGTACGTACATACATCTCTGTACATACACAGTATATATATGTTCTTTATGAATCTACGTATGGTAGAGAGAGAGAGAGAGAGAGGAAAAGAAAAGAAAAAAAAATTATTGTATTATACTACTACATTAAAAGTATTTGCATATGTAGTATGTGTATATCCTTGTATGTATGGTACATAGATATAATATACATCACGTAGCATACGGGGACGATGGCTTGATTCGTCACAGCTCACGTTTCTTTCAAGGACATCCTTGGATTTAATATAATGAATTTCTTTAAAAAAAAAAATAATATAAAATAAAACCGGTAATTATCCCTTGAGATAATAAATAATATTTTTTAATAATCTCATCTTTATCTCCTTGCTTGTATCTGTATTGTATATACACATATATTACATATACGTATATCCTCATTTTATCCTTTTAACAGTTTTACGCAAAAATCGTTATTGACATAAACATACACACACACACACACTCATTCTATCCTATATGCATTACTTGCTCTTCCTTTTTTTCTTCTGCTTGTTTTAACCGTGCATGTATCAGTTAACTAAAATTCATCGATAAGATTTGAGGGCTCGTAATCTCCAAGCTGATAAAATATCTATTTTATGTAATATCAACATAAACGAGATAAGTTCGTTCACTTTCTCTCTTTCTCTTTTTTTTTCAATTTTCGTTGCATCATAAATTTTGCATTTAAAAAAATTAAAAGATTAAAATTAATTTAATGTCAAAAATATTTGTCATTAATATATTAATAAATTTGAATATAATAATTATTAATGTAAGTGAATTTTTTTTTTATAATATCTAAGAAATGATCTAAAAGTTGGGGATCGTAAAGAAATAATAAAAAAAAAATTGTTCAACGCAAATAAAAAGAGACAGAGAGAGAGAGAGAGGATAGTTGATAAAAATAGATGCATCTTCAATAAAGTTTCGTTGAAAAATGAGTAAGTGGCCAGGGTTTCTGCGAACTATGGTTTACTCCTCCCACTTCTGTGGAAGTCGAATCCTCCCCCGTAAGAGAAGAGGACGTTCTAGGCGCAGATGCGAGAACTCGAAAAGAAACGATCCGGCGGCCGTCACGACGACGACGACGACGACGACGAAGTTAACATTTTGATGGTGTTGAGTATAGCAAGTTAAAAAACTATCATCAGTTGTTGATATGTCGTCAATACGAACGGGCTTCCTCTTAGGTCTTTGTACAGGTGTGTTTGTGTGTGTGTGTTTGTATGTGAATATTGTATGTTTGTATATTAACAAACAACCCAACAAACGTGTTCATAAAATTTGTATAATTGTGTTGCTATCATATTTTTTTTATTGATGCATTTTATTTCTCTTATTGTTCCTTTTTTTTTTTTAAATGGAAAAATATTCGAAGCCGAGAAGACGATAAAGTTTCCCTGATGAATATTCATAGATTTTTTCATTCCATTTGTTCATTCCTATTTTTTTTTCTTTTTTTCTTTTTCAACCCAACGCCCGTCCCCTCCTCTTACTCTTCTTTTCGAGTTTATTCGAGACATTTCTGTTTAAACAAAATATTTCCACGAATAACGTAATTTTTTTTTAGTGAAAACTCGTTTAATTTAGGGTTGCTCCGTGTTACTATACGTGCCTTGCTTGATAAATCCTCATCGAAAGTGAGCTCGCTTGTATCGAAAGTAGGTTTGATTCGAAATGCAAACTAGCTATCTCTCTCTTGTAATGTAATTATAATATATATAATCGTTACAAGATATTTGTTCTTACTTCTTTTATAATTTGTTAATAATTTTTTTAATCAATTATTATCGGTAAATAATTAAAATATACACGCGTATATATTGGATAAACGATAAATAATGAAGAATCGATTAACATTCATATTTTCATGTTTTGTTCAGAGTTTTGTATAAATAGATAAATTACGTGTATAAAAATAAACATTATTACCATCTGCTATTATGTATTTTATTTTCTTCTTTTTCTTCTTCTAATTCTTATTATTATTCTTATTATTATTATTGTTTTACTCTTGTTAACATTTTCATGGAATTTAGCCACCCCTTTTGCCGCGGTATAATCAATAACTGAGCGTAGATAATTACAAAAAAGAAAAAGTAAAGTAAAAAGTGTAAATGTGAAATTTAATCTCGGACGAATTAGGATTTCCAAAAATAAGCCCGTTTGAAATAGTATACGTGAAATTAATAAATAAATGTATATTTATTTCTTTTTAATTTAATTGCATCCGTTTGCTATAGTACAAGTTTTGTCATCCAAATAAAATGATACGCGTCATCAATGATTCTTCGTAATTATTAACACCGAGGTGAAATAAATATTTACAACCGGAAGAATTAATTGTCACGTATATATATATACATATTAATAATCATACTTATAATTAATCTCCATGAAGTCATTAATATACTAAACCATGAATTTATAACTCGTTTAAAATATATACGATAGATGCAAGCTAATGTAAATTTATTGGGATTTTTGTTTATTCAACTATTTAACACTGTCGCAAACTTTGTCCGTGAAAATGCTTGAGTTATTTGTACATTGGTTTACAGTACGAGAACCCACAGTTGCAGTATCGATGTCTTCCGGATTTCACGCGAAGAGGCTGGAAAAGATCTTTTAAATAAATAAATAAATAAATGAATATATAAATTAATTAAATAATATTGTGAAAATAAAGAGCTCTTCGTCGTTCAGCTAATTCGATGATTATGAGGAACGATTTTCTTATGGGATCGTGATCAAATGTTCGTAAGAATGAGAATGATACGGTGAAGAAGGATAAAATAATAAGAATCAAAAGGAAAAGGACATTAATGAGAAAATAAGAAAGGTATTTTTTTTGTAACATGATAAAAAAATACGATAAGTTTATATCGACAAAATTGTCTCGAGAACGAATCGATAACAACACGGCTTCCCGCCACCTGAAAGCTTCCAAAGTCTGACCCTATTATTACAAACCATTGACCATTGTCATCCTGAAACAGGACAACAGAATATTCTAAGATAAGGACGAATAATATTAGGATGATAACTTGTTGGGTATTAGCCGGTGTCTTCGGTGCCGTTGTACTACTTCATTTACTTGTAGAAGTTCATTATTTTCTTCGTATGTTCTTCACGGTCTTCCTAGCAAGATTCTGTAAAAAGAAAATTCATATACTCGACGAAACAACAGTCTACGGTAAGTACTTTTTTTAATTATTATTCACATAATAATTCAAGTAATCATCAGGTATTTTCATTCATTTATTCAAACCGTCTTGAAAGAAAATCATATTTTTTTATAACGTGTACCCTTTTGTGGTTTTTCCATCGAGATCTTTAATATATTCGATTATAAAAAAAAAAAGAAGAAAATTTTCCTCTACTATATTAGATCAAATTGATTATACAATTATGTTAAACTCTCTCTCTCTCTCTCTCTCTCTCTCTCTCTCTTTCGAAGAGTACTGGTAATCCCCGTTTAATAAAACATTAACCGGACTATCCTTTATTTACACGTTATTAACTCAATCAAAGAATAATTGATATATGTAACATATAGCAAAAAAAAAAAAACAAATAACATACCACTGTTGTATCTCTAAATTAAAAAATTATTTATAATATTAGGTTGACCGAAAAGTAATGTCATTATTAATTTTTTTTTATTGGCATGGTTTAAAAGTAGATTCTGATTAGTTGATAAATGATAAACAAATATTGATATGTCTGGAATAGACATTATTATCCGGTCCACCTAATATTATTGGTAATTTTATAAAAGTAAAGACATCCTATTGGAAATATAGTAATTTTGCAACCACGATCGATCGGGAACGGGATACAAGCAATGCAGTAAACCNCTCTCTCTCTCTCTCTCTCTCTCTCTCTCTTTCGAAGAGTACTGGTAATCCCCGTTTAATAAAACATTAACCGGACTATCCTTTATTTACACGTTATTAACTCAATCAAAGAATAATTGATATATGTAACATATAGCAAAAAAAAAAAACAAATAACATACCACTGTTGTATCTCTAAATTAAAAAATTATTTATAATATTAGGTTGACCGAAAAGTAATGTCATTATTAATTTTTTTTTATTGGCATGGTTTAAAAGTAGATTCTGATTAGTTGATAAATGATAAACAAATATTGATATGTCTGGAATAGACATTATTATCCGGTCCACCTAATATTATTGGTAATTTTATAAAAGTAAAGACATCCTATTGGAAATATAGTAATTTTGCAACCACGATCGATCGGGAACGGGATACAAGCAATGCAGTAAACCAGGAGAATCCTTACGATTACTTGCTTGTGTGTTCGGCCTTGCACATGTCTCTCGTTTAAACCTTGACCCATAGAAAGAATCAACTGCTGTGACCGATAGGATAAATAAATAATCAATAAAATATCTTTATTGTCTTTTATTTTCTTTTTGACAAATAAATAATCTTCATTTTATTAGGGAAGAATATATTTTTGATTTGATTTTATTGTTTTTTTTTTCGTCAGGTATTTGCACCACGACTGATGTCGATACTTTGCTTTATCATATGAACAATGCAAGATACCTTAGAGAATTGGACTTTGCTCGTGCCGACTTTTACGAAAGAACGGGTCTTTACCGTGAAATTTGTTCCCAAGGATCAGGTGTTGTGCAAGGAGCTGCAACTATACGTTATCGTCGATTCCTCAAACCACTTACTATTTATAAAATAACTTCTAAGGTGAGAATCTCGTAGATAATAGATATTATACAAATATAATTATAGGTCAATAATTTGTCAACTCTTAAAAATCATCTCGGAAATTCTCTTCAACCTATTGAACAAACATAAATTATCTTCTTCTTCTCTACTTCTTTATATTCTTTTTTATATTCTTTTAATCGCTTATTTCTCTCCTTCGATTTTCTTTACCCATCCCATCCTCTTTATTTCCAAATAAATATTGTCCTTCTTTTTTTTTTTAAACCACTTAAAAGAATTTCAAAATTGTCTTGATATTGATCGACCAAACGCAAATATATGCATGTGTATCTACACATATATACTAAAAAAAAAAATTCTTCCAACGAAAATATCCCTTTTTCTTCGAACAGAATCTTATTTTAAAATATATCCACCAATTGAATTCATATCAAAATTTATTTCAAATTCGAATTTTTGTTTTTAGACAGAATAGATAGGGTAATATTTAAAAAATGAAAAGAATTGGGTTTTTTTTTTGCAAAATCATATATAATTCATTGACATGAATATTTTCAGATCATCTATTGGGACGAGAGAACGATTTTTATGGAACATCGTTTTGTCACACCTAACGACGGATTTATCCGAGCTATAGCTATCTGCAGGCAAAGACTTTTAGATTGCAGTGCAGAAACAGTTATGGGCACTCTCGTTGATCGAGGAGTTAAACAAAATGATAATGTCGAGTCAGGTGTTACACAGGTAATATTTCTAATTCAAAAAAAAAAAGAAATAATTGATATACTTATTCCAATATATACAATACTCATCGTTCTTTTTTCTTTTCATCAGTTACTTTATTAATAATTAATTTTCAATTGATTTCTAATCAATTTAAAGATACACACGTCAAGGTGAATCATGGTATTTACACGTGACAGAAATAATTACTCAAATATGTATCGTAAATCATCGTTATGTTAAAAAACAATTTTTATAAAACAAAACCAATTTATTTTTATTAGATTGTCAAGAATGAAATGGAGCAAATTCTTAATTCAATTAGGTGCACTCTTTGCACCATTTCATACTTGACAACTTAATATTATTACATTGGTGAACCGTGGTTGTTTCAAAATCGTATAAAAAATAAGAGTTGGGTGTATTAATTAATATATTTTAAATATTATATTTTATATGTCATTATTACATTTAATATCAAAATGTTTTTGAATATTAAAATTAATAAATGTTATTAATAATTTTCTAGATAACACATGTGAGGCCAGAAATACCACCGGATGTAGCAAGATGGTTGGAAAGCAACGAAATATCTTCGGCGATTCTTCGACAATCTAGTACACCTACGGTAAACACCATAACAACAACAATGACGACTACGACGACTACGACAACTACGGCATCCTCGGTTTGCTGACAAAATGAAAATGCGACAACTGGTGTCGCAGAGACAACAATCTACGTAACTACTACTGTTTAACAAAAATGAGAACGGTACGTACTTGTCTAAAAGAAAAGCACCGTGATAATATTTATTTGTACATATATGGTGTTATACGTACTTTATAGAAATACTATACTTTATAGACGTTTTGTTTTCAAATGTTACTAATCTTCTTCCTTCTAATTTACCAACACAATTCATCTTATTTCAGATATTCTTCCTTATGCTGCTTATACAAAGAATATTCATTTTTTCCTTCTAATACAAATTCTTTGACTCATTTTATAAATGATTTACGTACATATACTAATGTATATATAAATATGTAAAAAAAAAAAGAAAAAGAAAGATGAAAATATTAACACGGTGCTTAAGATCGACAGCTCAGGGCTATTATTTGACAACCAAAAAAAAAAAAAAAAAGAAGGAGAAAAGAACAAATATTTACAAATAGGCATTTTAAAATATATATTATAAGGATATGTTTAAATATTTTTATCGTCGTGCTTCGAGTTAAAACGAGCATAAAGAAAAAAGATTTGTCTTTTTTTTTATTAAATTAAGATATACGCTTTGGCGATGATAAATTAATTTTGAAGGAAAAAGAAGAAATTCTAAATAATTTTATGAAAACAAATGAGAGAACGAAGAAGAAACAACACATCCATACACACACACACACACACACCGATATACGTGTGGAAATTACATGCAATATATATAATATAATGCATATGTGTATGTGTATTTAAATATATATATATATATATGCGTTATGTTTTTTAAAATCTTTTGAGATATTAGTTTGTCAAATATGAAATGGAGCAAACTTCAATTCAATACGTGCATTTTTTGCTTCATTTCATACTTAACAACGTAATATATAGAATGATTACTTTTATGTATTGCTCATGTGATTATATAAAGGATATTTGAACTCGATTAAAAATTGATCATTCGAAATACCTTAAATAATTGATATCAAGAATTAAAAATTAATTATCCTATATATACGCAGGGTATTACAAAATATGTGGATGAGTCCCTTCAGGTGGTACTTTCGGTACGTTAAAATAAGAAAAAATAATATAAAATATAACTGATACTATCGTATGCTATGATCTTTAGCAAGTTACATCCGCATACTTTCTATACGTAAGCATAGCAATTATTTAAAGTAACTCCAGATAATTTATACATGAGCCGATAATTACGATAATGGCCTAGATCATTTCTTAAATGAAGTTGTCTTATAAGTTTTTTTTCTTTTTTTTTTTTCTTACGTTAATAATATTTGATATTTGATATTTGTTTATTTTAGTAAAATTAATAAACAGTATTAAATGAAAGATAAAATGAAGGCAGAATGTGAATCGTATATTATTCAGTAAAATAATATAAAGTACTTACAAGAAATATTTGTCTTGTAAAACTTATTGAAAAAAAGAGAAAAAAATTCGTAGGATGATCTAATATTTATGAACATGTTGATTCTTGAACATTGTATTTTGACTGGATAAAAGTCATTTTTACATAAGTCATCGTCATTATTATTACAACCATTGTTATCGAATTTAATTGGATTCATATAAAATTACTTGCACATTGATTAAAAAAAAACAATAGAAAAATTATTTAATTATTTAATTATATAAAAATTATTGAAAATTATTTACGACTTGTGTATATTTTATATAACGAATTATTTATTTTCCTTTCTCTTATTTTTTTGTTCTCTTATTTAAAATGAACTTTAATCCGTATACTCGTAACATCATTTATTTATACCACAATAGTTAATTCACAATACTAAAGTAATCAACTGAAAATACCGATCAATCTGATAGATTAATTATCCCGAGTTTAACATTTTAAGTAAGTGGTATTCATTTAATAATACAATATTATCATCAAAAATTCTTTTCATAAATTTATCGATTATGTAATTTTTAAATCACATATGAGTTATTAATCATATTAACAATGGAATATTTCTTGGATAAAAAAAAAACAAATCTTTCCAAAGATTAATCTTCATTACGTGTATCATTTCAAAAAAGTTGACGGAAGTGAAAAGGTTGATGATCAATGTTCCCAAGGACATACAATTCCAATAGATATTATTTTCTATATTATTTTTGTTAAATATCTGGAAACTAATAAACATATATATTAATTTATCTATAAAAAAAAAACATAAAGATAATTTTTATTTTTGTTAGATAATATAATTCTAATGAATAAAAGAATTTCTACGAAGTCATTTGAATAATAACGATGATGAAAAGACAAGAAAAGATATTTTTTCGAGATTCTAATGGTCGAAAATAAAGAATATTCTTTAACAATAAATTAAAGTTAATGGATACAAAAAAAAAACCTTTTCGCTTTTTGTTGTATATTTTTTTTTTCTTTCTTTTTTTTTTCACCTTTACATTTGACTCTGCTACATCGCACTCATTGAAAATGTGAGAAAACAAAATGTAAAACTCGCATATTTAGTTTTAATTTATTCTGTACTCGATAAAAACAGTTTTCATATAAGCACAATTGACGACAAATTCCAAATCCATAGTTCGTTTAGAAAAATAATTAAAAGAAGAATAAAAATAGAATATAGACAAATAATAATAATGATAGCGAATAGCGAAACACGCTTTGTTATTGTATACCTAGATCGTTCATCTTAAGAAAAATTATTATTATTATTATTATTACATTGTGAATAATATTCTCGATGTTGTTGTCGTCCAGAAAATCTTAGGAAAATAAAGAATTTACAAAAATTAATATTGATCTTTGAAAGAAATTTTATTCTTTTAATAATAAACTCTGTTAATAATCACAATTGTTAATATTTCATAACAATTTTCGATATATTTTTTTTTTATGTAATTATAACGTTTCAAATTATTTTAAATTGTTTCTAGTCTAAATAATCATAATATGATTTATTTATACTATATCAAGTTAATATCAATTAAAAAATATATTATATATATATATATGTTTGTACGCATGCGCATTGGACCTGTCCATAAAGGGGGTTTTTACTTTATATTGAATTTATTTAATTAAAAAATATGCAAAATTTATAAATATAAATTAAAAAAAATTTTAGGAAAAAAATTTATTATATCAATTCAACGAAAGAAATAGAATAAATCAATATTGAAATTCTTTTTCTTTTTTTTTTAAATAATAGAATAAGTTAATTACATATTACAATAACGACATGCAAGGATGACTCATCATACCTTAATAAAAATTATTATCATTTTAATATCTTAATATGGTTCATAAAAATGATATGAGAAATAGTAACTTATTCAGAAATAATAACACTCCTTCAGGTTCGAGATACTTTTTACTGGTATGCATTAACAGTTAGCTTAGTTTATTTCAAAACATTCTACACGAAACGATCAGTATGCGTTCGACCATCGATGACTCGTACAAGTAATCGCAATAGAAAGTTTTCAAAGAGTGATAATCAAAAGTTTTGGATTCAAAAATTATTATTTCTTCTTTAAAATAATTGTTTCTAATATTGTTTGAATATTTATTCTGAAATATTCTTATATAATAAAAAATGTTGTGTTCGTGGCTGGGAATAATTATTTTCGGTATTTATTTTTTCTTCGATTTGAATTATTTCCTAAGACTTATATTCACTATCCTTTGGGCTAAATATATTAAAAAGAAAGTTAAGCTTATGGAGGAAACAACGATTTATGGTAAGTATTAATTTTTAATCACGATCAATGATTTCTTTCGAAATCATTCGAATTTTTACGCGTATGTATATATTTTTTTGAACAATGATCAACGTGTAATCGATATAACAATATGGATGATTTTTATATATTAAATTTAATTTAATATATTAATTAAATATTAAATTATTATATAAATATATGGATTAATATATTAAATTTAATATATTATAATGATTGTACAGGTATTTGTACTACACAAGACGTGGACGCGGCGTGTTCGCATATGAACAATGCAAGATATCTACGTGAATTAGATTTTGCACGTTTAGATAATTTAATTCGAACGAATCTGTTCGATAGGATGAAAAAATTAGGGACCATAGCGGTCGTTGGTGGTTCATACACAAGGTATCGCAAACCAGTACCGTTCCTCATGGTATTTAAAATTGTAACAAAGGTAAAATATTAATCATAAAATTATATATTTTTCAATAGACATTCAAGTTTTATTAAAATGAAATACAAAACGAGATATGTTTAATTACAGTTGGTTCATTGGGACGAGAAACATTTATATTACGAGCACAAATTTATAAATCCACGAAATAACTTCATTCACACGGTCATTTTTATAAAAATGTCACCGACTGGTGTAAAAATACCGTTATCAGAATTTGTGAAACAACTCGAACCTGAAATTGACATACCAAAGATAACGGATGACATTAAATTCTGGTTGGAATCGATGGAACATTCTTCTCAGTTACTTAGAAAAAAAGATTAGAGAGATTTTTTATTTTTTTTTATTTTATTATTTATAAATATATTGAAGAAGTTTGTAAGTTATGTTCTTGAATATATTTAAGAAATATTTTATTCTTGTAACATTTATTTCAATGTTAAATGACAAATGTTGATTATTTGTGCGACGTCAGTTTTTTGCAACGTAAGTTTTTTTGCAACGTCCACAGTTTATGTGATAAGGTATCTCTTCTTCTTTTTTTTTTTTTTTTTAAACAAACTTTAGAATAAAATTAATGTAATGAATACTAATAATACGATTTTAAAACAAGATTATATAAAACGATCTCATGTTATGTTATAATATTTATATTTGTAGCAAGGTGGGAAAAGGTTAAATAAAAGTAATATCTATTTCTTAATAAAAACATTATGCTTGTCTATGAAAACTGCTTCCTAATTTAATTTATGCTCTTTTTTTCCTGTATCTTTAATGTGTATGTTATTATATAAAATTACTCATTTACATTGACAGGTAGCAGCATTCATTTACATATAACATATTAATTTCTAATAAACAAGGACTTGTTATATTCAAAGTAAAATAACTCCAATATCGTGAAAATAAAATAGTAAAATTTGAAATAAAGTTTTTTACTTATTGTTCGTAATTCTGAGACATGCCTAAAACAAAACCAATTTTATTTTCTAGCATTAACTATTTCTTACCAATTATTTTCAATTAAATTCAACATAAACATGATCTATTAGATGATTTTAATATATACTTTTATAATTTTTTCTTATCTAAATACAACATAAATCGTGGAATGTTGTATATATATATACACATATTCTATTCTTATATTATTAAAACAGAAATAATGATAACATTTGTAGAATTCTCATATTATACAATTCAAATACTTAATTGAGTTATATCTTATTTAATGTATATCTTCTGGATTGAACATTCCCTGAAAAACAAAAAAGAAAATATATATTATTGATATATAAATATGTCTTAATATTTTTAATGATGAGATAATAATCGATCATTACCTTAGCACGTCTTAGAATAGAATCTTTACTAGCATCATAAGGATGATCTTTACTAGGAATTTCTAATACAGAAGGTATAGGCTGAGTATGACTGTCGATAACATGTCTAATCATTTCGGCTACCTAAAATATATTAATTAATAACAATGCTTTGTCGAAAGAAATAAAAAACAAATAAATAATAGTATTATTTGTCTTTCTTGGTGTTATAAAATAATATTTAAATTACTTACATTTTGATTAATGAGAATAATGTCAATGTCATCTCTTTTGATAAAACGTTTAAACGTATCCTCTATTTCACTCTCTGGTGTATCTACAAAATATATTTTCTTTCAAAGTAGGTACGCCAACACACAACCATACCTCAAAGAAGATAATTAATTATACTTGTTACGTATAATTATAAAAACAAAAATTACGCAAATATAAAAGAGAAAAATAATATACTATATACTTTTATCTACGACCATAAAATTGGGTTGACGATGCTTATTAATTTCACCAACACCACCCAGTAAAAATCCTACACAGGTATCCTGAAAGAAAAATTAATTAATTACAATAAACGATAAATATAATTGTAAGAAAAATGTTTAAACAAATTTACAGCGTGTCATATGTTGTAAATAAAATTGAAGAAAAGAAATATCAATAATTTACCTCATCTCCTATCACCGCCAGAAGTTTACCCTTACCAGCTGAATGAAGTGTCATTGTTATTAAAATAAATTAGAAAAATGTTTGGAAGATTAAAATAAGAACAATAATAAAAATCGATGATACGAGATGATCCAAGTACACTAATAGGAGTCAGCTGACAGTATCCACACCTATTTCGTTTAGATATTAAAAAATTTTATCTAAAATCACGTGATAAAGTTCGTCCAATGAAATCGATTGTTTGATATAAAGTTAAATTCACATGTGCAATATCTGACATAATGTCAAGTTCATAGAATTTTTATTTCTATGTTTGTCATTCATTTCTATACCACCTTAAACCAATCTCTTTGACCGTAGAATGAATCCTAATATATCTTCGGCATTTCTAGTATTAGATAATTAATTGATACAAAAAAAAAGTTCAATTTATCTTATAGATCGTATAAGGTAAGTGTTTTAAGTAATTATTATATTATTTAATAGACGGGATTTAGCTATTAAATATAATCACAAACAATAATAATCCTATCCTGTAGTTCGACCGAATCAATTGAGAAAGAGAAAGAAAGAAAGAAAAAAAAAATTGTTAAGTAGATAGGGGATAAATACAATTGGTCTCTTTAGCCCTCGTCTTTATAACTACATAACTTCACTAGAAAATTTAGCTTATATCTGGAACATAGAAATCTTCCCTATCTTTATTGGTTATTCAAAGATTACAGTTAAATAGAATAGGAAGCGTTGAAGTTCGTTCCGAGTTGCACAATTCTTCGTAACAAAGTGTAGATATAAAAATATTAGTTTAAAGAAAGAAAGAAAGAAAAAAAAAGATAAGTAGTATAAAGTGTTGGACACATCGATTACTATAAAGGTCTGTTATAACCACTGTCAATTAATTATCTTTAATTTTCTTAATAAATCAAAGGATTTGAAAAGTTAAAAAAAATAACATTTTATATATATATATACATATATATATATATACATATAAACTTAAATTCCGTTTATTCTTAAAAGGAGGCGATATTTGATTCCTTCAAACAGTATGGCCACTTGGGATGGCTCATGTCACGAACCCGAAGATTCAAATTATTTTTTTTATTCGAATCAAAATAGTGCGATACCTAATGTAGAAAGTTGGACTTTTTATCCCAGTAATGGGAGCAACGTTTTTTTCCATAGTACCCATGCACCATATTCACAAAATACATCAATGATGTTGGGACAAAGTGAACAACATATTGCTTCGTGTCAAGCGGATCCTAACTTCTCATCGAGTTCATTAAATTCAATGCCTTTAAGAGATGCTTGCCCAGATTACTTAAATGCAACAGGCAGTGCACAAGACTGTCAAGGTAACAGTAGGTCACAGAACGCGCCGACTTATTATTATCATCAAAGCAATCGTCAAGGAAAACGTGTTAAAAATTATAGAGATAACAATAAATATGAATTTTCTAAAGATGCTACTCGCAACAATAGCAGCATCGTTGAACATTCCAATTTACATCCTACTGCAAATGAATTTGTGCCACATGGAATCAAACATTACACGAATCAACCTAATACAAGTCTACACGTTTCTAATTCAGAAGATACTAAAACTAACTTATCGCAAGAAACTTATGCTTCTGATAATTTGAGTAAATATAAGAATAAGAAATATAATCCGAAGAAAAATAATTCTTACAAATACAAAGAAACTCAGGATTATAACTTTAGGCAAAGAAATTCATTTCAAAATTCTTACAAAACTCAACACGGGAGAAATTATAGAAAATACCCGAATAGTAAGTAGTAATGCTTAATATGTGTATGCGTATAATAATATGAAATTAATAATATTAACCGTTTGAGTGCCAAAGAGCGATTTTGCGGATGGGAAATAAGACAAACGATAAAACGCTTCTTGGCACATTTGAATGGGGAAATAGCAGAGACGTGTGGCACTTGAACAATTAATAACTTAAAAATTTTATTTTAGCTTCTGAAGAATCAGTAGGTATGTTTAATAATCCTAGAACTAATCAAACCACCGATGAAACTCAGAAGAATGAAAAATTTGTGAGTGTTGATGCAAATGTCAATGCTAATAAAACAAGTATATCTAACATTGAAGAAGGACAAGAAATCGGTGATCAAGTTAAAGCTGATAAAGAAAATACTGATGCTAGTGGCACTACAAGTCAAAATTACGAACAATTGAGTAAAAGCAATTATCAACGCCATAATACTAATTTTGGAACGCAACGTATTCCTGCTAAATATGGTAGGAAAGTTTCAAATGATCGCAAGATTGGTAGATACGATAATAATTATCGTGAAAGAAAGAGTAATTATCAGGAGTATAATAATTATAAAGAGAGGCATGAAGAAAATAAAATAGATAGTACTAAGGATAAATATAAAAACAAAGATATGAACCAAGAAACTAAAGAGGTAGAAATAGTTAACTGGAGACAAAAGGGAGAAACCAGTGATAAAAGTAGTATTCCTAAACGAAAGCCGAATAAAAAGCATGAAGGTAACAATAAATGATTTTTTAATTAAAAAGTTATTTCCTACTTTTATCATCATACATATATCATATACATATATCATTTCTTACTTATATCAATTTTATTGATTGATAAATAATTTTTGTTTACAGATGATGATGCAAGTCAGAGAGAAAGATTAACAGATCAGTTGAATAGAGGACAATTAGAATGTTTAGTATGCTGTGAATACATAAAACAAAATGATTACATTTGGTCTTGTTCCAATTGTTATCATGTTTTACATTTAAAGTGTATAAAAAAGTGGGCAAAATCTTCCCAAGCAGGTACTCTCTCTCTCTTTTTTTTTTTATAAACAATGTTAATAAGTTATTTAATTTTGTTCATTTTTCTTTTTCCAGAAAACGGTTGGAGATGTCCTGCTTGCCAAAATGTAAGCACTACAATTCCAGAAGAATATTTTTGTTTCTGTGGAAAAACAAAAATGCCTGAATGGAATCGTAGAGATATGGCTCATTCTTGTGGTGAAGTTTGTGGGAGATCTCGAATCAAAAATAACTGCCCTCATAAATGCACTTTGTTGTGTCATCCAGGATCTTGTCCATCATGTATAGCAATGGTAACAAAAAATTGTGGTTGTGGAAAAACATCACAAACGCTACAATGCTGTACATTAACGCTATTACTCTGCGATTCTATTTGTGGTAAAATATTGAATTGTGGAGAACATACGTGCGAAAAAAAATGTCATCATGGGGAATGCGAATCTTGTGATAAAATTATACAACAGGGTAATTTAACATTATTTATAATAATATATATTTATATTGAAAAGTTATACCATGTATATATTTACTTATATTTACGTGTATTTTTTATTATAGAATGTTATTGTGGAAAAAGTAAAAGAGATGTAACTTGTCAATCTAATGTATCTTCAACATATTCATGTGAAAATACTTGTGAGAAAGTATTAGATTGTGGAAATCATAAATGCAAAAAACCTTGTCATCCAAACTCATGCGAGCCTTGTACACTTACACCTGATAAAATTACGACATGCTGTTGTGGACGAACACCACTGTCAGATGAAAGAAAATCTTGTTTAGATCCAATTCCAACTTGTGATGAAATATGTTCTAAACGTCTTAATTGTGGTCAGCCTAGTAAGTATTGTAATAATTTTATTATTTCTCATATTGTCAAATATATAACGATAATACATATTCTATTTTTTATTAAAGGTAATCCACATTTATGCAAGGTAAAGTGTCATCAAGGAGAATGTCCTGAATGCGATTTAACAACGGACGTTAAATGTCGTTGCGGTAATATGGATAGAGAAATTCAATGTAAAGATTTAACGACCAAGGCTGATGATGCACGTTGCGAAAAGAAGTGTATTAAAAAGAGATCTTGTGGAAAACATAAGTGTAATCAAATGTGTTGCATTGATCTTGAACATATTTGTTCTTTACCTTGTTCTAAAACATTAAGTTGCGGTAGACATAAATGTGAACAAACCTGCCATAAAGGTACAAAGATATTTTATCATATTTTTACAAATGTTTACAATCAAATAATACCATATTAAGTTAAACATTTATTAAAAATTGTTGAAATTTTTGAATGAAAAATGTTTTAATTTAGGTAGGTGCCAACCTTGCTGGCGCAGTAGTTTTGATGAATTATATTGTGAATGTGGTACAGCTGTAATATATCCACCTGTACCCTGTGGAACTAGAAGACCCATTTGTGATAGACCTTGTTCGCGTGATCATTCATGTGGTCATGAAGTATTTCATAATTGCCACAGTGAATCGTCATGTCCCCCATGTACTTATCTTACTGAGAAATGGTGTTATGGCAAGCATGAACTTAGAAAAGCTGTTCCATGTTATTTTAATGATATTTCATGTGGCTTAATGTGTAATAAGCCTTTGTTATGTGGAAGACATAAATGTATAACTATATGCCATCCTGGATCATGTGAAAAGCCAGGACAGCAATGTATTCAACCATGTAATATATTAAGAGAATTATGTGGGCATATATGTGCTGCTCCATGCCACGATGGAAAATGTCCTGACATACCTTGTAAAGAAATGGTTAAAGTACGTAAAATAATAAAAAATATTTTTAAAAAATATATATCTGAATATATTACTAAATATAAAATTATATTTTTTTAGGTAACATGTCAATGTGGACATAGAAGTACGACCAGAGTATGCGAAGAAAATTCGCGAGAATATCAAAGAATAACCAGCAACATTTTAGCTAGTAAAATGGCTGATATGCAACTAGGTCATTCTGTTGATTTAGAAGAACTTTTTGGACCAGGAGCAAAGAAACAAAATCAATTGAAAATTCTCGAATGTAGCGATGAATGTAAATTAATAGAACGTAATAGAAGATTAGCATTAGGACTTCAAATTGTTAATCCAGATTTAAGTGGAAAATTAATGCCAAGATATACCGATTATATGAAACAATGGGCAAAAAAAGATCCTCATTTTTGTCAAATGGTTCATGACAAATTAACTGAATTAGTTCAACTTGCTAAGACTTCTAAACAGAAATCAAGAAGTTATTCATTTGATAGTATGAACAGAGATAAGCGTCGTTTCATTCACGAATCTTGCGAACATTTTGGATGCGAAAGCCAAGCATATGATTTAGAGCCCAAAAGAAATGTTGTTGCTACTGCTGTAAAAGATAAGGTAATATTTTCCTTTTCTCTCTTTTCCGTTATTGTTATAATAAACTATATATATATATATATATATATATATATATATATATATATGTTTTTTTTTTAATTTATGTATTATACTTTTAGTGTTGGCTACCAAGTTATAGTTTATTAGAAATCGTGCAAAGAAATAATGGGCAAAGAAAAGTTCCAGGCCCGATATTGAATACTACAAAAGCCAACAGTTCAATAAAGTAAGTGTTCGCATATTTATATTTTATTTTATAAGATAATGTATAATTATTGTACTAATATTTAATTATAATAATGCTTTGATATATATTTTAGGACAATCTTAGCATTACCTGTAACAAGAAGTCAACAAATTGTACCAACTCCATCAACTTCAAGATCACCAGAACCAGAGATAGATTATTTCGATTATAAAGGTTATTAAAGATTATTGAAACAAACAGGTACTATTTATATATTCAATATATAGTTCATTTTTACGTATTTTTTCTATAATTTAAAACAAACAAACAAAAAAAATTAAATATAGTAATACGTTTGTGAACTCAAACTAATTATTTTTAAGAAGAATTAATAATATGTATTTATTAATTTCATATATATATGTATCTGTATATCTAAATGCATTGAAAATTAATTGATCAAAATACTGCGAAGAATTGCTTGACTGTACAGTTTATTATTCATTCAATTTAGAATCATACTTGTAAAAATATTTTTCTTTTTTTGAGTAAGAGATTGAATTTAGAAATTTCTTTTAATCTGATAAACGTTAATACAATCACGTAAATATTATGAAAAATTACAATGTTTTACAAGAATACGTCGTTTCATGGGTATAAGTTAAACAAATCGTAGAAATCTTAAAACGTAAATAGTACATATATATAATCAAACAAATTTTCTTATAGTAGTACATTATTGCATAAAATAAAATTATTCATTACGATATAGTCAAATTACATAAATGAATTATATGGTGAAGGCACAGATAAAAATGCATAAAAAAAAAATCTGTTTAGTATAATAAGTAATTTCTTTTGAGGAAAATAATATTTCTGTTTTACGTGTAGCTCTATGCTTGTCATATAAAATTTCTATACCATGTATTCGAAGGTAGAGAATATGTGTTTCTACTTTCCAATAAATTTGAGTGAAAGTAAAGGAAAAAAAAATATAAAAATAATACAAAACAAAAAAACAAAGTTATGAATAAAATTAATTGTAGTATGATATGCTTGACAGAAGACTTGTACGAGTTTATTCATCATTCCAATAAATAATCCTTGTAGAATTTCACATTACTGTTTCCTCTTAACAAACAAACAGAATATATAAAAGAAAGACAATAAATTTCGGCGAATTTAAGGTATCAAATATATGTATTTTTTGTGTATGATTTTGTAATTGCAATTAATAATAATATTTCAAATATTTGTTTGGAAAATAATTATATATTTCTATGGATTTCATTCACATTAAATTCTTGTACTTTTCTCTCAATCGTTATTTATTTTAATCTCGCAACGATGTAAAAAGCAAGACATTTCTTATTATTTCTTTTATTTTGTTTTCAATCGTCTTTCATAATGTTATATAATTGTTGTAATTTATCACACAATAACGTTAATTATTAAAGTTTTTTAGTGGTCAGTTCATTCCACAAGTCAACACATAGATAACATCAATACATAAGAGGATACAATGTGTATTTATACAGCATCTAAATGATCAATAAATCATTGAACTCAAGATTCAACTTATCATGACTTAATGTACTGCTTTCTATATATAAATCATAATCGTATGCATTAAGTAATTGTTTCAGTTAAAATATTACTGAATTAATACATTTCGTTTTAAGGATATTCTATTTTCAGAAATAATGTTTGATGTTTTCTCTACGAATTTTTATTTTTTACTTTCACATAGAAATAGTAAACTTCTGAATACTCTACTGCAATATATTATTCTTTTAATATTTTTTATGTTTTTTTATTACTTGTTAAAATAATACAACTACTAAAAAAAAAGGTGCATAAATGCGTGAAATTCGAAATTGTATTGCAACAAAATACATGTGTATGTATGTGAATGTGTGTACATATATATATTTGATTCTGATCATCAATATTGTACGATAGTTATGTGATTAATCATGTGTTATATAAATATCTATTACATTTTTTCTGAAATTGTTTTGTAATTCATTTATAATTAAATGATTACGTTTGTAAAGATATTAATTGCTATGTTCTAATGTTTTAACATTACAATATATATATATAGATTTTACTTTAATAAGGAAATTTCCAATATTCACAATGAATTATTTTTGCATCCATAAAAATAGTTTTTTATGTGATATATTTTCATACAACTGTACTTTTTTTTTTTTTTTATTTTAAATTTAATTGAAAAGATATATCTGTTTTATTTATTGTACATCCAATTGTATATAAATAGTTGTTTGTTAATTTATATTTATAGGAGTACTCGCGTTGAGTTAAATCTTACATTTTTGTAGACATTTTAATTAGATAACATGAGTATTTGGCACATTGAACATCAATGATATTTTAAATTACTAAAATCTGTCATAAATTCTACATAGACGAATATCGAGACCTTTTATGCTTTTATTAAATAACTTTTCTCTCTCTCTCTCTCTCTCTCCATGTATTTATATATATATATTATATAATAATTGCTCGTTATATTGAGAAGAAAGATCCTTTTTCTTTATAAGACGTTAAAAAATGTATAAATGAATAGATAGATGTTAACTATATCTCCTTTCTTGAAAATTTTTAAATACTCTTAAAAATAATTTCTAAATTATTTCATAAAATTACATAATATAATATAGAATAAAATATATATAAATAAAAAAATATATATATAAAAAAAACATAAAAATTTGTCACATTATAACCAGTCTTTCATCTCGCGGAATAAGATATTATGCAAAACTTGCATAAGCATAAAACGGTCTCCTACATACTAACATTACATGAACTTTTATCACATTTAGGATCACAACACTGTTACAATTTTTCATTACCGACAAATTATTTATACTGTAATCGTATATTTTTTTTTGCAAGCATTACGCTTAATATGCAACGGTTACTTCTAAAATAATTAGAATGCTCGATTAACATGAAATGTTAGAGAGTTTCAATGTAATATTTGGCATTATGTTATTTAATATTGTTCTCAAGTGCCGTTGATCTTTCAAAAAGTTTTTAGAAAAAAATATACGGTTACAAGACGAATATCATTAATACTAACATAAGTAATTTTCTCAAACATGTAGTAATAGGGCACTTTAAATTTTGGGAACAAATTGTTTAATCTTTGTTGCAGTGAATACTTGGTAAAAAGTTGTCACTTTGTTTTTTTTTTTTTTTTATCAGTGCCTCATTCATTATATTAAATACTTTTTTTTTTTCTTTTGTAGAGAGTTCTATTTAAATACTTTCTAATAATTTCAAATAAAATTACGTGTAAAATATATTTCGTAGAACAAATTTATTAGATTGAAATACGTACTAATACCATATTCGATAGAATAATTTACTCAATAAGATAATAATAATAATAATAATAATAATAATAATAATAATAATAATAACATAAAAAGTAGCAGTGTAAAATTGTGTTATATATTTTTTAATTAAAAAAATAGATATATTTATATATATATATATATATATAACGAAATGAAAGTTTTATTTATTAAGTTGTATGTAAACTTGTATTATAAAGTTAAACATTATCTTATCAGAACACACTTTTTTTTAGAATGTTGCACTGATCTATTGCTGCAATTCTACTATAGTATTTGATCAGATTATGATCTTTCTACCAGTCTATAATATTAATACATTTTTTATCTTTTTTTTTTTTCTTTTCTTTTCTTTTGAGTTTCACACGCAGTTAGCATTAAAAATATAGTCATATCAAAATAAAATATATCTTGCAGATTTTTGTTGTTGTTGTAAAATAGAAATAACTTAGATTTATTTAATGTAAGTATGAAACAGGGAAACAATCGAATAAAAATAGGTTGAACTTGACTGTTTCGTCTAGAGACACACACAATTTGTTCTGAATATAATGTTATTTGTAGTAAAGATTATACTTTAGTAGAAGATGGTCATATAAGAATAATCTGTAAATGTTTTAATGAAGATAGATAGATAGTATATAAGATTATGGAAATATCCAATTTGGCATCTTGGTTCTTCAGTCTAATATATGATGACTGATATGAGTATTGCTTTATATATAAAGATTGTTACCCCGTTTCACACGTGTGCTATAACTGGGATAACTATTTAAATATTGATGGCGTGGGCTTACCGATGGTTGTTTTGTTATACTTGCCATTGCACAACCCATTATGAGCTCTACGGCTCTACATAATGTTTGATACAATAACCAAGGCCATGGCTTTGGGAACTGAGTTAGCAATGGTTGCGTATCATATGCTACTGTCTCTGCTAAGAGTCCTAAATATAAAATTTATTAATATAATAATAATAATAATATATATTGATCTCACTTCTGAATAAATAAATATAAACTTTATAATATTATACCATAAGGTCCAAAAACACGAGCAAGATCTGTGATACACAGTATGATTCCTAAAATTGCAGTAGTATAAGTGACATTTAATACTCTCCGAATTTGAGATCTTCTGATAGCTGCAGTAGTGGCTTCTGGTATATGCAACGGTGTATCAGATTTAGCTCTATTCACGTACGCTATATGATTTAGTATTGAATGCAATGTAAAATCAGTACCCTAAAAACAATAATCAAGTTTACTATCTTTTTTCTATACAGTATGCTGTATTTTATGTATATATGTTTAAATGTACCGTAATTTTACTCTCCGTTCCAGAATTTTCAGGAAGCAAATTAGTTTCTGCTGTTATTTCTTCCGTTTCGTCTTTACTTTTATCCGTTTTCCAAGATAAGCTCTTCTTTCGAATTTTTCCATCTTCTCCTTTATTTTTCATCTTTTCATTCATCAATGAAGCTTTTTCATTACAATCCGGTTGATCTGAATCAGATTCAGATTTCTCCTGTATTTCTATTTTTTGAGGAACTATACATTGAAAATGAGTAGGACTTTTATCCAATGTTCTAATACTTATATCGCTTCTACGACGATTTATAACTAATGGTTTGATTTGAGTCAATTCGGAATTCCGTCTGTATGATGTATCAGAATTCCTTCGTGACTCATGTTTAGGAGATATAAAAGTACCAATGTCGGAATTACGTCGTGAACCTAAAAATTCTTTTTTTATATTAATATATTTAAATGATATGGTAAGAATGTATTTAATTTTTTTGTACTGCAATTACCTGTAGGACTGAGATCTAAAACTTTTGGCAATCTTTGTTCAATTGGTGGTAACATTCTTCTTGGAGTTCTGTTACCAAAATCACTATTTCTTCTCAATTTAGTGGCAAACTGTGAGCTACGATTTTTTTCATGAGAAAAATCAGAGCACCTTCTTAATTCTTTAGTGCTACCAGTTGGTGTAATATTCTCAGAATGTCGTCGTGTTATTCGTTCAGGTGATTGGCATCTATCAATACTAGGAGAATGTTTAGGGCTGAATTCAGAACTGTATTTGAAGTCATTGATTGGTAGGTCTTCTTCGTTTATAAATTTGACACTACATTCTGAATTTCTACGTGATGAATGATGAGATGCATCACTCCCACGTCTACTCGCTAAAGAATTTCTTCGACTTGGACTGGAGACAGTTATTATTGGCAAATTTGCAGTTGATGGAGTAGGTGTCGGTGGCCTAACATAAACTTCAGGTACGGTAGATACTGGTTGAACAGAAGTCTCTTCTCGTATGGCTGATGGAATATTGCGAGACATTTCCGTTTGATCGTTTTCTTGTTTTTTAGATATTTTAAAAGAACCTACACATTTTTATATTCTTCTGGTTATTATTACTATTTTTTTTCTTTTCTTTTTTCAATTTTTGTAATATATTTCATAATATGATTTACCTTTATTATTATATTCTGAATCTCCTTTAACGTTAGCACTTTCATTTTTTTCTAAATCTTTGATTTTAGGACCAAATAAAGTAGGCACCAATGCAGCAGCTGCTACCGATGTTGCAAGATTACTATATGGTGCTAGCATAGCAAGTTGCATAATACCTAAAATATTTTAACAATATTATTATAGGATAATTATTACAAATATAAATTATAAGAAACAAACCTTTGTGATGAGCACTAGAATTATCTCTTGTTAACATATTACTTGGCATTGTTCTCAATAAATGCATGACTTTATAGCCAGCATGAAGAAATGTTAAATATAAAATAATACTCCATATCAGGAATACCGTTTGCACCACATATTTTGCCATATAACAATTATGTGATGTTAAAGCAACGTCGCTTACAATTACAAAAAAAAAATGTCCTGTTATAATAAGGCTAAGACATGATTCCTTTTGTATTTTTTCTGGTCCAAACTTAAGCTGGAAATTATAAAACATATTCGTTATGTGAAACACATATTTGATAATATATAACAAATAATTATTCATTAATATCAGAAGGATAAATATAAATAGAAAGATAAAGAGAATTTTTGTAATTTTTTTAAATGTACTTGTGTTAATTGCAAGAAGGTCAATTGTATAAGGCAAAACGCAGAAGTAATACAAGGAAATCCAATATCCCACAAAGTAGATCCTATAATCTTTGGCATTATTTCTTTAAAATTGTAAGGATCTATAAATAAACATGCAGCCCTTGATGCACCCAATAAACATAAAAATATATTAATCGTTGACATAAAAGGACGGCTTGATATAAGGGACCTGTAAAATTAATATAATTTTTTTTTAATGAATTAAAAATATAATATACATTTTGTTTAATAATTTCACGTTAAATCTATTATTATTATTATTATTATCATTATTAATATCAATACCTTAAATTTAAAATAGAGAAAAAAGTGTAAAACCCAAGTACAAAGAAAAGGCATGCAAATCCGTAAGTATGCAGAAGAAAAATCCATCTCAAATCTTGATTTACAGAAATCCAGGATGGAGAAGTAATCAACAATCTGTCAAGAAATGCCGAGCTTGATGAGTTTGTAGCACAATTCTGCGCTGATATCGGAGATGTTGTTGTAGTGTTGATACCTAATTAGAAAACAACAATAATTTAAACACATAAATATAAACACGTAAGAAGAAAAACGAAAGAAGAAAAAATATAAATATTTAATATTATTCCAACAAATCCACTTTTCACTATCACGTATTAGAGATTTATACTAACATAATCTTTAAATATATCTTTAATATACTTAATTTAATTAAATATAAAATATATTATAATAAAATAATATTTAATTAATAAGTAATATAAATAATGGTGTGTTGTATATATAAATAATATATAAAAAGAAAGAAAGGATATTTGTATTGACGTTATTATCAATAATTTTCAATGGATAGATATAATATAAATAAAAATAGTTTTCACTATAACTATTTTTATATCACATATATATATACAATAACAAGTAAAAAAACTGACCACGAGAAGTAAAATTAGTTAGCTTGTCCATCCCTTGACTGCTGACCACAGCACATCACTAAATTTCATCAAATCTTTTAATTAAACATTACAGAAATAATAATTAAATTTGAAAGAAGTACACACACGGATAAAAGGCAAATTTTTAAATGTGATACTAGCAACAGGCTTTGCTTTATAGAGTGAGTTTATTCACACCCCCTCCCTTAAAACGGTGATGCTCTGTCTCCCTTCAGCTAGAAATATTGATCTTGCTTGAAGAGGGTTGGAAGGGGTATTCAGGACTGCTCACGTTATAGGCCTATCAATTGTTTATACATTAGATAGAACTATTATACTGTAAAATTTATCGATTTTCGCACGCGCACATATACGCATATATATCCTCAATTTGCGTTTGTGCAAATGCATATAGAATATTATATATATGTAATATGTATCAATTAATTTAAAAATATAACAATGTTTATATGTCGACAATACTTCGAGCCACCAAGTTTTATAACATGTATTGATACAGACCTGTAATTAAATGATCAGTAAACGCAATTAGTATTAATAATTATTCAATATAATATAATTCCGATAATAATATGAAATATATCTTGTTAATTAAATTATTACAGATTAACTGATTAACTAATAAACTAATTAACAAATTAATTAATTAATAGTGGAAATTATTACCTCTATATATTATACACAAGGAACTTTGTTTATAACTACATAATACAATGGAAGAATTGTGTGGAATATTTGTTTATCAAGAATGTATATTTGAAATACACAATTAATTATCATAAAAAAATATACATATATGTATAAACAATTTTATTAGAAATTTCAATAACAAATTAAATATTAAGGATAGAATTATTTGATTTTAATAGGATTAAAAAATTTAAAAGCTTATAAATTATATTTAAAATCTACGACTACATTTATTTATAAATTCCCTATAATTAAACATTGTAAGCAAATACATTATATGCGATATCATACATTGGAAATGATTGAGATGGAAATACTACTGTAGATTCATGAATACTTCTTACACTCCTTTCTTTAGGTCAATGAATTTGACACGCTCTAACAGCGATTAGTTGTAGAAGAATAAAAACAGGACTTAATACTTCAGAATACTCTAAAGTGCTTTGACCAGTAAGCTTTTTACACAACAGATATTTAAATATAAATATTAGCAACAACAACATTAAACTCCATAATGCTCTTAATATAGCAGCTTGAATCATTCCTTCCATATGCATACGTATGAATATGATAGCGCAGAAATATGTATTAAAACCATCAGCTATAAATAATGGCGAGAAAACAATCCACCAACCAGTATGTTCCAAAAAATAATTGTCGTCTAATTTTAAAGCTAATAAAATAGTGAATATCGTTAATGATACTAAATTGATCCATATTTCAAAAATGGTTAAACCTAACCAGTGTACTAATTCGTGTAAAGAAAAAATCATTGCGACGTAGTAAAAAAATAAACGAATAATTAACTAACTTGAAAAATACTTCTGCTTAATATATACAATACAATTGTACAAATATCGCTTGCTTTGGTAATTTATAAACCATATTTTGTTCTATTTGTTACTTTCTTGGATATTATTCCGATAGGTTCCTTCCTAAATACACGAATATGTATGGCAGAATTACGCCTAGGTTTCATTTCACTGTCGTCATCATCTTCATACAGATTATTATTATCTGTAAAGAAAAGTAATTAGTTTTTTTTTCATTATACGTGTATAATAATAAATTCTAAAAACAAAAACTGTAACTTTATAAAGTATATACCCATAAGTTCAACAGTAGAAGTTTTAATATCTAATTCTAAGATATTATGATAAATTTCTTTCAATTGAAGTGCCAAATTACATGTTTTTTCTACGCAAGCACCAAGACCATGAATTATAATTTCAGATGAACCAGAATTAAACAATTTGTTGCACCATTTTAATTGAGCCTTTAAAAAGAAAAATTTTGTTATAATTAATATAATTATAATTAAATCATGTAATTTTTTACACTTTACAAACCGTACACACACATATATACACACCACATTGCTTTATGATATAATATAAATTTCTTAACCAAATATAACATTACTTTCACAAAAATACAATTAATATCAAGTTTCGAGTAAAATTACCTTAAGACATGTTCTTTTAGTTACATATACGTGTAGCTTATTTTGTTTACCTAATTTAATAGGTTGGCTTTTTTTTATAACGGATTTATTATTCGGTAATACCGTTCTAATAATATTAATATTTGCCGATTTATTTTCATTTATAGATTCTAGTTTATGTTTCTCGGCCATTTTGTATTAAATGTAGATATACGAGTATTATTGTTTTCAACTATTTCTACAGAGTATAAATCAATTTGATTGGTAGAAATTAGGAAGAAGAATAAATCGTCCAATTAAATTACCGCACAGAAAATAGTTGGAAAACGTGACCGTAAGAAGAATCATAACAAGCGGACATAACCTCAGGTAGAAAGGTCTATTGATGGGCGTTTTATCCGAAGAATTTTAAAGAAGCTGTCAACATTGAGTCCCCTACGAGAAATCAACTTACCCAAAACAATATGAAGGAACCGGAAGTGGATCCAAAAAATATAATAAAAAGTAGAGAATTACTTTACAGACTTATGATCAGGTTAATACATTTTTTAATCTTTAACTTTTCATTAACAACAATTTTCACGATGTATTCTTCTTCATTAATTTTTCACAATTGTCTAATTTTATGATAGAAATGTTCTTGAATATATAATTTATTATATTTTTTTTATAATGTCAATAATGTGTCTAATTATTTATTTATAAATATTTAAAACTCACATTCGTACAAACATAATGTGTAATGTTAATTACAGTCAATTATTCTACGATGGTCATCAAACAATCGCAGTACAATTGTCCAATATGATTCAAGCAGAACCTCCATGTCCACCATCGGATCGTTTATTTCATCTCATGTTAATTGGTACCGCTCATGAACCAGATCGTACTAAAAAAGAAACTAATAACACATCATCTACATTCGCTTCAAGCTTTGACAATACATTGGGTCCTGGTTTGGATTTAGAATTTGAGACAGAAGCTCAAACGCAAGCTCCTGAACCAGCACAATATGAAACTGCTTATGTTACTTCCCATAAAGGAAATTGTAGAGCAGGAGCTTTTTCTAATGATGGACAATTAATAGCAACTGGATCAGTGGATGCATCTATTAAAGTTTTAGATGTCGATAGAATGTTGGCAAAATCTGCGCCAGATGAAATGGCACCTGGTGATCAAACTGGAGGTCATCCCGTAATAAGAACATTATATGACCATTTGGAAGAAGTAACATGTTTAGAGTTTCATCCACGTGAACCTATACTTGTCTCTGGGAGTCGTGACTTTTCTGTGAAACTATTCGACTTCAGTAAAGCAAGTGTCAAGAAAGCATTTCGAACAATTACAGATGCTGATCAAATAAGATGCTTATCGTTTCATCCGACTGGTGATTTTTTAGTAGTAGGGACTAATCATCCAGTCGTAAGGTTATACGATGTTAACACAGCTCAGTGTTTTGTGTGCAGTATACCTAGTCATCAACATACAGCTGGAATAACCAGTATAAAGTATTCCCCTGATGCAAAAACATATGCATCAGCTGGTAAAGATGGAAGTATCAAATTATGGGATGGTGTTTCAAATCGTTGTATAAATACTTTTGTTAAAGCACACGATGGTTACGAAGTATGTTCTGTGACATTTACAAGAAATGGAAAAGTAATTTTTTTTCAATTATTATTTATATTCTATTAAATTAATCCACAATGTTTTAATAATATTCGACTACGATGTAATATTGCTACTATAATTTTCAGTATTTATTATCTTCTGGAAAAGACTCTTTGATTAAGTTATGGGAATTATCGACAAGTAGGTGTTTAATAGCATATACTGGAGCTGGTACGACAGGTAAAAATATGAAAATAGTTCTCTTCTTATTTTTTAATATTTATAAATATAAAAGAAGATAAAAATGTTAAATAAACAAATATCATCATCATGATAAATTATATTCTGCAGGTAAACAAGAACATAAAGCACAGGCCATTTTTAATCATACAGAAGATTATGTAATGTTTCCTGACGAAGCTACTACATCTTTATGTGCCTGGAATTCTCGAAATGCATCAAGAAAACAGTTATTATCGTTAGGTCATAATGGACCTGTAAGATTAATCGTTCATTCACCAAATGCACCCGCGTTTTTGACGTGTAGCGACGATTTTAGAGCAAGATTCTGGTTCAGAAGAATACCAACACATTAAATGCCTTTAAAGTATTTATAGTAAACCCCGTATAATCTGGCAAATATACATTCCGTATTATGTAAGATTATTATTCAAAGTATATGTGAAAATACGTTGTTAATTATAAAACATGATTATACGGAAATTATATTGTAACGCATTTATTATATTTGACCAATGCCATGTTATACGAGGCTCTACTATATATTAGCAAATGTTTATATACGCGTGTTTAAATTTAAACAATCGAATTCGAAATCATTGTAAATTTTTAATTTGGCTTTTAACATTTTCACATTTTCACATGTTTATTTAATGCCATATCAAAATAGAAAAACGATCGTATTTTATTAATTTATCGATTTGACGTGTGTGTGTGTGTACATTTAAAGAATATGATGAAAAAAATTGAAAAAATTTATTTAAGTAAATAACGTGAAAGATTTATAATTCGAGCATATGCTTAAAAGAGAGAAAAAAAAAGAAAAATGCAAATAGCATAAAGTATTTACAAGGAGAGGTAAGTGGTAAATAAGTAAGCGTTTATATTTTGTCTTTTTGTAAATTAAATTAGATACGACGTCACTTAAAAAAAATGTTATATTTAAACCTTCCGGGCGTACATTACGTCGCTACGCGTAAGATTGAATATTTGATCACGAGACGGCGCTATTAACTCCCGCTCTGAGTTTGACGATATCACGTGACCCACGCTAACCGCCATCTTTGCTTATCGTATAAACAGTGCAACCGGGCTCAACGTGAATTCTTATTGAGAAATCATAGTTTTCTAGTGTTCTTAAGTGATCAAAGTACGAAGAAATGTCTGATATCAAGGCAGAGAGCAAGAATGATAATAGCATCGAAGATGTATCAAAGGTAAGAGATCAGAAATATATGAAAGACCTTCGTCAAGTCGAGTTTTCATGCTAAGGCGGCGTGCGGTCCCTCTGAAATACGGTATGACGCTGTATCTCTCGAAAATTCTAAACGTGCCGTGTGTTGCGCGTTATCAACCCTATTTCCAATGCGATTAAACGAAATATGATAACGTATAGATGGCTCGAAACACGAACTTTCTCGAGTATGGCCAAAGATTCAGTGATTTTTCAAAGCTGCGCCGTTTGTCCTTCATTGGTAAAGATGGTGGATGTTTTTTATTTGTGATTCTCGTGACGAGGAGAGTCGCGCTGCTCGCATGCCGGCGAGTAAGTGTGAAAAAGGCGGGAAATGGTCGAACCGACAGATGATTACACTTGCCACGCGCTCCTTAACTTTATGGGAATTCTATCCTTTTCGACACAACATCAATGAGATCCTGATACTGAACAACTCTGAATGTACCGATGTATATCAAAATGGCGGGAAACTCAAACAAAATTCTGCAAATCCCAACCGGTTCAACGGTCCTTGATAATCTTATCGCTCGCGTAATTATCGTAGACATTTTTCATTTCGTCAATTAATGTTGTAACCTTTTGAAATATCGTGCTTTTATTTTCCACGTTATTCGTTTTTCATCATTTTACATTGCGAAATACGTTGGAGGCAAGTGCTTGCTTATTTTTTTTTAATGAATCATGCAATATACGGCAGATTTATGATATTAATCTCCTATGTCTTTTTTTTTAGGATCAGTCGACAGAGGAGAAATCAACGTCGACTAAAAACAGACGCGGTGGTACGAAAAGACTATCAACATTTGAGAGAGCTGCACAAGAAAGTAAAGAAATTACGAAGGTATGAAAATTCATCTTTTATTTAAAAAATAAGTAGATACATATATATATATATATCTTTATTACTTCTTTCTCTTTCTCTACTAGAATCAGTGAGCATTCAATCCTATCTGTTCTTTTGCTTGTTTCCCTCCATTTAGTTTTCCTTTTAGCTGTGTGTGCTTACGTGAAAAGAAAAGTGAAGGAGTGGGGATAATACGCGCTGATAAAGATTAGGAAGGGAAAGGGAGGATATATTCTAAGTATAGTGGGGGTATATTCTAGTGGGGATATATTCTTCCAATTAGAATAGAGGCGCCAAATTTAAATAATTTGTTTACTCTTTTTTTTATTTTTACTTTCTTTTAAATTTATTTTTTTATTTTTATATTATATTATTAATAAATAATATATAAGGGTGCTTATTAAATCACCTATATTCTATATATTTGTTTTTATATTTCAATATTATTAATAACACTTGTATTAAATGATATTTTCTAATGATATAAAATAAAATTAATGCATTTTATTTCATTGAATAGAATTTAAATCCAAGTGGGGAAATGGAAGGAAGGAGACGTACTCGTAGTTCAGCTCGTGGTTTGACAGCATCATTGCCAATACCTTCACCGCCAAAGAAAGAAAAAAGAGAACCTGCAACTCCAAGAGGTACAGGACGTGGTCGTGGGCGTCCTAAAAGGCAAGAGAAAAATAACGAGAACAATACGGACGAGGAGGCACCAAATAATAAAAATGAAAAACATTCTGAGGAAGAATCTGCAAAGATGGAAGTTGAAGAAAGTAAAGAAAGTAAGGACACAGAGGTATTAGAGAACGAAGATAAAGCTATCGAAGAGATCGAAAGTAAAGATGCGACTGATAAATTGCCTGAAACAAATTCCAAGGAAGACAAAGGAACGGAGGAATCAGAAAACTCAGCAGAAGAGTCTAAAAGCACTGGTGTTAGTGAAGAAAAGAAAGACGAGGATATCAAGGACAGTTCAGACTCGAGTCAAGATGCGACAGATTCAACGGCAGAAGTACCACCAACTTCATCAGAATCCCAAAATCCTTCTAACGTCACTCCTTCTGATGAAAATAAGGAATAACCTTCTTCCGCCTATTTTACCACATTCTCATGTAAGTTTTGATTTTTTATTATATAACGTACTCTTAATTATTCCGTAATTTTCATTTTATGCATAGTATATATGTATAATTTATGACAAAGAGAAAACAGAATTATATTTGATAAATTTAATATCTTCGATTAATGATCAAATAATAATAATAATAATAATAATAATAATATCTGAAGTTCTATGATTTATTTAAAAAGGCTTCATCATTTGATGTATAATGGTTTAATAGCAGTTATATTAAATGCTGTTTGTTAAATAAACTTTTAAAAGAAACGATATTTATGAGTTACAACTGAATTGTAAAACTTGTTCTTTTACTCTAGCAGGTACGAAGGCGGCGCACACATTGGGGTATACAAATCCACACCCCAGGTCTATTCTAACTAATTGACACCTTGTTGCTAATCGTTATTCTAATCAGCGCATTTTGTTATTAGTTAATACGATGATTTGACATTCAGACAAGTTTGTTTGAATTATTCATAACAACAATAAAGAAAATAAAATAAATAATGATAATGATGATTATAAAAAAAAAAAAAGGAACTTTAGTTACATGCACTCGTCATTGCATGTAGTTTTTTAAATTAGATTTTATTTGTTATATCATAGGTAACAAATACCTTACCGTTGATTGGAAATGGTGATTGCAATTGAAGGTGTGGAGCATATGTTCATGTACAATGATAATATTATTGTAAAATATATTTAATATGGACTTATATGAGAGAAGTTGATTTCAAATCAGAACTGAAAAGGAGAAGTTTTTGAAAAACAATCTTCTATTCGGATCTGATATGGAAATAACTAAAATTAATTCGTACATAGCAAATTACTGTAATATCTTACTTATATAAATGATGACTGAATGTTAAGGAATACATGAGAAATATGATGAATTGATTTCTTTTTTTTTGCATGGAATGCGAAAATAAACCTTATGAGAAATGTGTGGGAACGTAAATCCATTATGTATCCTTTCTTTTGTAATGTTACTAATTTTGAACATTCTTTTATTTTTTTTTTTTTTTTTAATGTGACTAATGCTTCTATTTTGAAACATGTATTTTACCATAATATATTATATTTGTTTTTTTCGAACAAAACTATAACTTAAAATTTCTCTTTATCTCGAAAACGTAATTTTTGCTAAATTTGTACAATAAGTGTCATGTTTATAAAAAGATCTAACACAAGTACATATAATTTTTACTTCTACTGGTCCATTATTAAATATGTTAATATTATTGTGTGTGTATTTGAACGGTTGTGAATGTACAGATAGATTATATGATTAATACACTATATTTAGAAAATCCACACTTGATGAGACACCAATAATATATGAATTTAAACGAACGAAAAAAAAAAGAAAGAAATAACATACAAAATAAAACAAGAAACATTGTAAAGTATATAATCATGTGCAATGGGATAAATATTTAAGTTTAAAGGCATCTCTAGATCATACAGTGGTGGAGTCTTACAATTACAATCAAATACTGTTATTTTATATTGCAGGACTCGCAAATCTCTGTAAGTTTGCCCTACTACTTTTGCAAAAATATTGTAGTGGTGTTGTAAAAAGAATTTATTTAAATTGTATACCTTTAAGTACTGTGGATAAACTTTGTCATTCCATGTTTCCTTATCTCTTTTTCTTTTTTTTTTTTCTTTTGCTTTTCTTCAATTTACTTTTTTTCTCTCAGATTATAAAAAATATTACATGTGTTAAAAGAGAACGCGTCCCTTGATTTGGAACAAAATACTTTTAAAAGAGTCAAATGTCACGCATGTGTAAATAATTGATGTAGCTGTGCGAGACAATTGACTTTTATCTTTATTGTCTTACGAAGCCACAGTTGCATAAGTACTCCATTGTACAGTATGAGAGTGTAGTAGATTAAAGAAAAAAAAAAAATGTTTTATTGAACTAAATCAAAACTGATTATATAATAGCGAGACAAGTAAATATGTTTTTTAATCATAGTGTAGAATAATAAAATAATTTAAAAAGTGGAATGACATGCACAGTGGTTTGATATTAAGACTTTTTTACAATACGATAAAACAAAAAAAATTAATAATATAAGTAATATTTTTTGAGAAAGAAATATTAACATTTAAGTCGATAAATAACATCGACATTGACAAAATTGCATAAAATTATCTTTTTATTTTCTCTTTTTATTTTCACTTTTGATTTGCATAAATTTCATTACTTTACCCACAGATTCAGACAAAATAATCTTGTGCGTTAATAAAATTGTACTGCATAGAAAACATATGTTCCTTTTTTTTTTTTTTTTTTTTTTTTTTAATAGCTACACTCAATGGATATGTTACATTTTTTTTCTAAATTTATTATTGTACATTGGTTAGATGGATAATTTATTTTAAAATTATAAAATAATTTATATCATTCGAATGTTTTAATGTTTCTTAAATGTTGTATTAAATATAAACATCCAACGAATTCGTATAGAAAATATTTAAAAATGAGTTCAAAACTTTATATAAGAAATTAAAAATATTGTCGCGCTTAGATTTAAAAACATGTCACAAATTTAATATCGAAGGGTAAGTTTTTAGTGTCTCGTTGAGTGCGGCTTAGAGATATATATATATATATATACATAGAATATATATTAGATAAATAATTGATACACACTAAAAAGCAGTGGATTTACAAGCTTGTCGTTTGATAGTTAGATATATTATATCTTTTCTAAAGCAAGCAATTACAAGATATATGAAAGAAAGAAAAAAAAAAAAAAAAGAAAAAAGTAAATTAGCATTTTATCTTATTAAAATGATAGCGAAGATAATATAAATTATTAATAATTAAATTGTGAATGTAAGACAGGCAATAGTTTTTATACTCTGTATATTATTCATCTTGGTTCGGGTCAAATTTTATAGCGAATTTATTTTTATGTAGCTTATGGCAGTCACATGCAATTGTTTATATAATTCTTCATAGGTATATATACAACATTGAAGAGAAAGAGAGAATGTGTTGTCTACCTAACGTGCTCATATTATAATCTATTACTCTATTGCTATTTCTATTATAATAAGACCTCAAAATACAAATGATTGTGGTCATTATAGGGGAAGATTTGATCGACTTTTGTAACAAAACTGCTTCTATCAATAAAATCAATAAAAATCTGTATGATAAATACACTTGATAATACGATTTGTTCTTGAAAGTGTATTTTTTAACTATAAACAAAACAAAACAAATATTAAAACATACCACACAAATGGTCAATTCTGATATTATAGTTAAGAAATTCATTGTCATCACAGTAATAACAAAAATATAATTAATAATTTATTAAATTATGTGCATAAATTTATAAAAAAAAAAAAAGAAAACTGTGTGATAATGCTGAATATAATGGAGGTTTCCAATAATGTTTACAAAGCTTTTTCATCATTACTTTTCTTTGATCAGAGTATATGGGGCATTGTCATATAATATAATGTAGATTTTAATACTTATTGTCAGCTAAAAAAGTTTTAAGATTGTAGATGATTTATTCATACAAACAAAAATGAGAAGAAAAGTAAGCTGACAAACTCTTACATTTTTTCTCATGACTTTAAAAATAACAAAGTATGTTTTGTAATAATCAAATAATCAAATTCGTAAAATAATCAGAACGCTCGTTTCCTCAAAAAACCCTTAAATTTATAATAGTATATATTTTTACTAAATTTTTCAAGTAACAAGTTAAGATTATTTAACCCTATTCAGATATTCAACTCTTTTTCATACATTAAAAATTTGTCAATTAGATAGTTTTCCCTTGTATGTTTTATATAAGGCCGCATGCAATTCATGTAGTCTTATTATTATTAAGCTAATTTTCTAAAAAGAAATAGATTTCTATTTTAAATAACCACTGTCGGTAATAGTAGTATTCTATTTTTTATATTACCTATGGTTAGTTATAGTAGTATTCTATTTTTTTTGTATTACCTATGTTCAGTAATAGTAGATTTCTATTTTACTCTTACCTACTATATGGAATATTAAACATTCTGCACAGAAATTATTCTCTTTTCAATGTTCTTTGCACGTAAATTATTTATCAATAAAATGGTTGATAATTTGAACTGATATATAAAATAGAAGTTAGATTAGTTTAAATATTACGTATGTGTTGATTTTTGCGAAATGAAAAAGTATATATAAAAAAATATAAAAAGTATAACAAAAATCTTTGTTACACGAGCTTTGTAAAACAATGACCTATATTTTTTGTTTAAATTGCAACACGTTTCTCGAGAACAACGATAAATTTTAATCACGTAGATTGAACAAATATTTTCATACTATACTCGCAATAATTTACGATGTTTACAATAAAACCTGGTAAATGAAAAACATTAATTTTGAACCTTCAACGCACCCCTCCTAGTTTAATGAAATTACGAGATCCTTTTTTTTCGATAGCGTTGAATGAAACGTTGTTACGTCTCTTATATTTTTATAAAACGAGAAAATAGAAAAAAAGAAAAAGTAATTTATATATTATTTATTAACAAAAAGAAGAAAGTCGCCGAACCAATAAGTAAAATTAAAAAAACAAAATAAAGTTTCCACGACTTACCTGGGTCTAAAGGTACAAAATAATGTAAACAAAAAAATAAGAAAATCAATGCGTAATACAATTTATTAATGGTATTATATCAAATGATATTTAGGCAAAGTATAAAAAAAAGGTCTTGATTATATAAACAACGAGTATTCTTCAAAAATACAAATGTTATTTTGAAAAAATAATGAGTATCATTAAACAAAAATGTATAAATTTATATATTACATATAAATAATATATAACATTATATAATATTAATAAATAAAATGACATTATATAAATTTATTAATAAAATATTAATAAAATATTATTTTATTAATGAATAATAAATAAATGTATATATTCGAAACGAATCGGAGATGTATTTCATACTTTGCTGGTTGTTCATTTGGAATTTTATAGAATGTAGGATTTCCAATTTTGTCGATAACACATATATGTATATTATTGAATTTATTTAAACAAACGATCAGTAGAGAAATGCGAAGTATTTATCGTCTTTCCGTCCTCGTTCGTAGGTAGACATGTTTAATGTACAACAAAACCGATTTCAATCATATTCTCTGACGTTCTCGTTTAAAGCGTTATATGCTACGTTATCAGCCCTCATAAACATACGGTAAATAGGTTTTAATTCAAGCTTTAACGATGTTCCCTACGTATATACATATATACACGTTCGAAATTAATCTTTCACTAACAATCAGCCAAATTAGGTTCCCGTGCGTTGAATAGTTTTTATAAGAAACAAAAGTTAATTGATATTAGGTTGGTCAAGTATGAAATGAAGCAAAAAGTAGACATAATTGAATTGAAATTTGTTCCATTTCATACTTGATAAACCTAATACTACTTTGCCTGGTCATACCCTGATTTTATACTACTTGTCTGACCATATATGGTCAGACAAGTAAATAATAAATTGAAATCCTTGTAAACTAAAGAAGATAAGAATCTTTTCGCTCTTTGGTGGTAATCGTAAAATATAATGCAATACGCGCAAATCGATATTTAAATCGTACGACCGACGACAAATACACATAAAACAAAATAAGAAAAAAAATCATCTAAAAATCAATATCGCATAATCATAAATTCCTATAGGTAAAATATATATTTTATTTATGTCTTGTTGTTGTTATTATTATTATCCAGGTTTCAAGAGAAGATAAAATTGCTTTTATATGTCAGAAAGATGGGTCGAGGTTTGGTGGCTCCAGACATCCTGGCATCGGACTAACCGAAACTCAACTTTCTTTACTTTCGTTAGAATGTTTTAACATTCTGATATCAAAGATTACTTAACAATTACTAATACAATTGTTAAGTAATTTGATTTAATCCAAATTTATATATACACAACGTTATATTCATTTAAACACCACTTCTTTTTTTCCATTCTTTTAAAAACCAAATCCGTGAGAAACATTTCTAGACAAAGTAGATAGACGAATAAATAACAAGGATCGAATATTAATAAAATAATAATAATAATAATATTAATAAAATTAATCCTAAATTTATATTCGATAACAATTTCTCTTTGATTTTTTTTTCTTTTCTATATTATCAAAACGAAACAAAACATTCGCAGAGAAAATATTACGATATGAATGTGAAGGTAGAAAAATAAGAAGATAACGTATTTAAAGAGAAAGAAAGGGGAGAAAAGCGAAGAAGGGGGGGGGTGTACCGTCAAACTACCGCGAGTTGGTGGCGGTGCAACAAAGTGGACCAAGTGAAATGGATGCACTTGGTTGCGTCGCCACGTCGGTTGCGCTGGTGGTCGTTTCCGATAATTAAACGTCAGGATGGTTACGGGACGAAGGAGGAGGAGGAGGAGGAGGAGCAGAAGGGGGAGAGGGTTGGGAGATGACACGGATAGTCGACTCGTTGGTAAGCCTTCGACCTCTCTTCCTCCCATCATCATCGGCACTTTTCTTCTTTTTTTTTTTTTGGGTTGTATTTCTCTCGTTTGGAACAGAACGCGTAGAGCCTCTTAGTCGATATGCGAGTTATTTCTTTCTGTTTTTTTTTTTATTATTTTCACAGGTATGAAAAATCGTAAAAGGTCGATCTTCTAAACAACGAGGATTGATTGACTTTTCAATGACGATCCCTCCCACGAAAGGAGGTACATTAAAACAAGATTTCAAAATATTTATTCCATATATTTTTATGTTTTTATATATAATATGGGATTATAATAATAATATGCGATTATAAGACTACGCTGGTGCGTGATTATTATTATTATTATTATTATTATTTTAAATTATTGTTATTATTGTTGTTGTTGTTGTTGTTGCAACCTATTAATGCGATCTCGCGTAGATTTCTCGTTACAGGGAGAGAGAAAGAGAGACAGAGAGAGAGAGTGTTAATTGCATCTCCCGCAAACAGAACGTCGACCGCAAGACTGATCCCTCTCTCCCCTTTCTTCTCCCCCTCACCCTCGTCCCGCCACTATCACCAAGGAATCGTAGGATAGGAGTTTAGTCTATCTGTGTTCAGTACGTTCCGATGCATAACCCGATACTTGTGTATCTCATCGATTAGCAAATCGATATCGGTATTCGATGTTAACAGATTTATCTGTTAGAGAAGACCGTAGGACGGTGGTCAATCCCAACCATCATCCAACGATTCTTTGGTTTAGAAACACAAATCTAAATAACTAATTACAAATAATAATAATAATAATAATAATAATAATAATAATAATTAACAAAAAAAGAGATATTTTATTAATTTACATTAAAATGAATAATTTTGTAATTATTCAAAGAGGACGATGATATGTTGGTTCAGCCTAAAAAAAGGAGGATAGAGATTTGTATTATATTTTATTTCGCGTTTTAAGAATTATTATTTGTTTATTTCAGATATATTGCAATCTGAAATAAAGTTAGAAAGAGAGAAAGAGAGAGAGAGAGAGAAGGAGAGTGAAGTCATTTGAAGAGATTTCAAAAAAATGATAAACAATTGTAGATGTACTGGCCTACATAAATAATTCTTTGTATCCCTTTTTTTTTTATGTTAATTAAATCATCGGCACGTGGAAGGTCAGGGTAACGAACTCGTAAATGAACCGTGAACTAATCTTCGTGTAAAAATAGCAACGACGTGTGGACGACACGATCTATATTCGTAACTTCCTTTCCCTTCCCTTTTCTCCTTTTGTAAAGTATGTTCTTCACTTGAGATACTATCTCTCTCTTTCTTACTCTCTCTCTTTTTCTTTTTCTTTTTCTTCCATCCGTTGTTAAAATGAGACACAGTCTAGATTGTAACCTACTGGTGGAATTTTATCTAGACCGGATCCGGTGCAGGTGCGAGCAGCTGCATACTACTACTCGACTTGGTGATCTGTAAATTTAAAAATTTACTTTTCTGTCAGCTTGCCGAACAAGAAATATTATTTCTCATAAACACATACACATAATATTATAGCTATTCTTATAAACTATAAACTAAAAATAAATATATATATTTAAATAAATAAATAAATATATTAGGTTGTCAAGTATGAAATGGAGCAAAAAATGCACATAATTGAATTGAAATTTGCTTCATTTCATACTTGACAACTTAATATATATATATATTTATGTGTATAAAATATATAATAGTATAGTAGTATATATAATACTATAATATATTAAGTTGGTGGAAAAGAAATGTCGAATTTTTCCATTGAATTGTGGCCAAAACTCCGACATTTCTTTTCCACCAATTAAATAATATATAATAGTTATATATACACATATTACCATTATAATAAAAAGTGATTTTTCCTCGATAAAAGTTTTTCTCGAAAAGAAAAGGGTTTGGCGACGAAAATCGTCGTATCTGTTTTTTTCCTCCCACTATTTCCCACTTCACCGCCAACCATTCTTTTCTTTTTTCATTTTCGTCTTTGACAACGCGACCAAAAAAATGTCATCATAGGTTTTTCTTTTTTTTCTTTTTCTGCGTTAGAACGAAAAACACGATCGATCTGACCTGACACGTTTTCACTCCCTCCCCCATCATCTCCCCACTGCCCAACTCATCGTTAACAGAAACAACGAAGGAATATTTTTCATCGAGGAAGTAAAAAAAAAAGAATAAAAACAGTCGTGTGTTATTTATTTATATTTTGTTGTTGTGTCGTTGCGTAGGATTCTTTTTTTTTTTCCTACGCTTTTGTATTTTTCTTTTTAATTTTTTACCTGCTGCGGTTGAGGATGCGATTTTCTCGCGTAGACTTTGAGCACTTTGCAATTGCATGCGACCGACAGTGCCACGGAGAGACCCTGAAAAGGACGAATTAGAAGAGCTACGAGATAAAAGTGTGTGTGTATGTCTGTGTGTTTTGTCAAATAAATAAAAAAAAAAAAATAAAGGGTGAGAGGGAGAGAGAAAAGGAAAACGTGATGGGAAATATTCGATAGGTGAAAAATACATGAAAAGAGTATTCTTTTTTTTTTTTTTTTTTTTATATGCATCAACAACGCATCATAGATTTTATATCGTCATGTAGGATATTTCAAATCAATCAAATCGTAATTTTCTTCAAACGATGACAATTATTGCTCGTACCGAATAAAATTGATTAGGATTTAACATAAGTTTTCCTTCTTCTTCTTTTTATTCGCGAATAATTATTCGGGATTCGGTCGAAAAATTATCGAACGTCAACGAATAAAAAAAACTTACTCCGTGGAAGTAGAAGGAAAACTTTTACGAGAAGAGAAGAAAAGAAGAAGAGAAGAGAAGAAGAAGATGAAAAAAAGTAGAAGAATTCTGAATTTTCTCTTATGGGCTCCCAGTTTCAATTTATCTTTTGTCGGATAAAGTAAAAAGATCATGATTTCATATTCTTTTTCTTTTCTCGTCGAACGTTACAACAGACGTGCGATTGAATCTTTCTTTCAAGAAGAATCTTTCAAAACTCGATTATAAAATTTATATTTTAACGAATAAAAAACTAAATAATTGTACTATAAAAAATCGTTGACAGATACTAACACTATTCTAACTTGTTAAAGTCCCTTTAAAAGGGATCCTCGAGAAAGCGAGGTTCGTTGGCATGCAAAAATATAACCGCGAGCTATACGTTCCACTTTCTGTTCCTTTCGTTTCTACAAATGACGAAGAACGAATAATGCACGGATGCGAGATAAGAAAAGGGAACTTCTTAGATGGATTTTGAATAAGAAAAAAATAAAATAAAATAGTAAACTAGTTAGAGGATAAAGATAAAAAGAAGATAATATAAATGAAGTTAAGAAAATCGAATAATAGTTTAACACTATTTCAATCATAATTTTGTGTACATCTATTTCAACAAAAAGGTATTGAAGAAAATAAAGAAAGGAAGAATCGAATAATCGAAAAATTTAATTTAATTGGAAAAAAAAAACTACGATTTTAAACCAATGATAATAATTTAAAACGAAAATTTCTAAAAGGTGTTTTTTTTTTGTTTAGAGATCTTGCAGTTAGAAGAAATATTGTTAAAATATAATAAATAATAATAGATAAATATAATAATAGATAGATAGGTAATAAAAAAATGTTACTTGAAGGGAATGACCGGTGCAAAAGATGGCCCACAAGAAAGGCATTTTCCAAATTCTGGATGCAACACCACAAGCTGCTACAAGGCCAACTATCAGGCAAACCTTTAGGAATAGCATCAGTTGCAACGTACGCCTCCTCTTCATTTTCTCCCGTTGTTTGATTTCCAATTGCATGCTACACGTGTACCTGCACAAGTTTGATATAGATTAATATTGATCAAATTCTATTCAATGAGTAATAACTAGCAACCAAGAGCGAGTTTACAGGCTTTTGCTTGTTAGCTTACGAAGCTTTCAATACCTTGATACTATCGCAGCTTTCACTAGGTAATATCCGGAGGCCAGAAGAAGAAGGAAGATTGGTAATCCGTAGGCGTAGACTGTTGCGTTTGTTCCAAGAAACCTGAATATTAAATATATAGATTTATATAAAAAGAAAGAAAGAGAGAGAGAGAAAACTAAAGAACATAACTTTTGTGACATCCTATCACGATTTTCCATATTATTTCTTTACAATAATAATGTTTGCAATAATAAATATCACGAAAGAGTTTTATACTATTTTAATAATTTATATAAAACACTAATATAAGAATAAATCCAACCCTTCCTGAGATATTGATCAATGAAAGTCGAATACGTGTGAATACCTGATTGTATGTTCAAGTCTCTTTCGGTTCATTTCTTTTTTATAAATCAAATTATTTTTTTTTATAGCGAAAATTGAGTATTATCAAATTCGTTAAAGGAATTAGAATGATACGAGGAAGAAGAAGAAAAAAACAAGCTTGACGTCTCACTTTTTGCAGTGGTTAAAATTAAATAAGATCGTGGTTTGCTCGTGTTTTTAGTCTGCTTGTCCCTTACTCGGATTTGACCTGTATTTTCCTCTACTACTACTACTACTACTACTATTACTGTTACTTATTTATACATGTAACCGCAATCATGTAGTAGAAACTAACTAAATTGGTCAGACCAGTAACATTTTGTTCTTGTTTTCTTTCGAAACAAAAAAAAAAAGATTTAATACATTTCTTTTTAATTTACTTATTTTTTCTTTTATTATAAATAATTTAACGAAAATACAATGTATCGAATATCACTCTGATGGTCATCTTTCCTTAAAAGAAAAAAAAAAAAGAAAAGAAAGAAAAGACTTCCGTGTAATATTCCCTTTTTTCTTTTCGTCGGTCAGCCCTTGGGTACTTTGAAATCAACCCTTATCGCCCTTTCGTGTCTTCCATCTCCGATTCAAGAAGAAGAAAAAAAAAAGGAACGTTGAGTGCTGGTGGAAGAGGAAGTGGTAAAATGATCTAAAGGTCTTTATGGAGCTCCGGTCACGTTGATGAAAAGACGAATGAAAGGATGAAAAGAATGGCCTCGTGGGAGAGAAAAAAAAAAGGAATAAGAAAAACCTTGGATAAATACTTTCATGATTTTTCTCACATTTTGAGTCATGCGTGTTACACCATAAAACAAAATGAAGGAAGAGACAAGGATACAAAATTATTTTACAAAGACAAACCTAAGTTGACATATCACAGATCTTATTTATTTTGAGATACTCCAGACCCTAATTTTTTAATCAAACACGTATAAATGTTGGTCAAAGTCAGTGTCACAAGTATTTATGAGTCAAATATCGAAAAACCATGTTATGTTTTATCTAGGATACTTAATCCCATATTTTTCAAGTGCATAGAAAATACAAACTCCAAACTATCAACAAATGCATAGAAAAAATATCTTACCAGCAGTTGAACGGGGTAAGATCTACGACATTCCAAAAATCGTTGCTTTCTTGACTCTGAAGAAGGGTAGCAACGGCAAGAGTGATTAGGGGTGCGCCCCAGGCGAAGACACTATATTTGAGATAGGTTGGTGGATCGTCACGACGTGGTATTGAGGCCACTGTGGCATACAGATGATGGCACATCGCAGCTAACCAACAAACCACCGATACCCTCAGATATTGAAGGCTCAATCCCAGAGAAATGCAAAGCTCCGAATCCTGAAAGCCGATTAAAGTGTCGCATCGATTTACTTTTAATTGTTTCCTTTTTTTCCCTTTTTTTCTATTTTTTTTTTTTCTTTTGCATGCTTTCTCTCTTTTCAAAGAGTTTTTTCTATGTACTTCTTCTTTTTTACTCTTTTTATTTGAAATAGGATTTAACAAACGCGATAAACGAGACGATATTATTCGCGTACAACGCGAATTCTTTTTTTTTTTTTATTCTTTTTAACCTAGTCTCCAGTTTTATTCTTCTCATCCACTTTTTGTATATTCGTTATCGGAGAAAATTTGTCGTCCATAAAAATAATGAAAAGGGAGGAAGAGAGAGAAAAAAAAGAAAAAGAAAGATAAAGTGAGAGTCTAAAAATGTTTTAGATTCTTTTTTCACGCCAACTTGGAACGACGAGAAAAGATCCTTTCGGGACCATACAAAAGTGATGCTACTTTCGCATCTCACGTAGTATTGCGTATAGTAGTATTCCTTCCTACCTTCATCGTCCCTTAGTTTTCAACCCCATCTAAGAACTCATCCTAACGGTGAGCTCGTGCTTCGAAAAATGTATCAAGGGCCCATCTGCTACGTGATACGAAAGCACGTGATTTATTATTAACTATTTATTCTCGCCGAGGTTTGGCTGCTCCTGCTTTTCGCCTACTTTTATTTCACTCCTTTACGAGCTTCATATTTCTATTTCTATTTCTTTCTTTTTCTTTTTCTCTACTTGATGTAATAATTTTCTCCTTAAAGATCCTTATTATTCGTTTTATTATTACCAATTTAAATACATGCTCGGTATTCTTTTTTCTTCCTTTTTTTTTTATCAAGAAAATATTTCAAAATAATTGAATTATTGTAAAAAAAATGTAAAAAAATGTAATTGTAAGAATACCTGTTCGTCGAATTTTAATAACGATTTATATAATATATATAATATAAAATATATATAATTGTATTATTACTTCCTTTTTCTTTGATTATATTTTTAATGAAGAAACTTTCTATTCTCTTTTTCTCCATTTATATTTGGAGAAAGTAATAACGTTGGATTTATTAAACTCTGCGTTCGTTTCCTAAGGTGAAATATCGTAAAGGTTCTTGGATTAATTAAAATTCCGTATATTCTTACAATCTCACTATCTCTCTCTTTCTGTATGCATTCGTGTGTAAGTGTAAATATACTCATCATGTAGGCGTATAGTCCAGTCAAATTAGCGTAACTTTGAACTCAAAAGTCACATTTATATCCAAAAATAAATAAAACTGCTTAGAATTTCCAAATTGGTCAAATCATTTTTTGAAATATCATGGAAACAAGTTATAAAAAAACTGCTTCGAATATTGAAAAATATTCTAAACATGTTTAGGAATCAATTTATACACACGCATACAAAAATTCGATTTTTTCAACCCATCACACAGAGGTGACTTCTTTTAAGCCTAATACAGAAAAAGTTTTATTTGTCCTTTCATTAAATTTACTTTTATTTTATTTAAATTTATGTTCTTTAAGAAATTTTAATTCGAATCATTTTTGTAATTATTATCACATCATCACGCTTATATAAATTTGATGAATGGTCGCATGACAATTAATCGCGTCCTTGACATTTGATGTAACCTGGTAGAACGCACTGTAACGTTAACCCGTTAGGGAAGTAATAATTACGTCAATTATATACTACGATATCGAATCGTTATTATCGCCCACAGAGAGAGAGAAGAGAGAGAGAGAGAGAGAGAGAGAGAGAGAGAGAGAAGTACTTCATGTTCGAAGTAACAAGCATATTCTGTGTGAAGTTTGGGATCGTTATATCCCTCATTGATGTTTCGTCCTTCGATTCGTTGAGGCATGAAATATATTGAAACTAAATTGTCAACCAGACTAACAAAAGATACGTCGTTATTAATATTTTTAATTATGTTTCAAATAATTGTACAATAAATCGATAAACGCACACAGAAAGAGAGAGAGAGAAATGAAAGTAGAGATAGAATAAGGTTTTTTTGTATTAATACGAACATACACAACGATATTCCCATCATATTAACAGAAATAATTCAGTGCTTATCGATCGAATTTTCCTGTATTTAATCTGTATATATCAATTAATAGCTTTAAACAATAACTCTTCAATTCGCTTGAATTATCTCGCAAGTATTATAATACCATTCCATATAAATAGAATCCATTAATTCTTTTTCCAAAATAATATAATCCAAAATAATAATAATCTACTTATAATAATTATCTTTTTCTTCTTCTTCTTTTTTTTCTCTTTTAAATCGATCAGAGACTATGAGAATAAAACGTGAAGGAATAAACACAAAATAGGTGAACTCTTTTCAAATTGAATATCATCGAAATCGAAAATGGACGATGGGAACATTGTTAGGATCCTTTTCTGTTAAATTTATTGCGGTCAATAACGTTTTCGTATAAAAATCAAGAGAGAGAGAGAAAGAAAAGAATTCTGTGAAATATCGTCTATTCTTTTTAGAAATTTAATCAACGAAACTTGGTTGAACGTTTTATATAATCTTTCTAATAAATCTATCAGAATTTTTTTGTCAACTCACCACTCGTAGAGAAATGAAAAATGTATAATATTTATTAAAAAATAATTGTTTATTATATTTTCAAGTTATTATAATAAAGCTTTTGGTTTGTGGTAACATTTAAAAACATTTGAAAGATATAAGATGATGAGTATACGTGGATATAGGAAAGAAGGGTAAGGAAGAGCAAGGTCTTAGGAATTACGGTTATATCGAAGAGGATGATTTACGAGCATAAGACGCCTCGTATACTCCATTCTTGAAATAGTTTACGTCACACACGTTTTAGAACTTACCGAATATCTACAAGCCTTTCCATCTAGTAGCTCGTCTTATTAATCGTAGCTATTTTCTTGACGAAATTCATCATCAACGTAGACTAATCTTAATTTAAGAAACTGTATCCCTTCTAAAAGGGAGAAGAGAGGGAGAATTTAAGGTACAATATTTTAGTATCTTCTAAGTAGAACCCTAACAGTTACTGATCCGGATCGGTGAAAGCTACCTTCGTCAAAAATCTTGTCAATTTTCTATTATTAAAATAAATGATAGGTTATCCTCCAAATTTTTCAAACTCTTACGATTTAGATTTCGTGTCTTTAAAAAATAAAAAAATAAAAATAAGAAAACAGAAGCAGCAGCAGTAGTAGTAGTAGCATATGGCAGATGTTTTCGCGACTAACTCGTGGGAACTAAAGGACTGTAAGCTTTCAGGGTCGTAGGATCATCTTCGTCTATTTTTGCGAAGAGAAAAGTGCCTTCTAGTCAGGCTATAAACTTCACCGAGATGCAATTACGAGGCTGTAATAAAGAAGAGAATGTCAGAGAGATGAAGAGATGAAGAGCAAAAGAGAGACAGAGAGAGAGAGAAATAGGAAGAGAATGAATCAGAAAAGGGATGCTGGTTTAAATTTTTTTGTTCTTAAAGCTTCAGACGGCGACAATCCATTTCCTCGTAGCTTCTTTTTTTTTCCTTTTCTTTTTTATTTCTTATCGAAGTAAAGAAAAAAAAAAGAAAAAAACTAGGCAGACATAAAACCTAACAAGACGTTTCCCTTCGCCCACGTCGTAAAAATTCGCCTCGCTGAATCGAAGTGTCATTTTTCTGTGTGGCAGCTCGTTTAATCGTCCGTGTTGGTTCAAAAGAATATAAAAAAAAAAACCCTTCGTATTTTTTTTTTTCTTTCACGACGAGTTGTTATCCGTTATCACGGTTGATACCAGATAATGGTAACAAACTTTTTCGTTGGTTCGTTCAATCTCGTAAAGAAAATAAATTTGGAATTTTCTATGTCTCCAAGAATGTGTTTTCAATGATAAGAGTCATTGTTAAATCATCTTTTCTTGAAATTTATTCTATCAATTCTCTTTTTTTAATTATACACGAGTGCGTGTCCTTTGCAAATACAAAAGGGATGACGTATGAGTTGTGTCGAGAAGGAAACGAGAACGATTCGAAAGAGCGTATTACTCACGTAACTTCAATTAATAGCACGTTGAAAGGACACGCATGCGGTTATTAATTGATCGAGCTGAATGGAATAGGCGAAATAGAATTGCGTTATTTTCTCTTGGGTCCCAGGGAGTTTCTGTTTAAAGGGTATTGTTACTCCATCCTTGCAGGATGGTTCAAAATTTGTCAACAAAATATGCTGAAAGTCTCAAAAGTTAGATCCCAAAAATTCAGAACCTACTTTAATGCTCTTTCACATTTGAAAAGCAAAAAAGGGAAAGTAAAGTTTGAAGACGACGAAAACATAAAAATCCTAGAATCCCTTTTCCTACGTGACACTTCTCTCCTATTATTGATTCGAGAATATTTAAAGTAACGTTTTGATTTTTCATTAAAAAAGCTAAAAACTTTCCAACCGGAGCATGAAACACAACTTAACGTAGACCCTACATTCCCAACTTTTCAAATTTGTGTCAAAGATTTTTGAATAATATTCATTTCGTGTCAAAAATCCATCTAATTCTACTGGACTATTTAATGATTCCCATTGGAAAGTTTGTCTAATCGTCCAGGGAGGACATTTTACAGTTTCGACATAGAAAATTTCCTTCAACGGATTTTAATCCATTTGGTAGAACAAGGAGATGGGTTAGGTAGTTTTCGAGCTTAACTTTCCTTTGGAGAGATACTTTTCTACGATCTCGTTCAAATCGTAGAGGAAAGTCGAAAGAGAAACGTACGTGGACCGCCTTTCTATCGAAACTAACATCTCGTTTTTTTTCTCTCTCTCTCTCTCCTCTTTCTTTTTCTCTGAGGAGATAGAAGAAAAGTAGTACAGGAATAAGGATCACCTTCCTTTAGCTCTATCTTCGATAGACTTTTCAACGTTCAAATAATCTCTGTGGATTATCTGGCATCGGTTTGGTTGGCCCGTATTACCTTCTTACAGATATTAAATTCGCTATGGAGTATACATATATATACATATAACCGGATATTACGTAAAGTATATAAAAAAAAATAAAATAAATCGAATTACTGATCCACGAGGTAATCTCTAATTTCAATTTTATAATACTTAAACTATTTCTCCTGTTTAAAGATAAATATTGTTCCAGATATAGGCCAAGTATTTTAGCAAAATACAGTAGCCATTTTTTTGACATAATTATTATCAGGTAACCGATTGTGCTATTATACTGAAAGACTGTCCGTAGATTAATTCTGTTATGTTTTCGTTTCTCAAATATTCTCCATTTAATTTATGAACATTTTTGTAACGAAAAAATCAGGATTTTTGTTAATAAAATCAAAATTACCTGATAGTAATTATGTCACGATCAAATGCTAAAATACTTGGTTTAATAATGTAGAATAAGTGTTGGCAAGAAAATGAATATTGCATGTTGCATAATATTGTATTACAAATAAGAAAACTTTACTGTGTATTTTTATTTATCCTAATGCACAGGGTACAAAATTGCGACGGATCAATTTTTCTTAAAAATTACATTTAATACTTAACATTTTCTTTCTCTCTCCCTCTCTTTCTCTCTATCTCTCTGTCTCTTTATTTCTTTTATCGTTTAAGTAGTATAGACTTAAATCCATGAAACTTCAACAACGACGGTAAAGTCTTGATTTATCGAAGTACCGAGCTCGCTTTCGAGTACCTTCCAGCACTTTATCGAATGACTTTTGCATGTAGAACAGAGAGACAAAGAGAGAGAGACAAAGAGAAGGAAAGAGAGAGTACTAGATTACTCGTGACTTATATTTTTCAAGTATCCCCATCTACTCGAATGCTTTCTCTCCTTTGCACGAGTAAACTTCACTAATGTCTCTCAACGTTAATAAATGATAATTGCTTAGGATCCTCTTACAAAGATCAAGTCAAGGGTAAATCTTGATAATAAATGTTTTTCGTCACACTGTTAAAAGAATAATCAAATAAAAGGGGTAAGAAGGAGGTTTACAGAGAGAAGTGAAATGATATCAGTGGTATTAAACAACTTATATTTCTTAAGATAATTTACAAAGTTATTTCAAAGTTCTCCCCTTTTTAATCGTTTTAAAAAACCTGTAGGAAGTATAATAATTGATAAACGAACGACGGAATAAATCTTTTCATCCATTCGTAGGTTCTTATTTAAGAAGTTTTCTCTGCAACTGTGCTTTATTATCCTTTTGTCGTAGACTGGTTATAATTACAATTAGTCCAAAAAAGGTCATAAATAATACCTGAACCTATCAAGAGCTCGTAATGTGTCTTCTTTCTTTCTTTATTTTTCGAAAACGAGAAAGGTTCATTTTCCACCAAGACAAAAGTCTAATCCCCTTTTGTCTTCGGAACAAGGACTCTGCTGGGTGATAGAAATTTTCTACTTGCTCGAACTGCTTTCAAGTAAAAGAAAAGATATAAATGAAAGAGAGAGGAGAGAGAGAGAGAAAGCAAGAAAGCAAGAAAGAAGAAGAAGAATAAGAAGAAGAACGTTTACACATAGAAAGGGTCAATCTCACTTCTCTCATCGATGTGACGTAGCTCTTCTTCAGTTTCTTGATTACATCCCACTTTCAATCTACTTTTCTTTTTTTTTTCTTTCTTTTTACAAAAGATTTAAAGGTAGTCCAATTCGTAAAGATCATTTTATTCCTGTCGTACAAGTTTGTTTCAGTTCGGAAAATGAATTTACCACATTTTCGTTCTAGGAAATTGAACCGGAGTATGGGAATCTATTTGGTCGTCATATTTCTATGTACATAGAGTTCATCATGTGTATCCTGCTGCAGTTTACATATAGTACATATAGCACATATTTACTATCTATCTATCTATCTATCTATCTATCTATATATATGAATATAACTAACCACCTACAACAGGTGATCGTATTCTGACTCTGATCGTTCTTAAAAGCAATTATCGTGAAATGCTTCGGACCGATTTTAACGAGTATCGATACGATATTCAGATGATATTCGTTTTCTCTTATTCCCTTTTTTTTAAATAAATTTCTAAGAATATTAGTATCAGTTAGGTTATTCAATATCTGCCATAAACACACGAGTATTTAAAATAACACGATATTCTATCGAAATATACTAGTACCTTTGATTTTACAATATTTTCTTCGTACGTGAAAAATAGTTTTGATATGAAAATGATTTTTCTAGATCGTTTTTATATTACACGTGTTATGCGATTCGACACGCGAATATATTTCATATGCACTACTCGTCTAGCAATAAGGAAAACTCTGAAGAAAATTCTAACACACATATATATATATATATATATATAGTACTTATATGCATAAATCGAACAGAAGGGGTTGTGACTCTTCGCCTTGAAATGGTATATATATATATATATAAAAATGTATATAATATACTATAAAGTTTAACACGAGAGTAGCAATTTTATGCAGACACGAAATTACTTTATTTTATCTCGATCTAGTAAGAAATTTGAAATTCTCACGATCTCTGCTAGTAACTTTAAATATTTTTATTCAAATATCTATGAAGTTCTTTTTTTAACGTTTCAAACCAACACGAAATCTATCGTATCGTATGGGAGAGAGAAGATATGATTATTTATTATTCTTTTTACGAAAAATGTTATCAATTTTCAATGAAGACCGCGAGAGAACTGAATATGATCGAACAATTAAAACATATTATTATATTTCTAAACGAACGAATTGAGAATAATATCCATGAGAAAACATTGTTATCTGGATTTACATAGAAGTATGAATAAGACAGTCGATATGTTACTTTACTATAATACCTTCATTTCAAATATTGATTATTATTAACCAATTATAATACATTTTCCAACGTAGTAATTAACTCGAGCGTTAAAAGCAATGTGTGTAGGTGCGATGATGGGTATTCGTGTTACAGCACATGCACGTATTAACCCTTTGCGGGTTACTACCGCATATATGCGTTCTTCGTAAACCATCAATCTGGCCAATGAACTCATTTATACGTACTATGAAAACAATTGTTAAAGTCGAAAGATGCATACATGAATTGTTCATTGCACAAATCGATTAACTCGACTTTTTGAAAAATCTTCAATTAAAGAAAAATAATTTGTAGAAAAAGTCAAATAAAAAGATACGAGGAAAATGTTCTGAATGAACGCGTTATATTACCATCGTGACACGCATATATTAAAATAGTAATCGAGGGATATGAAACGATGGAAATGGGGGATCATAAGCGTTAATTAAACTTCGTTATGCGATTATCGAGCCGATAGGAGAGAATTTCTCTGATCTTCTACCCGTTAACGAAAATCCTATTAACGTTGGTCGTAAAATGAATACTATCGAAAGTCGTTTTTAGAAACGATAATGATCTTCCTAATATAATTCATTCCTTTCTTTTTTCTTTTCTTTTTCTTCTATTTTCTTTCTATTAAACCCCATAAAAAAACGTAGAAGAAAAAAATTACAATAATATCGATAATTATTTCCTTTTAATCATTTTCATCTTGATTTTTTCTTTCAATTACGTTTCAATATTTCTCATTCGAAATATTGTGTTTATAAAATATTAGATGATAAATTTCTTGAAATTATTGTTGTCAGGCTTTGAAAGTCACACGATTCGTTGGAAGAAGAAAGATAACGAAAGAGAATAAATGTTCTACGTGTGGTCTCTACGTGACTTTGCAAAATTTCCTAAATCCGACTTTGGATCTTTTATACATGAAGATTGGAAGTAAAAAAAAAAGAATAAATAAAATACGAGAGAGAAAGAAAAAGAAAAAGAGAAAGATTAAACGTATCCGGCCGAATTCGAATACAGCATGAAAAGATCTGTTTGCTGCACGTACCGCTACTACCTGTGTACGGTCACCGTCCCCGTCCGTTTGCGGAACAACGATAGAAAAAGCACGAGTTTAGGCATTCGAGATGCGAATTTTAAGCTCTCAGTCAGCCTTGTTGACTTTGAAAACTATACTGCATTGCGGCGTACCCTCTTATCGTTGTTTTTTTTCTTCTTTTCTTTTGGGTAAAACGATTACTCAATTTTTTTCTTCTTTCTATTTTTTTAATAAACGATAATATCAAAACGTTTTTATTGTACCGTTTTTATTGTCAAAAATTATTAAACCAAGATATTTGTATTAAAAGAAAATAAACAAAACTACTATTTTATTAATAATGAAAACTAGAAGAAGGTAAAATTATATTTTTAATAATAATAATAATAATAATAATAATTTAATAGTAAAGTGTATCACATAGTGGTAGTTGAACGTTAAAACATATGCATCCACAATGATCTTGTTAAGTATAATGTTTCAATATATATTTCGACAAGAAGAGACCATAGTTGCATTAATCATGAAATTGTGACACTATAGTTGAACCTTTTTTTATCTTTTTTTTTTTTTGTCAAAAATCCTACCAACAAAGTGGAATGTGATCGATAAAGAGAGCGTGGTTCGAATAACAAGGCTATACGTCCAGCTAGCTGCAATACCGAGAAGATGCATTTTCCTGTATTACACTCTGTCCTCCTCCCACTATTTCTCTCTCCTCTACTCCTCCCCCCCTCTCTCTCTCTTTGTGGTCTATATGGATCTCTGTTTCTCTTTTATGCATCACATATACACCCTATCGAAGTCCTCGTTATACATGCACACATATACGCCTGCGCAATATCAATATGGTACCAGCTTTGATTTCGTATGCTGACGATAAAAGTTACCACGGGGTTGTTGTTAAATTATAATTTGTTCGATATTCTCTTTTTAAAGAATAATAATACAAAAAATTAATAATAATAGGTGAATTGAGAAAGTATAAAGTGTAATAAGAAAGAGAATATTTTTCTCGTTCCTTTTTCTATTTGAAATGTATTTTCATTGATTTATTTATAAATCACTTTTTTTTTTCAAATTTGTCAACTTCTTCTTTTTTTCTTTTTTTTTTTCCTTTTTCAATCCTTTCAGAAAAGTTCTCCATTGGTGATCTTCACTTTTGGTATGTCACCGACAAACACACGTACCAAAAGTTGAACTTTATCTACTCCTGCTGATCGGATGCCTTCACACGATTTTTCTCCCAAAACTTTTCTCTCTCTTTCTTTCTCTAATTTATTTTTTCGTTTTCTTTCAATCCTTTCTTTTCTTATCCCGTTCCAAGGATCATCCGATCGTTCGAGTGATAAGACGACAACGTCGGTCTAAGAGTTGTTAGGATTTGTCATCAACGACATAAAATCCATTTCCATATTAGAGATGATTTACGTAACGTAAATCGCAATGAATTAAATTGCATACGGGGTGAGATCCTTAAAAAAGTGAAGAAAATAAAAGCTCACAAATTTTCCATGATATCTTTTTCATTTCATTCTTTCATTCGTTCGTTCGTTCGTTCGTTCGTTCATACTCGGTGCAGAAAATAACTCGTAACTTTTAATCCGCAAACAAAAGGATTTATCGAGAGTGAATCTTTCCTTTTTAGTTTAGTTCTTTTTTCTTTTTATTACATATAGCATCCTATTCCAATATATATATATCTCTCACCTATATAATATATTATTACATTACCCAACACAACTTCACTAACTAATAATAACAAATTTTCCTTGACAATAGTTAATTTTGTTTAACATTGTTTACAATCACCATTGCTCGTAGTATTATACCCCCATCGTATTTCAAGCAAACCAATTTAATTCCGTGTATTACATTTCGTACCAAATATCTCACGTTCCAGCACGCAAACGTACGCGTTCCATCAGTCGAGGCGACTTTGACGGACGAGTGATATATACTCACACGTATTCTACGTGGTTGTCAAAGATCATGCCAATTGTATATATATATACAGTAATCTACGCAACAACAAATCTCTTTCTATAGAAATATAAATTTCATTCAAAATACGATTTCTCTCATAAAGAATATTTGATCGATCACTAAAAATTTGATTTATTTTTTTTTTTATTTTAATGATATTATGTATTTTACTGATAAGTAATGCATAAAAAAAAACGATATTAGAAAATATGAATCGTATTCAGTATAATCAATGATATTTTACCGTATAAAATTTAATAATAAAACTTTTTGAAATTACCTAACATCGAATTGAGAATAAAGTTTCTTCTTACTTTAATGTAGAAAAGGTAAAAAAAAAAAAAAAGCAAGTTTAGTTTGTATTTTAAAGTGAAATTAATTAAACGAGATATTTGTGCAGTGAATGGGTCATTTAATAATACATGGTTTGTTAAATAAATACTTTGAATATCTAAATAATATTATTTTATTTTTTGATTAAAACAGTTAAGGGATTTAATCAAATCTCCATTTTTATCATTTTCCTTCTATGTGTGTGTGTGTGTGTGTTTGTGAGACACATATACATCAATGGGGGGTACAATATTTGAAAGATATTTTTCTTCACGCACTATTTATTCGCATTGACGCACGTCTCGGTAAATAAAATCGCAGAAGCGTGGATAATCGAAAGAGAATAATCTCAATCGTAAATCAGTCCCGGCTGAATCCCCGATAAGTATTTTCGCGGTTTGGAGTAACGGGCGCGTTTTCCGCATCGCTTAACGACGAAGTACTTGCCCATTATTCGGCCCGTTCCACCTCAGTAAACCATAATACAAGGACGTGAAACGCGTTGAGCTTAATGCCAACCGTAATATATCACATTCCAAAGCTCACGTGGTATTTGGTCTGAAGTATACGCTGAATTTGAGACATACGGTGTATACTAGGCAAGTCCTATTGGCGTATTCGAAAGGGAGAAACTAGAACGTGAACTTGGGATTAATACTCAAAAGCGTATACACACGTCAACAAACATACAAACGACAAAGGGGGAAAATTCGACAATTGTGTTAGACAATTTCGTTAATTTTCTTAATCCAAAATATTTCCTTTCCTTTCGTTTCCTTTCGTTTCGTTTCGTTTCGTCTGTTAATTTCATCAATTTTCTCTTTTTTTTTTCCTTTTAATTCTTTCGTTTCAAAGGGTGCACGATTATCGCTCGTATAAAAAGATTGCACGATAATAAAAATATCGATAATACGCATTGGAATAATTCGAATAAGGTAAAACAATATTTTAAAAAAATATATTCCATTCTACGAGTTATTGTACAAACGTAAGATGAAAAGTAGATTTTTTTCAATAAACGTCGTGGTTTTATCCTTTACAACGACACTTTTATTTCCACGTGGGACGACAACGATAAAAATATTCTTCACTAAGTTCACAAATATCCTTTGTTCTCGGGGATTTTTCGTATTCGCGAAGAATCGAACGTAGGCGGTTATCCTTCATTCTTTTCTCTCTTTACTTTTCGCCACATTTCTTTTACCCCCTGCCCACCGTTTTACTTCTTTTTTACTCTCTTTCTCTTTCTTTCTCTCTGTCTCCCTTTTTCCCTCTTTGCGCACATGTGTGTGTGTGTGTGTTTCTGTTCTTTAGCGTTTTTCTACTATCTCTCTGAAGAAGAAACTCGATGGTGAAGAGGGTGTTGGAAAGAAATCTATGCTAAGAAAATACGAAAAGTTTTAGCGAGTTTAATTTATTTTCTCTCTTTTCCACCCATCTTTATCTCAACCTTGCCCTACCCCGTCCCCACCCCTCGCACCCATCCCATTGCCATCTTCTTCTTTTTCCTGCTATTTCAATGTCTTTTTCGTAGAGAATAATGGTATCATTGGTTAAGTAGTAATACCAAAGTCAAAGTTACACCGGAAAGGTAAAAGCTTTCGACGTTTTCGGTTGAAAGATTTACTTCGACAATTATCAAGTTTCTATTATTTCATTCTAGCAATATTAATAATAAATATCTTTATCTTTTTATCTTTTTATCCTTTTCATTCGTTCACTCGTTTTATTGTACAATGCGAAAAACGTATCACTTTATGGAATGAAGAATGTGTTTTACCTGGACAATAGACGTGCCACCGACCACCGGTGATCTCTCGAGCTCTTTATATGATTCACCATTGTACAAAACACAATCCTTTGTTGAAAACGTTTTACTTGATTGTATCCAGTCTACACGTGTGGTTGATTTTTAAAACGAGAGACAAATTTCTCAGAAAATATAAATTAGACAAATGTATTAAAGGGGATTTTCTGGTTTGTGGTTTTTTTTTTCTCTCTCTCTCACTCAAATAATTCAATTTTTCTCTTCTTTTTTAAAAATAAAAAAAGATATTATAAATAAATATTATATTATAAATAATAAAATATAAATTGTTTATTAAGATTGATGGATAATTTTGTAATATCATCAAAATAATATCTCTCTCTTATACTTTTCTTATCGTAAATTATTCTTTTTTTTTCTAGAACTTTTATTCTACGTTACGGTATAACATCCACGATAAATTTATTTTTTCACGATAAACAAGAGAGAGAAAAGAAAATTATGTTTTACCGGGGAGGAGACATGGCAACACAAACACACACACACACATTTCCTCTTCTTGACATCTCGCACGTAATAATTATTCCCCAGGTTCTTTTTCGCAATGGTTTTTACTCGCGTCGTTGATCCGCATTTGAGAAACGTTGAGTTAGTAAAGGATAGTATAAAAAAAAAAAAACAAAAAGGGAAGAAAAACCACACGAGTCTCAGAATAAAACGCAACGGAAGAAAGTTTGTAGAACAAACGCGTAAGGTGGGAGAGCTGTGGGTGGGAGTTTTTTGTTTAAAAAGAAAAAAAAACAAAAAGAAGAATTAGAAGAAGAGAATAAACAAAAAAAAAATCGAGCAAATGGGAAGTACGTTTTCCGCGAGTTTCCAGCGGAGAGAATCCCTTTAAAGGTCGTACGTCACGTTTACAACACGAAATCATTAAATCCTCCGTGGATGTGTTAAGTGCTCTTCAACGTGTCACCGTGCATGCATACACGCAAGTAGAACCTTCCCTGCACACAACATACGAAACAGTGCCTTAATTACACTAGGAGTTCAGAGTGAAACCAAGAGAGAGAGAAAGGGAGAGAGAGAAAGAGAGAGGATAAGTCGGAAGCAGGTGACATCCGTTTCAAGTACAACACCTTCATACCAAAAACATGTACTAGTTTTACTAATGATGTAAATATTCTTCTTTGTTTTCATCATCATCATCATCATCATCATAATCATCATCGTTGTCATCATCATCATCATCATCGCATACATACGAAAATGCATGCATACGACGTGGTTCATTGCAGTTATATGCAACAAATACTATTGAATTGATGGCAAAATAATGTCAGATTTTCCCATTGAATCGTAGCCAGAAATGTGACATTTATTTTTCCACCAACTTTATATTATTTCCCTTTAGACTTTACAAAGATTCTTGCTCAAAGTTCATTTTACCAGATACAAATTTGTAGCTTTTCTTTCTTTCTTTCTTTCTTTCTTCTTCTTCTTCTTTCTGACATTTGCTTTCAACCGTTTCTTTATTCTAGTTTAATTATGTTCTTTTTCTCATGTTCGTTTCCTTTTTTTTCGGAAAATATACAAAGCGGAACGTACATCGCGTACATACTCGTTGTTTTCCTGCACGTTCATTTCGATTTGGTCAAAAATAGCTTTCCGTCGCTTTCTCGATTTCCTAACATATTTCTACTGCATCTCTCGTAACCTCCACGATCTCAGGAATGTTCTCGTTCACGTTCTTTGCGTTCCAAGATGTGAAGAAAAAAATAAGAGAAAATAAAAGAAAAGAAAAATAAAAGGAAAGGAAAGGAAAGGAAGAAGATATGGGGTAGAGTTGGTGTGGTGGTTTAATTTTCTACCAAATTCCAATGAATAGTTTCTCTATTTTTTTTTTTTAACCGAGTTCTTCTCTCTTTCTCTCATTCTCGAATTTTACGAATAATATTTCTTTTCTTTCAAATCTTCTTCAGCTATTTTCACGAAATACCGTTAGCCAGCGTTAATTAAGTGTAGAGTCCTCAACGCTGCTCTGCTAATCCAAATGAGAAACACAAATGGAACGTACTGTACGAGTCTCAAGTCATTACAAGTGTGTGGGTAATAAGAATACTGGATCTTGTTAGGCTAATTCTAATGAATATTCTCTCTACTCCTATTTAAAGATTACTTTTTCCCTAAATATGAAAATGATACGAATAGAAAAAAAAGAAAATACGTTTAATAATTCATACGATTTAATACTCGAAATGCATTAAATAAAATAAACACTTTTCAAGTGTGGTTTCCTATGATAATAATCATACGTTTAAATAAAAATATCTAACAACGTCTAATGGTTTAAATAAAAATAAAAAAAAAAGTGAAAAAGAGAAGAAATGAAAAAAGAAACACCCCCTCAAGGTGTCGTTCATCTTCTGAATTATTTAAATAATCCACCCTCCTTCTTTACTTTCAGAAAAATAATGTCACGAGTCGCTTAAAGTACGTATACACGTGTTCAAATAACAAGAGAGGGAAAAAAGAAACACCATGTTATCATAGTGTTCTCTTATTATTCACTTCGAAGGTATTCTTTTTGGAAAATTGATAAATATTTAATGAAAGGTGATAGATTTTTATTTTACGAATTCATGTCAACGGATAGGAAACATGTGAGTTTCTTTATTCTTTTTATTTTTCCGACGAAAGGGGGATTTATAGGAAGTAGTAGGAATGATCAAGAGTTGGTTGAAATTGTAAAAAAGAAGAAAAAGAGAGAGAAAGAGAGAGAGAAAGAGAGAGAAAGGAAGAAAGAAGTAGTATTATTTCTTTCAGAAAGATAAGTTGGAACGTTTCGACTTCGACGTAATACTATTTAGAGCTTATGACAATACCAGCCATTTTTCTCGCTTTCTACGTGCTTGTAGATGTGTATGTACTGATGTATATATATCTATATATATATATACTAGGACCTTATATAGAAACTTTTCACGAGCATGAGCACGTAGCAACGAGTCTCGTATTTCCAGCCACTTTTCCATTCTCCGTTTTTTCTCATTGCTTTTCTTTGCTCCCCTTCCAGCTTTCAACGTCCGTCGGAGAGCATCATCTCAAAGGGATTGGGAAAACATTTCCTGCTCTTTTCGCGGTTTACAACGAATGTCAACGATGTAGCATCTCTCCTTCTCTATATTTCTCTCTCTTCCTTTCTTTTTTCTTTTATCTTCTTTTTTTTTTAACTCAAATAAACGTAACGTGATATATTCAACACTTGACTTTACCTTCGAAAAGATCTAAACAATTCTACAAAGATTAAAGTTGATATTAATTACACATATTTTCTCTCACCTATACTTCTGCTAATTTTTAATCGTCGAATATTATATTAATTTTATTTTATTTGACTAGATTAAACTCATTAATGCAAAAATAGAAAATACAAATATAAGAAGTCAAGACTGAGAAGTTAAATTGATTTTGATGAATTTATTTTTTGTCGAGAATAACTCGTTCAATATTTTTGAAACTTGGTATATGGTTGACTTGTATTTTTAACTATTACAAAAAAAAAAATTCTTTTTTAAATTTCAAAATAACCGATTTATAGTGCAGTAATAAATTTATTTGTTTTTACGTTATTGTTATGCATCTCTGATCAAAACGTACTAGAAAAGCTTTTATGGAAAGTGGTACACATCCACCTACACAATCGTCCTCCTCAATTCATAAAGCAAAAGAGGTTTGAACAATATTTGCATTGAAATATATTTTTAAAAATGCATTACGTTGTGTCGTACCATTCCCATCCATCCATTACGGACAATTTACCTGTAATTTGCACCACTTCTATTTGAAAAGGGTTGGAAAGAGAATTTGAATTTACTAGAAATACGAATATAGAGGAAATAGATAAGAAAGAGAAATTGGAGGGGATTGGGGTGGAGGTGAAAGAGGAGAGGATTGAACAATGGTGATGGTTGAACGATCGATCAAATATTTCTTGTCTTCGATTGGTTCCAACTACCGTTACGATCGCGAAAGTAAAAAAAGTAGACGAAGATAGAACAAAAAACTAGAAAGAGAGAGAGAGAGAAAAAAGTGGTTTTAACAAATGAAAAGGGTACTTCTAACTTTTATTGGTAGAAAACAAGTACCAATTTATGTAGAATCCTTACCTGAACACCCCCAACGCCAACGATGAAGAGTAGTTGAACCATGAATAGGGCTGCTAAGAGATTCATTAGAGTGGTACCTGCCAAACTTCTCAGATCGGAGAACAGACTGAAACAAGAAGAGGAAAGGAATAATAGACAAAAATATTCCTTCGAGTTATTTTCTCGATATCACGATGATGCTACGAGAAAGGAAAGAAAAAATGCAAAATTGCATTTTCAATTCAGAGAAACTGAAACAGAGAGAATATTCGTTCCAATATAAATCGGTTGTCATCGATTGGGACACGTGAATTTCTACCACTATCTCTCCCCCCTTTTTTTTACTCCCATCGCTTAACGAAAAAGATTTATATTTTATTAAATCCCTGCCGCATATAGTTGCAGTTGTACGTGTTTCTTTTTACTCTCTCCATTTCTCTATTCGATTTTCAACAACTACGAGGGGATTTATATCGATACTACTGAAAAAAAATTTGATTTACTCTCTTATTTCGGCGAAAAGGTGCAACGAAAGATACGCGAAGTTACGATTTATGTGGGTTTTTCTTTGTTTTTTTAAACCCTTTTCGATAAGACTTTTATTTTTGGTATAAACATTGTCCTAAAAGTTAAAGATAAGAATTTTGCTGAACATTTTATGTCTGTTTTAATATTAAAAGATATTTTTATATAAAATTTTATTAATTATATAATTAATCATTCCTTACATAAGATTATGTAGAGTATTATTTACACAGAGATTGTCAGGTTGATACAGAAAAGGGTTAAATAAAATAAGAAGAAAAAGAAGAAAGAAAACTAAACAAATAAATAAAAATATCTATATTTGAAAAGTGATTAATCTTTAATCGTTCAAAAAGTACACAAAAGTTTTTGTTAACTAAAATCAAATAGTAATTCCAGCCCATATCGATGTTGAGTAGGATTTGCATATTTGCAATAAAAAAAACAACAAAAATAAAAGCGACATACGTTCGTATACGCGTACGTATAAAAAGAATTAAAAAACGAGTAGGTGGAGGAGGTTGTTGATGATAGCGGATATTTGACGTAAACAAAAAAAATAGGAAAAATAATAATCGAATTGCAATAAAGAAGAAAAACAACAAAGTTCAAAATAAAGGAGATATTTGTATCTAACTGTGAAATAGGAAAAAAAAAACACACAAAACTAGCAATACAGTTTTTCATTCGTGTTTGTTACTTTTCAAACGAATAACGTTGGTTTTAAAATGGAAAGAAAAAGGGATCAAGCTCGAGTTTACCGTTGTAGGATGTCGTAAAAGGATAGAAGAGTCCTAGTAGTTAGTTAACTTGTAGAAAACTTTGGCACGAATAAGTCCTTCGAGATGCAAGGAGAAAAGAAAAGGAACAGGACTAAATCACTTAACTCTTTCTCTCTCTCTCTCTCTCTTTCTCTCTTTCTCTTTAAAAATAAAAAAGAACAGCTTGTAAGAAATAAAAAAAAAAATAAAAAACACTTCCGTACTTTCTTTGTAAGATTTTTAAACATACTTTATGCAACAGAAACGCAACGTGTTACACAATTCTGAAAGAATTGCATTTTAATGCACTCGATGGGTACCTCCAACCGGAGAAAAAGAAATTCTTTTTCCTTCGATAATCCCTAGGAGATTTTTCTTCCAGTTGTGTATATATGTAGGTGTGTGTGTGTGTGTGTGTGTGAAAATTCTTATCTTGCATTATTATTATTATTATTTTTATTATTATTTTTATTATTATTTTAACTATCTAGAAGAATCGTGAAACTTTCCAAACCAGAAGAAATATTTCATTACGCATTCCCATAATCCCACGTGGTATATTTTTTCTCTCGGATTCTTTAATTACGAGTTTTCGCATTATCAGACGCGTCAGAATGTACGATGTTATCGATCGAGAGTTCATATTCAGTATCGTGCTCGTTTTTTTTTCAAATATTTGTGGTATTTCATAATCGATTGTATATCCCCGACCCTTCCATTCTTTTTTCTTTTCTTATATATATTAATTTTTTTTATTCATTTAATTAAATTCTTTTTATTTACTCAGAAATAGGATGCACGAATCGAATATATAAATGAGAAGAAGAAAAATAGATAATCGATACGTAATATCTCGCACTACGTGATTTTTTTTTATTTTTATAAATAAAAACGAAAATATTAGATTGTCAAGTATAAAATGGAGCAACAAAATGCACACAATTGAATTGAAATTTTCGGAAAAAAACAATTAGCGTTTATCAACGAGAATGAAACAAATTATACGAAATATTTCATGGATTCTAATTTAATAGAGATTATATTATGGAATAAAAATATTTTTAAAGAAATAAAAGATCGAATCGAGATGATGGTACGAGATGTTATTTGCGAAGGAAAAACAAAATGATCTTTGACCATAAATAATCGTTTAGTTCGGCCAACTAAATAAAAAGGAAAACTTTAATTCGTTCTTTTCCGAAGGATTGAACCTCAACGAAGTAACAGCCATGACTTTTCATTCCGTTTCGTTGGTGAATAATTCATTCGGTAAAAAATAAAAAGAAAAACATTGAATGATAAAACTAAAAGGGAGAGTGAGAAAGAAAGGTCAAAGAAGGGAAAAAATAAGTACTCGAGTTAAACGAAATTTGGTGGATGGTATTGCGAGTGTTATTCTTTCCAAACTTTTGATATTTATTTTATTTCATATTTTATTTTATTTTATTTTATTTTATTTTATTTTCCAATAGTCTACGAAAGCACGAAAGGAAAAAATAAATCGAATATTTAAACGCAGAGAATTTATTCGTTCGAAGTAATTCTCCAAGAATTACAATAACAAAAAAAAATAAAATAAAATTTAATCTTTCGATGGTAAATTTACGATTACGAATACAAATGTTTAATAAAATAAAACAAAAATATACAACGTAACTATGTATCGTTTCTAAATAGCATAATTGAAATCGTTTCTATTCTCTTCCCCCCCACGGATTAAATTTCGTGGATAAAACGAACAAGCTGTTTCAAATTTACGATATTGCTTTTCTTCGGACTGAAAAGTGTAATTAGTTAGATGTAACTCTCTGGCATTTTAGATAACAGTTTTTAAATCCCACCTAGTCCCCTTCTTCCTCTCAAAACCAGCTGCTACTGTTAACAACAGAATATTTCAATTAACATTATCTCTGTAACCGTGTATTTTGAGATAACGTTGATAAATCGTGACAAAAAAGACAAAATAATAATAAATGAAACAAGAAATTATATAACATAGAAAGTTACAAGCAATTACATTTAAACGTAACTACTTGTTCATTTTCATTCTTAAAAGCTCGTTTACGTAACTCTCTTTACTTTATTTTTATTTTTCTCATTTTTTACACAGTTTGTAGAAAATATCCGAGGAACACATACCTCGAGCGTGTTACACAACCTATTATGTACTTGCACTTTTATGATATTTAAGTACTAAAAAAAGAAAAATCTAAGAAACAAGAAAATACAACATACTGGTACACCAATAGAAAGAGAAAAGTCTTTTTCCTTATCGTGAATCTTTATATTCTACTACATGAAATTTAAAATTAAATGCTAAAGGTAGTACCAACAATTTTTCTCTCCCGCTCTTCAAATCCTCCTAGGATATAAAAGTATTTTGTTTTGTTTTGTTTTTAGTTCAACGTTTTCTCGACTTTTATTTCGATCTCTTCTTTTATATCCTTTCCCACTTTTTCCATAATCCCACCAACCATAAAATTCGAAAAACTGTTAGAATATTTATATTCATCTGTCAACGCTTATAATGGGTAAATAATAAACGATTGAAAAATTGTATAAACTCTTGCTTTAAATATTCTTATCAATGTTTTACGCATTTTATTACATTATTACGATCACATTACCCATGATAGACATCTTCATAAATTTTCTTTTAACATCTGAAAAGCTGTTACTACTATCATCATCATCGTTATCATAAAAATAGTAAGATCCTTGTCATTAGTTTCTTTAACGATCATTTTTTAGTAACATAAAGATCAATGTGTTCTCTCTTCCTCTATCAAAAACTACACACACGCATGTGTGTATACACACATACACCACAGAAATCACGTTTCAAACGTATCCATAAATTTATCACCGAATCGATTTTTCACTTCCCATGCAAAAAAAAAAAGAGTTTGTTTTATTTTTTTTCTCCAAAAGTGATTGGAAATTCTGCGTTGGTGAAATACATAGAAACTATTAAACGACACAACCTCGTATTAATAGGTTTTCTTTTATTATTCCTTTTATTTTGTAATCTTTTAAATACACAATCTCAGTTTGTTTATTCTGATTCTTTATACAGCTGTTACGAGTAGAAACATAAATATACACAGAGTTTAATGCATCTAAAAGTTCACCGTTGAAATAAACCCCTACTTCGATCGTAATACAGTTTTACAGTCGAACGTGTTTTTTTTAAATAAAATCGACATTTGCATTGCAAATTTGAATAATCGAAAAAGAAATAAAGAGAGGGAGAGGTATAGTAGGGTGAAGGGTGGAGAGGGTAGTGGGGAGGAAAAGTGGAAGCTTTTTTTTTTAATCCCAGAGATTCGATTTCATTACCATTTCAAGAAAGTCAACTGTATAATCGTTTATCAAATGATTTTATGCGGGATATTACGAGTTTGATGATACAAAGAAACTGATTAATTAAATCTAGAATTAATTATTTATGATATTCATTAGATTTTTGTTTTTCATAATTTATATCGATCGCTAATATAAAACGATTATCCGTGAGATGCATAAATTTATATACACCCAACTCTTTTTTTAAACTATTTTAACCAATATACTTTTTTACACAAATCCGAAATAAATTTATTTTAATTCTAATTTTGATAGCGGAGATTAGATTAATTATATTTAATTCTAATTAATTTTAATTCTAATTCAGAAGACGGTTGGTTTATGCTAACACACGTGAAAGTGATTTGGTTTACTTCATGGTTTATTTTAACAACATGAAAACAGCTGATATCGAAGAATTGATGCTAGAAAGCTTTTTGGATAAAAATTATGATAAGCTTACTTTAGATTTACCTTTTCCTTGTATCCATATATGCACTACACACACCCGCTTACATATGCATATCACTTGCATAGGAAGAATACACGCACACACGTATACGCGACGTGAAATAAATTATATACTTTAATTAAATATCGTTGCTATTCCTTTCGATGCTCGAAGAAGACTAACGATTATTATAAAAAGTAGTTACGAATACATTCGAACAATACAGAACATAGACGAAGGTCAATTACAAATCTAACGGTGAAATTTATAATAGAATAAAAATAACAACGTTCGGTTGTCGACACCGGCCGAGGAGTGACGGAAAGAAACAAACATAAACAAAACATTGCACGCTTGATTAAGCAGGTAATTAAGGAATGTTTTTATGTGAATTTCATATTTAACGAATTTCCTAGAATTCATCGAGAGATATACCGAGAGGTAGACAGACCTTCGCTTATCTTTCTCTTATTACATTCAATACGTATGGGATTTTTATTATGTTTTTGTACAACTGACCTACTTTTGTATCACTGACCTATTTTTCTTACCAGTGACCTACTTTTGAACAGATGTTTCCTATTTCTAATGATAATAGATTTTAATATAAAGAACGTATATACCGTGTGAAAACAGAGTTGGGTGTAATTAAATTATTCTTTTAGTTTTTTTTACGTGTGTGTGTGTGTGTGTGTGTGTATAAATATATTAATCAAATGATTATCTCCGAAAGAAGGTTTATCATTAAGCAACGTATAACCTTTTCGTTCCCACACCCACCACCCTTCACTCTTCACAAGTAGTTCGACGAAATTACCTCCTTCAAAGGGAATCAAGGGGGAAGGAAAAAAAGGTAAAGAAAAGAAAAAAAGGGGGAAAGAAAAGAGATAGGGAAAGGATGTCCGCTTATAAAGTTACAACATTGTATATCAGGAAGGATGATAAAAAAGTATGTTACTCTAAGGAGTTGAATTTCAAAAGCTTTTTGGAGATTTACTCTCGCTCAATGTTTTATGGCCTGGAACAGAAGTCGAAGAAGGAAGGAATGGAGAGAAGAATTTCACGTAATTTACGCTTCTTAATTTCGAGCCTGATCTTTTTTCGAAATTGAACTACTTACAATTAGTATTCGACGTGAGTTGAATTTCTTTCTTTCCTTTTTTACGAATTAATGAGAAATACGTCGATATTCTTTACGTTTAACAACGTCTTCGTGTTTCGACAAGCGAACGATCTTTCAACGAGTTTAATTCGACAGTCGATGAGATCTGACTTATCAAAGAGAATAGTAAAAGAAAGTAGAATAAAAAAAAAAGAGGAAAAGGAAAAAAAGAAAGAAGTTACAATGGCGAGAATAACGAGCGTCAGGAAACCATCTAAAATCCGACCGTGTGATTTTCATTCCCTTCTGAATTATTCATCTTGTAGAAACGTTTGAGTACGAATAATGGCGTTGGGCGTATGTAGTACTACGTATAAGTTAGTACTACTCTACACATAGCGGCTTTCCAAATTAATCTTTCCGCTTTCCAGTGCAACTTTGTTAGGCTTCGACCGCAACTCTGGGCTTATAGTTTCAGTATTACGATTTATTAATTAACGCTGGACTCCGTACTATTTCAAATGGTCTTATGCGTAACTTCTACTATACGACGATAATAATGTTTATTCTCCAACTGACATTACATTTATATTGTAACATAAATACCATTTTTATCTTTATTTTACTATTAATAAAATTAACTTCGTCCCTCAACGCAATTTAATTTTGACTAATTTATTAACTAAAGTCGTAACAGTCATTAACCCCTGACCACGTTAATTAAAACCTATCATCGTCAGAAAATGTAGTCAATTTTATTATAAAAATATATATTTTTGAATATAATATAATTATATAATAATTGTTTTATATTTAGCCTTCACACTGCAACGAATAATAGACTCGGTTCACAATCTTCTGTGAAAACATTTTTAAGAATATATTTTTGAACCAAGTACAATATGAAGAATAAGAAAATGGAAGTAGGCGAGTATAAAGAAATAATGAGGAATATATAGAATAAAAAAAAAAAAAAAGAAAAAGGGGAAAGTAAAAGGAAAGGAACCTTAAACATTTTGCTGCTCGTTCTGTAATAAATCAAGGGTTGTGCGTATTGCGAGCACCGAGCTACAAGTGGTTTTATACGATGAAAGCGCGACAATAATACTAAAAGAGAAACGAACAGAAGATCGACCTCATTCTCTTATTGTTTGACAATCAACAATGAAATCCAGGAACTTTTTTATGACGAGGAAACAAGGATTTGTTAAGAATAGTTGGATGAATTTTTATTTGTCAACCCGAAAGACAGAAAACTTTTATCGATAAATCCAAATGTGAAATTTGTGAAATTCGAAATGTACATTGTAACACGTTTGTAATTAAATAACGTATTTATTTAACGTGTCATTCCTTTTGTAAGTAAGTATCAGTATATTTAACTTATCTCGTGAATCATACAGCTCATTAATTATCTAACTGAGTCAATGAAAATCACTTTTCGAAACGCTATGAATAAACGATCGTATCGCTCTTGGAATTGTATGGAAGATAAATGATTACGACGAGAAACGGACCTAGTTATTCTTAATGCACGAATAAATCAAATCTATCCTTGAAAGAGAATAGTATTCGATAAAAATACAAAAAAAAAAATAAAAAACCATTACATTCCTCATTCCTACGATTCTATGCTCGACACATATTTAATTTTCTATATGCACATGTAAAGATTATATAATAAATAATAATTAAAAGAATATACCCTCTACCTCCTCGTAACTTCTTGGATTACGAATCCGTTTCTTTCTTTCGATGCAAATAAAAAAAAAGATAAATTTAATTGGAGGTAAGGTGAAATTGAAAAATAAAAAATATAAAATAAAATAAGAAAAAAAATGAAACTGATTCAACCAAGCGGTATGTTACGCTCGTGAGAGTGAATTAATCGGGGGGAAAAAAGAAGAAAAAAAAAAAAACAGAAAAATTTCTATAAAGAAGAAAGAGGTCAGGCGGAAATAAATTCCACTCTCGGTGGCAAATTAGCAACGGGTTCCTGCTAATTCCCATCCCATCCCATCCCATCCCGTCCCCTCTTCTCCTCCCAGTCCCTTTCTACCTGAAATCGTTAGTTCGAATTCCACTTAATGCTGTTTTCCGTACTCGTATAAGTATACGTGTGTGTATGTGTGTATAAATATGTGTTCGCGTAAATGTACTTACGATCGACTCTCCGTAAAAGAAATTAAAAAGAACAAAAAAGATTGTAGAGGATGAGGGAAGGGAAAGAAGATAAAATAAAAAAAGAAGAAAAAAATAAACGGTTATCGAATTTTATTTGGACAAAAACATTCCCCCGGTGCACAAATTTCAACCCTTATCGGGGACTCTTCTTCTTCTTCTTCTTCTTCTTCTTCTCTCCGCTTAAATTGCAAAACGAAACTTCCTTCGTATTTTATCGTTGTAGGTTCGATCACGAGGGTTCTTCTTTTTCTTTTTTCTTAACAAAAAAAATATACGACGTAAGGTGAAAATGGAAAAAAAAAGTAACCATCGAGTAGAATAGAATATTTCCACATCGAAGAATGAAAATAAGGAACCGAATATGAGAGGAGACCACGAAATTCGAACGATTCGCCATCAATTCAATTCATGTTGATTTTATGTTCCTTTTTTTTTTTCTTCTTCTTCTTCTTTTCAACCACGACGACGAGACTCCATCAGAAATGAAACGAAACGAAACGAAACGAAACGAAACGAAGATATAACTTAGCGAGTATTGACACAAGAATATCTCAAAAGTGTATTATATTTACCATGAAATACTGTGAAACTATGTGTATTACCTTTTATTTCTTCCTTGGAAAATTACAACTTTTTGATCCGACGTGTTTCGATGATCACCTTGTTACGATTGAATCAAATGTAACGAGCGTTAATTGTAATAACTCTTTAACTTTTACTTCATTCAATTCTCGTTTCAATTCGTTACACACGTTAGGAGAATTAATGAACGATTCTACGATTCTTAACAATTTCACCATTTATTCATACTTTTTAATTGTTATTTCATTGAAATACATCGTTTCCAAAGAGGAAAATGATTATACCGAACGTTATTTCCTTCCGATAAAATGATCAACGTAGTATTTATATGTATACCTATACATATATGTGTGTGTATGTGTATGTGTATTTAACTATTATTTTTTGTTTTACTTATTAAAAGTCATTGTGCCAAATACTCTCGTATAAATCGAATTTTACAAATAATAATAATAATAATAAACATCATCATCATCATCATCATTATCATTATCATCATTATTGTTATTATTATTATTATTATAATCGAACGAATATATAATCTGTTCGTCAAGTTTAATATAAACGGGGAATAATAATTCTACGTTACGCACGTACGCATACATCTACGAAATTATTATTTAAATATCATACTCGCATGTGTGTACGTACACTTCCACACATACACGTATGAATACGTATACATATACATTAATACATACGTGTTTTCAAATTTATCAAGTTCCGAATCGTGTTTGGACGTTAAGTGTTACGGCTGAAATAAACTCGCCGGGGCAGCTTTTATGAGAGTTTCGTTTTGCGAAGCGGAAAGTAAAATGTTGAAAAAAATAAAATTAAAATAAAATAAAATTCACAATGTTAATGCATCCGTAAAAAAAAAAAAAGAAAATATATATATATATATCTGCAAATCGAGTATTATTTCAGTAATGTATATACATATCTTTCAATCAATATTCTCTATATGAAATTATCTTCAATGTATGTTATAATCTTTAATCTGTATTACATCCTGACTCTTCTTATAATTGTATTTTTTATTTTTATATTAATAGGTTTAATTCCGTAATATAAAATCACATCAAATGAAAAAAGAGATAATATAAAAATAACTACGATTTAGAAACAGTATTTATTTATTTTTTCTTCTTATTTTAGCATATTGAAACTATCTCCTGATTTTCTCTTTAACCAACATCGAAATCCCGGTCCTCGTTTAAGTTATTAACATTTTTCTTTGTACCATTAGTAGAAAGTTGTTTCTCTAAATTCTATCTCTCTCTCTCTCTCTTGGCAACATTTCAGAAAGTAGATAATATTTGCATAGAATTAACGTTAAATGCTACCCCGTACGAAGTGTCGGAACACCAGTTAGATGGTGAAAATTTTCCTTGAGAAAGGAGAGATAAAGACTTTATACATTAACGGAAAATATTTAACATCAACGCTAAATTCTCTTCTCGTATTTTAGTTCTACGTATAATGTATTATACATGCAGAGGATATATAAGTACGAGAAATGTATTACAACATATGTTGAATTATTATTTTGCTATTCCCAGTACGAGTGACCCCGCTAATATAATAAGTAAGTGAACTCGATATTAAACTTTATCTCTCCACCCATATTCTACCTCCTCCACACTGATTTACGAGAACCCATTGAATATCGATTTGCAATTTTTTATTCCCAAGTATCCAAAATAAAAAGAAAAAGAAGAAAAAGAAGAAGAAGTCTTTGGTTCGATTAATCTTTCAACTTTAACGGCAAACTTCAATTTTTAATTCCTCCAGCACGTATTTTCCGAGTGCAACTTAACTTGAGAAATATTGAGAACCCTAGATGACAATTATGTTATTGCCTTGAAGTTGTCGTAAAAATAAAAAAAAAATAAATAAATCTAATTAAACGATATGATATTTTCTTGTTGACACCCAAGTTTTATTTCTTTCATTTTTTTATCTTTTTTCTATTTTGATTCTTGTTTGCTTTATCCTTTCCAACTCTAGACTCGAGTACTTAATCCCATTTGTTGTTTATTGGCCACTCCTTTCTCGATTCAATCTCGTGGATCTTCAGAAATGAAATCTTCTAAGTCTACGGAGACAATGAAAGTGGTGATACGATTTAGTTACTTCTCGAGAATTCTCATCTTTAGTTTTCCAAACCGAGTTTACACTTCTTTACGGAACGTTAAAATAATTTTATTTTATTTATGTATCTCCAAGATAAACCAAAATAACGCGAATTCTAAATTGTTTATGAAGTGTGTGTGTGTGTGTGTGTGTAGGTGTAGGTGTTTGAAGTCAACTACAACGATATTGTAGAAATGTGTTCTATAAATGTTCAATAATGATATTGTAGAACTTTACTACAATGGATTCGTGGATCCGCGATTAATTAGGTCAGGAATTAGTCAGCTTAACAATTCACTCGAACTGAGAGAGATATTGGAGTAGTGCATTATTCGATAGCATACCAGTTGAAATCTTAGCAGAAGTTTCGATCGATCGAAAACAAGTCACTTCGAAATGTACACACATGATGTATCACGGAATAATTGAAATCTATCTGTCAACACAGGAAACAGAAGATGTACTTTGGTTAAATTTAACATTAATCCAAGTAGTATCTTGAATTTACAATACTCCATATCATTATCTTATCAATTTGCTGGTAAAATGATTATCAAACAAAATTCTTAAAAAATGCTTTAAAAAAACAGCTGTCACACGGGCTAAATCCCCTTAACACGTTCAAGCAAACATATTTAATTTAATGCACTGAAAAAAATATGCTTATGAAAAATAGAATTCTTTTAAATATATTTCTACCAAAAGAATTAGATATTATACAAAATAATAACTGAAATGATAACTAAAAAGATAACTAATTATGGATTGATAATGTAATGAAATATTATGCGATAATATAAAACAATCTTTAGTTAAAATATCAAATGACCTGAACGACAAGTCGGTGCAAAAATGACTTGGCACGAAACGCGTTAATGGTTAATTACGCTTAACTTTGAAAAAGTAAAAAAAACAACAACTTTCTAACTAATACAGGTAATACATTTAAGTTAGTTATTTGTTTAGAGAGAAAACCATTAGCCAGTAAGAACTTTTTCCATGGTACCATCTTGATTCTTATCGATGAAAGTAGTATATTCCGATGATCGATTTTCTCTCAAAGTAAGGATTACGATCTGCATAAAACCATCGTCCTACCCATCGGCCATGTAACTTTCCTATCCGAGCTTTCCTTTCATCAAACTTCGTAGCCGTTTTAAACCGAAGAGGAGATTCGGAAAATACTATGCGAACCTTTCAAGACGACCTCGTTCAATATGGCATATACACACACAAAAGAGACTGACAAACTCCTTGTGTTCCGAATTCACGATGGAAAGAAAATTATACGATAAACGTTAGATCGATTTTCTAAATCCATTATAAAGTATATTTCAAAATCAAACTGTTCAAAATCAACTGTATCTATTCGATTATATAAGTAATATATTTTTACAATTATTATTTATTTAATTTTTATATTATATATTATTATTTTTATATTTAATTATTATATTTAATACAATATTTTTTTACAACTCGTACATGGTTATAGAGTAAAAGACCAAATAGTGAAACGACGAAGAGTACATTACTAATTTTTCTTATTTTTAAAACACTTAAGTAGCCTAATATAAGAAAAAAAAAATTATTCCTTCGTCTGAAATAGACAACTGTTCAGGCATCATATCGTTTATTTTTTTTTTTGAAAATTAACATATTAAAAAAATGTTTTTCAAGTCATTGTAAAATGATACAGTACCGGAACACTAAAAAACTCAAAACCTGGGATTTCGTACTCTCGTTTTAAGAGATTCGGAAATGAATCCGTCTTCGCTAACTCGGACCAGGTCTTTCAACATTTGCATAGTAAAAGGCCGCAGCCAAGTCAGCATAATGCAGAACACGTACGGTAGACGAAAGGGGATCGATCGTGAGTTCTCGATTATCGTTACCCACTCGTAATTATGTTATCTTTCTCTCTCTCTCTCTTTCTCTTTGTTAAATAAGCTCAATAAACGTATTTACCTAAAGAATTATCCTTCTGGGTTATTTTCAATCCTTTATCCTCCCCTTTCCTCTTCCTCATCCGTATTCTTCATATAAAATAAAATTAGTAAAAGAAATAAAAGCATTGGGATTAAAAATTGTTAACGAAGAGCATAAACGATGTAACTACCGATGACCTACTTTGATATTTATCCATCCAAGGATTTTAATTTCACGCGTTATATGAGCGACGGTAACGATCATTATCGAGTACACAACTTACGATTAGAAAATATTTCTTTTTCAATATGTCCAAGAACATGACGAGTAGTAGGTACTACGCAAACACTTTGAATCATTACCATATTTCAATGTTATCAATTCTATACGAATGTTGTCTTACCGCGTTGACAAGGATGCCATTATGGAATCCTTATTGATCACCTGTCCGATAAATCTTACAGTTTAAACTTAACTATAACGATTCGTAGATTTTTTAATGCGATAAAGTATCCGTGTGCTTAAGGAGTAAGATAAAGACTTAAAACGACAATAAGAATGTTAATTGCAAATATAAAGAATCCAGTTTCAAGGGACAACGTGATATCATCATTCGTCCTTGGCCTTTCATCGATCCTTAACCGTACAAGCACATAGATAACGTACATAGATAATACTTTTACTCACGATATTCATTTCGCGAAGGTGACACGCGAAAATGCGGATAAAAGGAATCTAAATAAATGACAGATTTCTTAAAGGATCGTTTGAAATTATTTAACGACTAGAAATTGTTAGGAGACATTTTTTTAACAAATTCTGATTACGTAAATATCAATGATTATCATATTATTCAAATCTGTTAAGCAATCTTATAACAGAGGTTGGTAAGTTAAATCTATTCCTTCCCTGTCTCATTGTATGAGAAACTTCCTAGGTTGATGTAGTAATTATTATGAGAACTAAGTTAACTGACAAGAAGTTAGCAGTTGAACAACTATGGAAGGAGGAGTCATTATGTGGACTAGACATGATTCTAGTTTATACCATCTGTTCAACGATATTTGTTAAATTATATAAACCGAAGTATCGGTAACTTTATCTATTTTCCTCAAAGTTTCAAACGGAAAGCTAGATACTTCATAGAATGTTCATATCACCTACTTTAAAATGAAGTCTACAGCATCGAGATGCTTGAAAGGTAACACATTTCTTATTTATTTATTTTTTCTTCTTGTTGGATGTATTACATATCAAGAACGATATCGAATATCTCGAAGATTTCTACCTTCTTGAAAGAATATGCATGAATACTTGATGTACGTTCGTTTTCATCACCATCCCTTCTTCCATGCATAACTCAATTGCATTAGAAAACTATTTTAACGAGCAGATAACGCTTCAGGATTCCGATTAATCGGGTCAGTCAAGTTCATTCCTTTTATTTGTTTTAAGACAATGGGGATGATCACGAATGCCATCATTTTAACGACACCGATTTATTTTACATAACTCAAAACCTATTTATTCGTGATACGAAAAAGAAAAGAAAAGAAATTGAAGGACTGTTAGAACAACATTCATTTCTAAGTAAACGATCCTCATTTTCAAAAACAAATTATGCGTTAAAAATTCTATAATACTTTATCTGTTACCACTAAATTAATTGTAAAATCATAGAAGAGAGGTACCTCACTAAAATAATCTATACGATGATTTATAAATCGGTGTTTATAATACTCGACTGCTAATGTTACATCCTTGATCACGGTTTGATTAATAGAAACAAACTGAACATGGAAGAAAATAAATCATGTAGTTAAATTTAAACTATAAACGTTTTAAGAAAAACAAACAATACGGAAACGTAATAAAAAAAAAAGAAAAATGTATTTATAATTGAAATAATTCAACGCAAGCGTGTATTTCACAAAATTTTTGACACGATTTTCTAACAAATCACTCTAAACAGGAAAAGTTATTGTCTAAAATGTAAAATTCACCCATCTGAATCTCCAACACTCTGTAAACGTTCATAAAAATGTTCATTAAAAGAATCGATCCATTTGTACGCGTGTAATTACGCGATATACGTTAAATTTACTAACACGTAGGTGTTTTACCCATCGAAAGTCAGGGAATAAAAGGCTCATGAAAGTTTATTTGACTTTGTACTCGTTTCCAAAATAGCAGAAAATGAAGGGGAAAGTGCGCATGCTTGCTTCCTTCCTTCCTTCCTTCCTTGCTTCCTTGCTTGCTTACAAAGTTCGCGAAGTGGCTTGCGGCAATATGCGATTCGCATTTCGTCTCGTCTGCAATCTACACTCAATTTTCACGGCATAGTGCCAAAGTCCATTGTCCATAAACGTCCTCATAGCTACATATATACGCACAGCACACACACACACACACACATACACACATATATATATGTACATAATAGTATCCAAGGAACTTCTCTAGATATTAAATCCACGTTTCGTAGTCGTGACATTTCGTATCCATAATGGAATGTGTTCCATGAATAAAGTGTAATATGAAAATATGAATACTAACGTGTTGGCTGAGAAATAAAGGAAAAAAGATGTAGGGTACAGAAAAATGATCTAATAAATCATAATCAATTTAGTTAGAAATTATAATATCTTTCTGACAAAAAGAAAACAAAATTGAATAATATCAAAATCATAAAATTATTGATACAAGGACACGTTTGGTAAATAAAATAAACTAAAACTTTAATAAAAGTTTCATAAAGGAACACTCAAGTATTACTGAAAGAATAATACATTATTGTACATTTAGAAATAAAATAGAGCTTAAAGGTTTTTGTCATAAAAGTTGTACGATGCCAAAAATCGTTCTCTCAAGGTAGCGACATATGAGTGAAAAATAGAAAGGGTGAGAGAGAAAGAAGGATGAAAAGAGGGTGGGAGGGAGGGAAGGAAGAAAGGAAGGGTTGATGATAGTAGAAACCAAGTGATCTTCTTCCTAAAGCCTAGACACGGGAGCACCAGCAGCTAATTCAATCGGGCGTTGCTTTATGGCTCGCACAAAGTGCTCCCAACGGTGCATATCGTCGTTGGACGACGTCTTCATAGAGTGTCATCACATACTACTACCGAAATGTGAGGAGAGGTATCGATCTCAGAGAATGTTGAATCGGTGTACCATCGATAGACCCCCTTTGGGAAATCAAAGGCAGAAGAGGAAGTCTTAAAGATCCTCCTTAAACGATCACTATGCTCACCAATTCTTTCCTTGTCGTACAGTAAGACCTCGCTTAACGCTGCTTTTTAATGTTACGCGATACAATTTAGATTCCTCGAAAAAAAAAAGAAAAAAAACTATTTTATTTTATTTCATTATGAAAAATTCGGCAATTCTTAATTCTTTAATGTTCCACGTGTACATTGAAAAAGAGATGGTTAATACTACGTATCTTTCTCCTCTTCCCTTGAGAAATTACTAACTTTGTCGTCCCACGAAAATATACACACCACCTACCATCTCGCAAAAAAAATAAAGAAACCATGAAATAATGTACTACTTTTGTCTGAAGATGAGATTGCATGAGATTCTTTTTAATCTTTCCATCTTTCGTATCTCTCGGGAAGTTATTTCTATTTCATTCGGTGTACTCTTCTTACTATGACTTTCCTTTCTTTTTTTTTTTAATTGACGACGTCTTCTTATACTTTTCCAAATATAAAGTAAAATAATATAATGAAAAATAAATATAATAGAAATAAAAAAATACGCGTATACGAAATCCTTCGCGAGATAATCCCAGAAAATACTTTAACCTCTTAATGGGGTGTTCATGTTCATTCGTTAATTATTCAAGTACGAAATTATTCTACGAGCTGATGGTGACACGACGAAAAGAAGGAGGATGAGGAGGATGAGGAGGATGAGGAGGATGAGGAAGAGGAGAAGTTTCGTTTGACGAAAATCTTTTAGTTGATGGTTTCCGCGATCAAAACATATATTTCCGAGTTAACTCGAAAAGCGTTATGGCGATACATTTTAACGAAGCAACTTGCGACGACACGAAATACCGAAGGACGAACGTTCCTCCTTTCGAGAACGGTCAGAAAGCACGAAGGGTTTATAAGCGGCTTAGATACGTGCTATGGTATAGCAATTTCGTCCTATATAACTTAGGTTCCCAACACCTCCATTCTAACTCATTCCCTTCCACTCTACCACCTATCTCTCATGATTCCTCTTTGACACGTTCAGAGATATCAGATGTTTTGCATCTATCTGTGTACATTGAGTTTGCCTAAACACTTCACGTCGAATTATAAATATTTTCTTTTCATTTTTTTATTTTTAATCTGCTCGTTAACTTTTTTCAACGCAATCCAATATATTTATCAGAATATTTTAATATACAAATACATAGGCAATCCGATCAATAGTTCGAAATTACTTTTTCATTTTTACTACAAGAAATATCGGAAAATATTCTATTACGAATACACGATAAACTAATTAACAAATCATAATATAGAATAGAAATAAATTAATATATAAAAAATATATTCTGTTTTTACATTTTTTAAAGATCGGTTTTGATAGAAGTAGCTTCGTTTTTTTTTTGGTAGTTCTAGTTTTAAATACTTGTGTTATAACTTGAATTTCTTCCTAATCGTTCTTTCATCTAATTAAAAATAATATGACAAGATAATAGAAAATACGCTGGAAGAAAATGAACCGATACACTTTTGGCTTAGACGACGTGACCACGTAGATCAAGTAAAGCCTCTTGAAATTACTCTCACCAGAGTCTGAAGGTAAGCCTCGTCTGTCGCGCAGATTAGATCCTTTCACGTAATATATCAGAAGAGTATAGAAGGGATAGGAAAATCGGAATAATGTGATTTTACGTTAATCAATTTTCGATAAAAGCAATGCTGCCGGTTGCTGTTTCTACTCGAACGTACAAAAATTATTTAAACTTTTGTATTTATTTATGTATTTTTGTTTGTAGTTACGTTGACCAGTTGTTTTCGTATAAAATTATTCGACATCGGTTTAATTTACGTTATAATCCAATATAAACGAGAAAAGAATATCTCGCAAAAGGACCATGCGCAGATTTGATTGAATACATCAATCTCGAACATTAATCTCGTAACTCCCAATTGGTTGGGCTCGTTGGAATCATGGGACGACCCAATACGCTTATCGTTGATACGCATTGATTATACGTGATGGATATATAATTTTCAAACGAGACTCTCTCCTATGTAGAAGCATTCTCTTTTTTTTTTTCTTCTTTTGCAAATTTGACCTATCGATTATGATTATATATTCCTCTGATTATTCATCATTCCTCCAATGATTTGTCAAATATAACTAACTTATCAAATATAATCTATTATAAGAAATAAGAAATCTTTTTTTTTATATCAAATGTTAAAAGGTGTGGGTACGTTTTTATCTAACTGACAAATAAACTAGATTAGAAGAATAGAGTACTGAGACAGTACTCTTTACTTAAAAAGTCACTATTCTTCGTCGAAAGAAACTACCGGGTAAGAAGGTAAGAGCTTGGGATCTAATGACTTTCTCTTGTAAAAAAAAAAATAAAATAAAAAGAAGAAAAGGAGAAAGAAGAAGAAGAGGAAGAAATTTACGAATAACGATTAATCGTAAGTATTTGACGCGTAACGATTTACCCAAGATCGTTTATTTTCTATTTCGTTTTTTATAGCATTTTCAAATAATTATTAAGTTACTTTTATTTGATCTATCTGAACACGGTTTATCAGTCATTTTCAATGTCTCATACTTTAAAAATCATAAAAATATCGACACAGCACCGCTCGCATAAGCTGCTTACTCTTACGAATGACAGAAATCCTTTTCTTCGGTTCTTTTCCTCCTGAATTCTTTTTTCGTTTCGTAAAAAGACTACCGCATCCTTTACCAGCCCTCTTCTTTCTCTCCACTTCCTTAACATCCCAACTAACCTTAACCCATGAGGTTTTTAAAGCCATTTACTACTCTCCATCGCTCCTCGTAGCTTTTTTTTCTACGAGACACAGCGCGTTAAGTGCAAAAGAAAAAGGATAGATGAACGAAAAGTTATTAATACTTTGCCAGAAAAAAAAGTCAAAGGTTGTACGAAAAAATATAATAAAAAAAAGAAAGATACGGAATTCGGTCATAGGTCAATATTTATTTATTATAGATAGGATATTAGTTTTTTATACGAAACAACGAAACTATGAATGCTTGGATGTGTGCGTGTACAAATCACACACATTAACACTTGAGTGTTTAAAAAATAAATAAAAGAAGAAAGCAGTTAACTTACTGATTGTGAGATGTACGAAAAACAACTACGAATACATTCGGCAGGTACCGAACATACACGAAGGTTAAATACAAATTCTAAACGTTATTCCTAACAGAACAGCCGAGGAGTGTGAGAGAGAAAGATGAACATAAACAAAACATTCTAACGCTTACCTAAGCCATTAGTAAGGGAATGTATTTCTATACCAAATTTCCTAGAATTCACCGAATCTTTCTCTGAATACGTTCAATAGGTATGGAATATTACTCTACTCATTTAAATAAATATTAAATACTTTTGTACAACTGACCTATATTTTTATACGATTGACCTACTTTTCTTACAGTGACCTACTTTTGAACAGATATTTCTTATTTCTAATGATGATAGATTTTGATTTATTTTTTCATATATATAGATAATTATTAAATAGATTTATATATATTATATCAATTGTATATTCGATTAAAAACTATTACAAAATAATTGTTTGATGTATTTGACATTTGTGATAAGCCTAATTACAATATTAAAAATTATAGAATATCCTATTTCTGTGTTTCAAATTTTTTAGCATATTTTATTAGATTTATGAGATTTGATTAAAATATTTAAAAACCCTGTACTAGTGAACATATGGAATTTTTTGAAAAATAATGCATATGTATATATGCGTTGAAAGGTAATAACAAAACAAAACTCTAAAGGTATCTACCATATCTACCATATTAATACTTAAATGCCATGTAATATTAGAAACATAAAAAGTTCGACGATTGTTCAATAGAAAAATTCAAGCGAAATTATTTGATAATAGGATATCGTTGAATGGTACTTGAAATGAATTCACCATTGAGTTAGCATACTAATTTGACATTTCATAAATCGATAAAGGTTTTAATCGTAACTCTAATTAACCCAAAACTCTCAAATCTAGAGTTTACATAGAATTCAATGAAATACTTGACTAAGTTCGATCACGAACCTGGATTAACTATGTTACACGAATGATCAATTAATTTAATCGTATTTCTGATAACAGTATCGACAAAGTATTGATCGTTTATAATATGGAATCTAACTATAAAGAGGAGGAACAATGTTCGTGATACATACGATTAGTATTATCTAGAAATTCTAAATTGTTTTCTCCAAACTATATTGAATTATCCAAAAAGTTCGTAGTGATTTTAAATGAAAATGTATTGCGTATGTTAAAATCTACATCAACGTGAATTTTCTGGAACCATATTACGAGGAAAGGATTTTAATAATTTGTAAAATAATGGTGTGTTAATAAATTATTATTAAAATTAATCATCTCTCGGAACATTTATATTTTTTTAAATCTACATGAACTTTTCGTGCATTATAAACAAAAAAAAAATAATAAGAAATAAAAAAGTTATTATTATTTGTATAAAATCTACTAAAAAGAAAGGCAAAGATAAAGTTTTTGCCAGGAAGGGAAAATATTTCAACGAAATTTTATTTGTATGCAAAAAAAAAGATGAAAATGAGGAAGAAAATAGAATAATGAAAGAACGGTAATATATGCGTTCAAATATTAAATACATTAATCAAAAGTTAGGTTTAAAATAAATTATTAAAATTAGTCTAATAAATGTTGCCAATGTTACATCGATATGATAGACTGATTCAACTAGGTGTAGTTATTAGGGAAGAGAATCAAGATGCAACTGCACTACCCATGAGTTAGTGCATTTAAGCGACAGTGGCGGCTCGTGGTACCTCTAAAGCAATTAACTACCGAAATGTCGTTGCACCTGTATGAAGGTATGCGTTGCTGCAGCTATCCAAGCTCGTACACATACTATCAAATTCATACACGTTCACCCACCCTATCCATATTTAACGTACGCGTTGGAAAGCTTCCATGTAACGAGCGTTATATAAATTCTCCTTTATATTTTTCTTCTTTTCCCTATTTTTTTTTCCTTATTGTTATTTTCAAAGCAATCGTTTGGAAGAAACAAAAGAAAGAATAGGAAGAAGAAGAAGAAAGAAAAAAAGAGGGATTCAAATCTCGTTAAATGTCCAATTAAAACTCGACTCTATTCTATTTTTTTTTTTCGATTGGCTAATTAAAGCACGATTAATACAATTTAAATAAACGATTTAAATTTAAACAATTCGTTCATTAAAAGCTACGCGAAAACGATTATAACTCACGTGGAAAGATTAATTTGAATTGGAGATTATTATACAACGTGTTATACGTGTTGATTCGTGTTATACGTTAATATATAAATACTGATTAGTTTAACTTTAATGATATGCTCGATGATAAACACGCGTCGTTGTTAAAGATATTTAAATAATATAGCTTTATATATGTGATGAAATTTATTGATTAAATTTATATATGTAGTATGTATATATTAAATTATATTATAATAATGCAAAGTATTCCTGATCGAATAAATTGTCTTGGACAATGTCCAGTGTAAATGTGTACGAACAAAACTGTACCTAAAGATACGAAATCTCGTAAACGATTTTAACCTAATTAAGAACAATGACCTAATAAAATTAAAATACTGCATACATTTATATTTATTCCAATAGGTTTATTTTGGCACGCGGCAAAATACGCGTAATTGCAACCTACATTCGATTTATTATTATTATTATTATTATTATTATCTAACTACAGAGTCATTGAAATAAAAAATAAACAAATATAAATAATTGTATTAATGTTTTAAATACGACGATGAATTAATTAAAGCAAGAATCGAGAAAAATGGCCAATGGAAATGTAGGAAAATTATATACAAATAACGAATCTATGATAAATGCATTAATTTCAGCTTATCTCAGTGAGGTCAAGAAAGTGTCTGGGACAACTCTTGCTGGTATGAATTATGTGCGACCCCGTTTAGAAATTCGGCGCAAAATCACGACTGGTTTTCATTCGACAACACCACTCACCTACTTTTAGTTTAAAACATTATCGTGATATTTGCAACTATAATCGCGATTTTGTTTCTTTTCAAAAAGCGAGAAAAATATTTAATAATAATAATAATAATAATAATGAAGAAATATTAGCGAGTTGGAATATTATTGATTGAAAATATAATAATGAATTTATAATAAGGAATATAATTATTATCTACCACGAAAATTATGGTCGGCTATGTATGCATGCGTCAATTAGTAATTGACCAAAATTCTAATACATTGCGTTTCAACTAAAATAATCAAAATTTCAACTAAATTAATCATTACATCGGTAACGTAATAACATATGACTAAGTAAACACACGACAAATAATATTTAAAAATGTTCCAATAGAATAGAGAATATCGTTCGATTGCTATCATAATTTTATGTTATTTTTGTGAATGTTTGTAAAAAAAAAAAATTGTAATTAAAATAATAAGTAATAATAACTATGAAATGTTTGGGTATTGAAAAATCAACAGGCATAGGAAGACTCGATCTTTGCTGCAGGTTTTGCACGGTCAACTTCTCGAAAAAAAAAAAAAAAAAATGAAAAAGGACGTCCAATTTTTATTTCTCTTTTGAAAGAATAGAAACGCGTTGTACTGAAAGTGATGATGATCGATCGAAAAAGAACAGAGGGTGCGGTTCTCTATTTCCACCAATTTCCGCGATAGGTACTCGATCATGAACCTGGTTTGTACTCGACGTTACTTCTTTTGCTGTTTAACGCGGCCGACGACGCGGTGTTGTTAAAGCGAGCAACTACTACCAAAACCTACTGTATGAACTAAATTCAATTTCAAAGAAAATGTAATAGGAAAAAAAACTAAAACAAAAAAAATAGAAAGAAAGGAAATGAAATGAGCTTCATCGATAAGGTCTACTATCATTCTCTTTAAAGAAGAAGATAAAAGAGGATAAAAAAGAAAATAAACAACGAGAAAAATCCTATTTATTTCTATTTTTAAAATAAAACCTATTACTAGTTAGTAGTAATGGAATAAAACTTAAAACGCTTACCTATAAGTTATGAACGCAAAAACGAGTGCAACCAAAGAAAGACTTCCTCCTAGAACGACGATTAAACTCAAGACCCCGTCTTGATCGAAGGAACTAGCAATTCCCGTGGAAAATCCATTTGCTATCATACCCCCGTTAGGCTGATGAAATCCATGAATTGCACCGGTGTAAAGATTCTCCATTTTGTTTACGTCTACTTGTTTTTGTTGTATCTCTGAAAAAGAAAATAAAGATTTTCATTGAAACATCTGTTCCATGATTATTATTATTATTAATTTTTATTATTTATGGTATCTCAACACCAAATAATTTCTAACGCATAATGTTATATATGTATATTAGGTTGTCAAGTATGAAATGGAGCAAAATTGAATTCAATTATGTGCATTTTTTGCTCCGTTTCATACTTGACTACCTAATAAATAAAAATAAAATTATTAATATTAATAATAATATTAATTAATAATAATAATTTTTCTATAATAATGAAATAATAGAAATAAGGACAGATGGTAGCACGTTTTCAACAAGAATAATAATATCTAGCATTAAATAAATTATTTATTAGGATTTCAGGATACCTAAACGTTTGTCATTGGCATTGTAACTAAGTCATGCGAGGATTAAACACTCGGGGAATATAGGGAGAATTGAGACACAGAATGTTGGGAAATTATCCTATTATTGAATTAACGCGTAACAATTGTAGGTATTGCATGGTTATTCACGTTAAAGCCATGTTGTTAATATCATAAAATAATGCAGCAAATATCGAATAGAAAACATAAAGTTATATCGTTAAAACTAATTAATAAAATATAAAGTTTTATCGTTAACTTAATATAATGCCTGGAATTAAAAGAAAACAAAATAAAAAATAAAAACCACGACGTAATGTAGGGCATAACTTAGGACAAAGTACTGCGATACTTAAGTACTCCAATATCAGTCTAAAATAAAAAAACAAAAAAAAATATATATCCTATTCTTATAACAGAAAAAAGATCTTTTCTCCTAGAAAAGTTAGCAGAACCAATCCGTGAACTTGGAAAAGCCTCTGGCATTCTTCCGATACTTCAAATCGGTCAACTCAATTAAAACTTTCATTTTCCTTTTCTTCTTTCTTTTTCCTTTTTCTTTTCTTAATTTTTTTTTTTTTCAGAAGCTAACAAAGTAACCGTCAACATAAATCCTCTCTTTCTTTTTCTTCTTCCCCACCCCTCGCCTCACTGCTAATTTTAAAAAAGAAGAAAATTACTAAAAGGAAAATGTTCGAGAAGGAAGGTTAAGTTATTGCCCAATGTGTCAGCAACATGATCGCTCCGGTGAACTTTATCGTTTGCGGTCAAGAGCAGGATATTTTAGTAAAGGAGAAATTATCAGATGAAACGGAATGAAACGCAAGAGATTAATGGTAAATCAAACATGGTTAGGTAATATTTGATATTTGATGAGAAGGAAGGAGGAAAAAAGAGAGAGGGGAGGATAAAGATTTTAACCTTTCTCCCTTCGAAGTATATTTAATCTCTATGAAATTAATATTTTCTTTGTGAATAATTGATACTGAATAAAGAACTTTGGTAATGGGTCTTTTGATACAGACAAGTTTCTCAATTACCAAGAAAATTTCTATACCACCGTTCAAATGTATCTAAAAATCGAAGAATAACAGTCAAAGAAACGTAATTTACTTCTTTGAAATTTCAACCTAATCTTTAGTTTTTTTCCTTATCGAGAATACACGATTATGCATGAATATATATTTTAAAGAATCTGATGTAAACTTGGGTGAGAATGTATGTATTCAATGACGAAAAACTGTTTCTCTTTTAATGGGTGTTACAATCTTAATTATTAGTGAAAGTTATTATAATTTGTCATATTTAAAGAATATTATTTCATATTTTCAGTTAACAACAGGATTGTTATTTTAACAATTTCCGTGAATTGATCATATCTACCTTAGGGATTTGATCAAATCTCCATTCTCATCATTTCCCTGATACATGTATATATATATATGTGTTTCAAAAAGGAAGGTAAATCGATATATAACGTTTCCTTTACTTCCATTTTCTATGATAAATCCAACGCTGACGTAGCTGAAAATATGAGAAAATAGCGAATACTGCGGTGCATTTATATAGACATCGTCATATAGCAAGGAAGATGGTACCGACCTAATTGCTTTTACCGCTAATCGAAATTTACGAGCATCAACAAGCTCGCTTGCTAAAGTTCTGTTAGAAACTAAAGTGCGCGGGCTAACATTTCTCTCTTACATTACTGCTTTTACTACTATACCTTGTGCTTTTCTAACGCTACCTACTAACTGATACATACCAGTTACTTAAACAGAAAGAGAGAGAGAGAGAGAGAGAGAGAGAGAAATAGTCAATGTTTAGTTGCTTCTCAAAAAGTAAATGTAATACTATTACACTTTGCGACAATGAAAACATAGAAATTCGTATTATTTCAATTTTATTCCATAAATCAAAATATATTCGTAGAATTTTTATTAATATTTCGAAAGATAACATGAAACTAAATAAATAAAATTATCGTGTTTATTGATTGCTACATAAACTGTAAGACAATTTTTCATCAATCGTTCACAAAGAACTTTAAGTGAAGTAAATATTTTCTTCTCTGAGTTATTAATATTAATTGTGCATTTTATTATGAAATTAATATCGCGCGTTCAATAATTTTTTTATTTTTTTTTTAGTTACAATGCCACGAGGAAAAACATTAGAAAACAAAAGTGTGAAAGTATGATATAAAAAATAAATCAAAATTATTTCTTGTGATATGAAATTCAATGTTTTTATACGATGTCTTAGAGTATTGTCGCGTAATGTAGGTAACTTGAAGGACGAAAGCGCAATGACACTTTCCATCCATTGCTACTATCGGAACATTAATTGATCAAAGAGTATCTTAGCACCCTACGATGCTTACGATCGATATCAAGCACGACCTTATTCGTCCATTTAGAATCTACTCTTCTCCTTTATTTCTCTTCCTTCTCCATTCTCTCTCTCTCTCTCTCTCCTCTCTCCCTTTTTCACTCCCTCGGTCAATCGTTCTGCTTTTAAGACGGTAAACGACAAACGAGTAAAGTTCAAATCGTGGTTCCATTTAAACCCTTATGAGAACTTCAATAAAAAAAAAACAATCCAAAAAGAAACATCCAATCTTAAAACCTCGGTTCAATCAATAACATCAATTTATGTTTTCTTTTTATATATAATATATTATATGTAATCATACTTAACGAAAATATTACTAAATTTAAGATACGATTATGAAAACAATGTTTCTCGTTGTTAAATTTGAAATAAATTACGAAATGATAGCTCCTCTCCTTACTTTATCTTTACCCAAAGTGAGGAAAGTAATTAATTTCTAAGGGATTTTATCAAAGTTTGCATAGAATAAGGTTCATTGCGAGTTCGTGATAAATACTATCCCCCCTCCCCACAATAACAGTTGTATCTTGAATAATAATCATTTACCAAACCGGAGGAATTAATGTTTTTAATAAACTCTTCCAAAGATTATATTTTTCAAATTGTTCATTATTTATTAAGTCACCGTTAATATGGCATTAATAATGAACAAATAAATTTTATTATTTAAAAATAACCTCCATGTATATGAATACAAAACAATTAAAACTCTGATTAATATTCTTAGATTTAAAACATTGAACACACACAAGTAAAATGCTTGAAAAACACCTCTATTTGAAAAAGACTTATTATAAGTTCTTTACTTTGTATTAATTATTCATTCTACTCCCCTCTCCCCTCGTATAAAAGAAGAGCGAGAAAGCCAATCAATATTATTCTTCTATTACAGCTTCAAAATTAATTTTATTAAAAGGGGAGGAAAAAAGAAAGTACCATTCTTTTGAGGAATAAGTTTCAAAGTAAATTTGCTGCTCGACGACGATCGAAAATGAAAATATATCCGAAGGAAGAATTTCGATCTATTTTATGTAGTAAAAAAAAAAAAAAAAAAGAGAGAGAGAGAGGAAGAACATAGAATGGGAGGTGGGAGTAGGAAAAGGGTGTTAATCGATAATATTTTGTGAAAAATAGGTTAAGAAAACAAGTAATTTCCTTCTGTGTCGTGTATATGACGATGCTTCTTGGGTTTGGCCTTTTCCAAAGAGAAATCACAGATCGAATCACGAAAAGCAATTTCCTCGAGGATTTTTTTCTTTTTTTTCTATGGTTACACCCATAGAATAAGTCACGTTAAATTTACATTCCTCTGATCCTTGATTCACGAAGAAATAATCATTTGTTATTCTTATTAAATATACTCGTTAATAAAATAAAAAGAATACGCGTTTTCATTTTCTTTCGAGCAAATACGAGAAAGGGGAATAGAGGCTGAGAAAAAAAAAATAAATCCTTCGAAGAAGAAGCACTCGTGTCGGAATAAGAATATAATTAAATTAAATCTAGTTTAATCCTTTAGCTCGGTAAGTGGCCATTCTCAGAAATGAAACTTTAATTTAATCTTTGTAAAAGTATAATTAAACATTAATTCCAACAAGGGTTGGCCAGCTATTAATTCATTTGAACGATCAAATCTTACTTTGTTATGCTCTTTTACACGATTTTTACGATTATTACAAACGTGTATGAGACGTTATGTTACTTTCTACAATGAAACACGAGAAAATACATCGTCGAACGTTGTTTCGAATTATTCCGAAGAGTTGTAAAATGTGAAGTGTGACTTTTGTGAAGTTTATATTATCATACACGTAGTGATAACTTTGTAAAGTGTCTCTATAATCGTTGGAGTTATTGTCGTAACGATATTTATCATACGAGTTTGAAGAAAATACGAATTTTTGCATAAAACGAATTAAGAAATTTTCCAAAGTTGGTTTTAAAAACTTGGAAAATGTCTCTGCGTTGTAATAGGAAGTTTTCCATCGTGGGAATCTCTAACTGCATATGTGATTTTTCATACAAGTTGATATTTCGCGAGATCTTATCGTTTTATAACTCTCTTTCTTTCTTTCTTTATTTTTCTCTCTCAAAAAGATATTTTCCATTCCAATGTAGAGAATAAAATAACGTGACATAACTTTTTCGATCTTATGCGTGATTCAAACTAAATACGTGAGACAAATAATATTACGTGAGATAACAAAACATACGAGAAACTTACTTTTTTAAAACCTTTTTTTTTGTCGTAAATGCAAAAATATATAATATATAGAGAAAAAAATTAAAAATAAAGAAGAAAACAGAATCTAACGCGAGGATATTTTTTTTATGGATAGATTTGATTGCAATTTTCTAAATAAACGTTCTCTCTGAGAAATTGTTCTCTAAGAAATAAGTTGGTTCGATGCCAAAATACAACGACGACGACGACGACGACGAAGGACGTATAAAAACCAATACATACAAAACAAAATCTAAAATTGAATGACTCTCTTTCAACAAATTCCACCAAAGAAATTGTCCAGTAAAGAAAAATAATATCTTCGAGGAAAAAAAAAGAAAAGTTGAATAAAATAATGGATGGAAATAATATTAACCAGGTTCCTTTCTAACAAAGGAATCGTAGAACGACAACTAAAATAACAAAAGTTGCGAATAAAAACATGTTTATGAGATACGAGAGACATTTTTATATACTCCAAAGAAAAAAAAAAAAAAAAAAAGCAACTTTTCTAAATTACAACTAACCGTAGAAACATACACACGCGCGCGCGTATAATCTTTCTTTGTGGTCGTCGACAAAATATAATGTTTTTTAGCTCATGTTTTTGTTTTCTTCCTTCCAAAAATATAATTTAAAATAATTCTTTTTTTAGTTTAATGTTTTTTAAATAAGAGAAATTTTGTTAAAGATTTTTTTGAAAAAAAAAAAGAAATAAAAAACAAAACTCAAAGACGTTTGAACGATCAGTGTCGTTTCATTTTCAAGAAGACATTTACAATATATTATTTAAATACATATGTACAAGTATATATGTATATACTTAACCCTAACTCGACTTAAACGTTATTTTTTTGTCACACAACCAATTCGATGAATCATTTACACTTTTGTAACCCTAACAGTGTTTGGCTTCCAGTTCGTTTCACGAGAACGCTCAGTTCGGAACGATGCACTCTCTTCCTTTTTCCTTTTCCCGCTTTTTCTACCCCTTCTTTCCTTTTTTTTTTTTATTTTCTCTTTCATTCACCCTATGCAAAACTTCGATCGATCGACAAACATTAAAATCGATTTAAAAGTTGATTTTCTTTCTTTTTCTTTTTTTTTTTCAAGCTAGTTAAACTCACCCGACTTGACTTCTTGTCTGAAAGGAAATAAAAAGCTTCTTTTTTCGAATATCCATTCAAGGAAGTTACATTAAATTATATATCAACCAAGTTTATTTAATATAAACTTACTTACTTTAAATAAGTAAATATGTACTCCCTTAAATCCCCTAAAACTACTTTCCTACGAAATACTTTCCTCCAATGAATATTAAGGAAACATTTGCCCAGGCAAAAAAATAATAATAATAAAACCTTCATATTTATATTTTATATTATAAAATCATACGTTAATTTAATATTAACGTTTATTAACGTAATATTGTTTTTGTATTACATTAGGTTGTCAAGTATGAAATAAAGCACAAAATGCACATAATTCAATTGAAATTTGCAGCATTTCATACTTGACAACCTAATAAAATCAATCCATTGCACTCATCTCAAGATCTTCGGTGTAGGTACCATTTAAAATTTGATCTACAAATTTTAAGGAGCTTCGATAGCATGCTCCATTTTTTTCATTTAAATACAAATAATTTTTAATTAATAAAATAATAATAATAATAATAATAATAAAAACGAATCTTAATAAATTTATGTATTCTTTTGAGAAATTGTAAAATTAGATTTTCCTATAGAAAAAAAAACAATTATGTAAATGTGATTGTATAATTTGAGTAACAAAAACCTTCGAGTGCGATGGATTAATAAATAAATATAAATCGAGATACCACTAAAGTACTAGTCATGTTATTTCGATATCAAAAATATTCGATTGATTTTTATTCTAAGTTCTCTTTTCTTTTTCTATTTTTTTTTACTATCCCACAAATCAATTAAAGGGAATATACATGGACAGGACTTTAGTCTCGTTTTATGTTTTATCATCTCTCTCTCTCTCGCGCGCGCTTACCTGACGATGATCATAAATGTTTGACGTTGCATCAACAGCATCCAAAAACAATCAACTTCCTCTTATGCTTTTATCTTTCACATTTCGATAAGTCCACGTGTACGCGCAGGCACGTGTTGAACCGCTTGAATTTATTGCGCGCACATCATCTTGGAACCTTCAAACGCGTATACTTAACCCCTTATTAAAAAAAAAAATTACTAATGCATCATCCCTGAGTAAATAATAAGTAATGAAAATGAACCCACAATTCGATTGTTCCTATCGATTCTTATCGAACTCGTTCAAATTCTACTGATATTCTATTTGTCACAAGATGCATTATCATCTTTTAAAAATTATTTTATGGTATTTATCGTATTAAAGTCCCGTATCGGTATCAAATATCGTTGTTTATTTTGATCTAATATATCAATAATTTTTTATTATCAATCGAAGATGACATTACCGGAAATTAATTAAGAATTAACTGTCTAGTTCCGATCCGTACGACGCGCGATTCACGACTGACCGCCAATTTTCGTTCATACTTTGCTCACCGTACAAATATGGCGCGCATATTCTAATCAAAATTACACAGCCAATCACGTTCGAGCCGGTTACCGCCAATAATACGCCCCGCCAAAATTATAAATTATATCAACGATTCAAATTTTTTTTTTCTATCTTTCTTTTATCTTTTTTATATAAATCATTTTTCTTATTATTTCTCTCAATTTTTTTTTTTTTTTTATATGACATCAGTCTAACTCGCAATTCGTGCGAATTTATAATAAAATATAAAATGAGATGACGTAAAAGAAAAATATAACATTTTTATTTTAAAATACATAGCATAGTTTTTTCTTATAAAATAGATAATAGTGCAATAATATACAGCTCCATTTCTAATAGGAGAATGAATTTCTGAATAAATTGATTTACAATATACTTTGTAAGTTTGTATACAAGTATAGATACAAAATGAGAAGTATTCCTCTCATGAAAATAAGAGTGAACAGTAGAAACATAATTTTCTTCCTGTTGTCATGAGAATAAACAATGTACATTTATAAAATTCCTATAATTTACAGAAGTTCTTAGCTCACTAAGAATTTAAAATATATCAATAGAATATATATATATATATATTGAAAAAAATTAATCTATAAGAAATCATCCCCAATTTCTATTTCACGACAGGTTTCTGCTATCCACCCAAGCAAATATCTAACTTTTTCTGTTTTCTCATCAGTCGACTTATAACCCGCAATACTTTCATTAAGGCACTTTGATAAATGTTTTAATATAGGCTGTAATGAACGAATAATATTAAATAATTAAATAAGAAAAATTTGCAATAAAGTACACGTAGAAAATTTCAAAACTTACGACAGGCCAATCGTGCCTAAATAATGCAACGTACTGATCACTCAAATATTCAATATCAAGGACACTTTCCTCCAATAATCTTCTTAAAAATTGTCCACACATCAACCATGTTCCGTCAGTTTCAGGTTGTGCAAGTAACATAACGTTCCTTGGGCTCAACAATCTTAACATAGGAGTATCTGCTTCAAATATCTTAAAATTATTTATAGTCCATATCTTAATTATCAGATCTTGAATATCCTGTGTAAATAGATCCATTCTATGTGCAACTATAAATAAACATAACATATTAAGAAACATTGTATATATTATACTTCAAACATTATTAATTATTTTAATCTTACTCAAAAACAAAGAAAAATCAACGCTCAATAAATACAAGATTTTCTCCGGTCCTAAAACCAGATCAGCTCTTTCATTCAAAATTTGATACAATTTATTTAATATTGTTGTCACTGAAGTTAGAGTTACATTTTTCCGATTATTATCCATAATGTACCATATCTGTAACTAAAGGAGAAAATGAAACATCGTTAGTTTACTGTTTTGCTTATCAAACTATTAAAAGAAATTAAAATAAATATAAATAAAACTTACTCTAAGTTCATGTATAACATCGCTCGGATTGGGAGCAGCTGAATTATGAACTTTTTCTTGAGTCACAGGTAAAGTATTATTATTTCTAATAAACCTACTTATTTCTAAATCCATATCTTTAAAAAACAATGAGCCACCAACAATGTGAGACTGTATCCATTGATTTATACGTTCAATTGCTACTCTGTAAGCTATTTTTATACACATTTCTTTAACAGGCACTAAAGAATCTTCTGCTAAAAGTGATTCAATAGATTTCACAATTCGACTTTCACAGAATTGTGGAATACTTCTATCACATTGTTCCTTCAAATCTTTCAAAGCAGTACTAGCCAACATAGACATTTCTTTTGCCAATAACGCCTAAAATAAAGGGTAGACAAAAATTATTTAAAAGAGAAGATTACGTAAAAATACGAATTAAATCGTGCGAAGTAAAGAAAACAAAATAAAATTCACCTTTAATTCGTTAATCTCTGTATTATTACCATTTACTATAGCATGCGTTTCTTTATGCTTCGCTTTGTACTTTTTTTTCATAATTTCTCTAAAAGCATCTAAATTCATTTCTCTCGCAGATGCCAGTAACGTATTGCAAATATGTTTAACACAAGTTGACGCAACTCTTTCGAAAACAAAATCAACTGTTTTTCGAGTTGAAGTTGGCTGACCGTGAAAAAAAGCTTCCTCTAACTGCAACTGTATTGAAAGTTGTTATAATAATACCAAAGTTAATAATATTTAATTTGAATTACCTCTAAATGTCTTCTACTATTAAATTTGTGAAGCTGACTAGATATTGGTGTTATATGTTTGTTTGGACCTCGCGTATTATGTTTTACAGTTTTCTTTGACACAGTTTGTAGTTTTAAGTCAGTTATAGGACAACATTTACCAAGAACTCCATCATCTATTATATCTAATTTATCTAAACAATATTTAGCAGGCGTAACAGAATCGGCATGTTCAACAGACAATACCTCGTAAGCTTGTGCTAACATTTTATCAAATCGCCCCTGTGTTTTCAATTCTTTAGATTCATATATTTCTTGCCAAGTTGAACAAAAATCTTTAGGAAAATGTGGTAACTCAAAAAACCAGTTCAACGTAGATTTAAGTAAAATTGCTGTTTTTTGAGACATAATACTATCGGAAGAAGCAAAATCATAAGTATTGACACTCCTATAAATATAATAAAGTAATTCTAAGACTGGTTTATAATACGCTAGTCGAAGAGACACTATATCCATCATTGCTAGATACTTTACTATCCAAGGAATACTCAAAGACATTTTTCCTTCTATAATTGCATTCTGAAGGCAAGTTTGTAAATTTAACGATGGTAAAACCTACGGATATTATAAGTTTTTTTAATATTTTATATTTATATACTGAATTAAATTAATATTAAATTTATTACTTACACTATTTCTAATTTCAATTTGTTCTGTTATTATCTCTTTATTAGTGCATGATTCTAATTTATAAGGTAAAGATATAAGTAATCCCAACATTTTGGCAAGTAGTCTTAAACTTGTTAAACAAATAATGAAAGTGCGTTGGGTTTGCTCATCCACAATTGTTTCTAAAATACAAATAGAAAGGAGAATAGAAATTAATTCAGTGCAATAAATAAATAATAAATTTATTTTTAAAAGGTATTAAATCAATTTCTATTAATATTCATTATTCACATAAAAAGAGAAAAAGAGAGAAAGAGAGAGAGAAAGTTATTAATTTATGCATAAAAGATACCTGAATCTTCTATTTCACTGCTATTAAATTGAGTCTTATTCAATTCTATAACTTCATGTACTAAACAATTTTCTAAATGTGTATAAAACATTGGATTAAATGCGTACAATATGAAATCTCTAAAAAATTCTTGAGTACCAGGAAAAGATGGAACACAAATATCATTCTGGGATGATAAAGGAGTAACCAATCTTTTTCTAAGCTGTGTCAATTTTTGTGGATTAATGTGTTTTAATGTTTTAAGAATATTATCTTCGTCAACTATTTCTTCCTGAAAACAAAACGTTTGTTGTTTACAATATACATGAATATTATAATAATTTAAAATATATATAATTAACTTACTTGTTGACCTTTTTGTATACAAGAGATGAGAAGTTGAGATTTAAATAATCTTGCGAAATGAGAATAATTAGTAGCGTCACTATGCTGGGTAAGCACTGATCGAATCTTTCCTACCAAAGCTACCTGAAAAGACCATCCTGGTACCAAATGGTTCTGCTCCCATATCCTCAAAATTTCATAAAACGTATCCCTTTGCTTTCGAAAAGTTTGAAATGCAATTGCCGATGAAAAATGTTCACGATTGTCAGTGTCTATTTGAAAGGATACATTCATTTCTCCCATTGTAGATGATGTTTACAAAAATGATCATAAACAAATCCTTAAAACTGCATATAACATGTCCTATGTCTACACAAAGAAATATTTTACAATAATTACACACGATTATATTTTTCACTTTTTAATTTAAGTTAACACGTTTGCAGAAACATATTCATTTATTTAGATTTTCGATTCTCTTTTTCTCTCACCTTTTATAGGTTATATTCACTAAACATATGCTACAGTTTCATGTACAAAATAAAATGTAAAGACATTTAAATGTATATCATAGAGTAACACAAATTACATATTATTATATTTACTCTCTTGACCATTCATATTTATTTTTATCGATATATACATAACATATTGGTCCCTTATTAAATTTCAACGTGTATCCTCATACATTTAGTTTCTTGTTTACAACGAGAATGAAAAAGTTAACCTATGAATAGAAATGAACGACACTAATGCCATCTGATATCAATAATATGAAATTAGAAGCAATGGTCGAATCGGTACAAATTTTAAAACTGTATGTTAATACATATAAATTCTGATACTTATGATAATTGAAAATATTAAAAATAAGCTACGTAAAAATATTTCAAAACTTCATATAATTTTATCCTGAATTAAATTATTTTTATTGCATTGTGTGCTTACGTATTTATTATGAATAAATACACATAAACACATATACAAATTATTATAAAATAAATAGTTTGCACATTTTAATTTAATAAAAATAATTATTTATTCAAGCATACTTATGGATAATTCATTAGAACTTCAAATTCCAAGTATAACCTAAAAATTATAACTCTTTCAAAACTAAATTTCAAATATACACTTTTTAACTCGCATGTATAAAAAGATAACTCAAAAATAAAAAAAAAACTAATGGTAATTAAGCGTGGAAATTTTTCAAATATAAAAGCAACTTAAATACTAAAATTATATACTTTAATTTCAATAGTTTGTTTTTTTTTTGGTTTTTAATTATTTACATTTATCATGAAGACTTGATTCCCAGTAACACTAACTTCATGAACGTTCTTGTTTTTAAACAAGCGGATAACTAGCACTTGAGGCCACACCGCAATGATTATTCTTATTTCTGGCCATTTTAATGTATCCTTTATCACCCCAAGTTGTGGCCCAACTATTTTTCACTAACCAATAATCTTCTCCATTATTATCAGTTCCATATCCTACTACTAATACTCCGTGATCCAACTGTGTATCGGAACAATCAGGTTCGTAATAAACTCCTAAATTTAACAAACAGAAAACATTAAATTATAAATGTAAATGAATTACAAGAAAATATAGAAAAACATAAAAACATGGCAAACCTTCAGAATAAAATTGGAAGGATTGATGAGAAGCGTCAATGGCAATGGATACTGGACCAACAGTTGCAACGGCAGCTTTTAGTTTCTCTTCATCTCCTTGTGGAATATCAACAAATCCAACATCAAAGGCACCACTGTTACGTGGAGTGTACCTATGAATCAAATAATACATATATTCTGTTCTAAGAACTTGTTACATTCACATTTAAAAAAATGCATTACTTACCTGCATCTATCATTTTCTGCTTCATAAGGATAACTTACTTCTGTATCAATGCCATTGTTATCTTTAATATATTGAAATGCTTGATCCATAAGACCACCTTTGCATCCATTATTACCATACTTTCCAGAACAATCAATCAAGTTTTGTTCACTTAAGGACACCAAATTACCAGTTTTTCTAAAGTTCTGTCCTTCTAATGCTCCTGTCTATAAGAATAGTATTATTAATTAATATTGGAAATAATATATTTTTAATAAAAGGATCAATTAATCTATTTAAAAAATAAATAAATACCGTTGAAAATGCCCAACAAGATCCACAAGCTTTTTGATCTTTAACAGGAGTAACCGCACCTTTTTCTCTCCAATCAACAAAATGCGGTAATTGAACATTAGCTGGTTCAATGTATGAGGCACCAAGAGGTTTTCTTTGTTCTCTTAATTGATGATTCGTTGATTTGTTAAAACCATTCAATGTTTCTATGTACTCATAATGAAGCTATAAATTATAAACATTAAATATTAACACTTTGACTGTTACGTTGGTCATTTATGACCAGCCATGGTTTCTCTTGTGACACCATGGTGGTCATTGGCGACCAAAGCATTTGAACTACTTAAATTGTTTAAAGTTGAATGAAAATTTACAGTTAGCGCATTTAGAACATTACTGCTTATTAAAATATATTTTGAAATAAAAAGTGCACCATTGAACAATTAAAAATTTTTAATTGGAACGTGGAAAATAAAAGATTAATTTCATTTCAACGTGGTAGTGAAAATGTTAAAAATGTTATATATCAATTAATACTTTAATATTGAAATTACTCACCATATCACCAAATTTATTTATCTTCAATTTGTAACTAACTTCGCCCAATTCATATTTACGATTGTGTAAAGCAATCTTATGTTTGTTATCCATGAATATTTTCATTCTGACTTTTTCCTCGGAAGCAGTTTCATAAGTTTTCTTATGTTCAAGCTATTGAAAATCAAATTTAATGTTAGAAAATTTTAAACAAAATAAAATGAGAAGATGAACTTTAATTTGTTTATAAAATTACCTTATACGTTGTCCATTCTTCTAAGATAAGATCAAAAAATGAGATAGCTTGGACAGCAAATACTGTCGAAATTAGAAAGATCAGTAATATCTTCATGTCTGTATATTAATTCAACTGAAACAAACAAAATAAAATTAATATTATAAATAATTTAAATTGTATAAAGCTAAATAATATTAAGAATATATATAAGATGTATAGTTAATAGCAAATATTTGTTTGAGCTTATATTACAGTCCTTGATTATATTATTTATCGCAACACATATGCAAACGTTTTTGTACTTGCAAAATTGTATTTGCAAACATTAAAATCATGCGATAAAAAAAAAGATTTATTCATAATTCTATTTCCAGGATTTCTAACGATAAATAAATAAAAATTTTTGGAATTAAAATAATGAATTCGAATTTACAAAGAAAAGAAAATTGTTTATAATTAAATAAGAATTATCACGTTAAAGTTAAAAACAAAAACAACAAAACAAAAAACCTCAGAAAACAAAACATTCGTATATCGCAAATCATGATACACTAAAGATATGAAAGTGTTTGCGTCATCCATTTTGTTTCATTTCTTTAATAAATCAGTACAGAGTAATAAAATTCTTAATAATTATATAATAATACCGATTAATATTATAACGAATCTTGTTTAATATTATTAAACATTAATTTGATATGATGTAGAACAAAGAAAGCAAAGAGTATATATAACGGTTGATTACGTGTAACTGGAAACAACAAAAGAGAAAGGAAAACAACTTGAGAAGCAACAGATCTTATTAGCATAAAACAAAAAAATAAAACCACCTGTTAAAATATTAAATTAGTAATAACATAAACTAAAAAAATATGTATTATTTGATATCTTGCATAAAGTATATATCAATGAATCATATACGATATAGTCGGATTAAACATTTAATGATTCATATTTGAACAATGACCATGATACACGATTTGTAAATACATAATAATATATTATCTATATATAAAAAAAAATATATATATATATAAATAGAGAATAACTTACCACAAACACGGACACAAAGAAGATCTCTAAGAATTTAAAACGATATGTTTCCTTTGTAAGTTACAATGCTTATGAAGAAAAAGAAGGACGCATCGTTATTATATCGGACCCCTCCCCCTACTACGTCACGTGATTAATTTACTTTTTTTTTGTCCTTTTGTTACTTTGTCCAAGAATATATGTGATGATTTTATCTTTTACTAGAAATACTACTACGCATTTACATTATAAGATATCTATTCAAATGCCCACTCGAGCATTTCTTTTACCACTGTTTGTTCTCATGTGACTTAGATAAAACTGGTATATCAACTAACACATATATATATATATATAATTTTCTGTACTTAAATTATGCATTTGATGCAAGAGTTCAAATTTCTTTAAAACTATTATACATGTTTATGTTATATACATATACAACGCATATGTATGTATTCATAATCTTATTAAATGAAACAAAATAATAACTAAAAAATCATTCATTTTATCTTGTTAATTTATATGACCATGACCAACTTGACATTATGATTTCTAAATTCTTCAAATCAAAAAATAGATATTTGTTAAATATTTATCAATACGAATATATGCTGCTGTTAAATTTATTGTAATTTGTTATATTTTAATTATATTAATATAATTTAATTATTCCAATAAACGTATAAATATAAATTACATTAATCTTTTATATCTTTACATTCATTTAGAAATTGACACAATTAAATTGCATGATTGGAACAGATTGACGTATACGTTCATTTCTTACTTTCCTTTTTTTATATTTTTATTATTTATTCGTAAAGATATTAACTTATTATATTTTTGTTTAAACAATCATTATTTTATCTCTGAAAGCGATTTATTTACAAACACATACATTCATAATTAAAACATAAATAAATTTACGATAAAATAATGGCTTCATAAAAATAATAAATATATGTATAAACACTAATTTTTACCTTTTGATTATTTTACTTATAATGTTATTAAACTTAGCGAAGTATGCTTTAAAAAGAAATCTCAAGCAGTCGAATCTATCTTAACATCGTTAACCATAGATACGTCATCAATGTATACTATATATAAGGTATACTTATATATATCCTCAAAAAATTGAATACACAGCTAAAAATCATGTCTGGAAACAAGATTTATGATCTTTCTCCAGAAGATCGTGAAGTTAAAGAATGGAGAGCTTCTAGACGTTTGGAATTAAGAAACGAATATTTAAGAGAGTTGCAAGATCCTTTACGAAAAACAGCAATTGTACGTAATTTCAAATGTATAAACCTAACCTATAAAATATTCAACTTTTAAAAGTATTTAAATAATTATTGAAACGTTTAGTTACGATAGAAATATATGATTGTAAAAGACATATTTATATTTATATACATATAATAGGCACATCTCATTTTATAATTTTCATTTCATACTTGTATTATTATCATTATTACCTTGAACATATTAAAAGCATTATATAATATTATATAATTATTATTCAGTATAATTTTCTCTATAGGAAAAGTTAAATAATTATTTATATAATAAAATGTACCTATATATTTATGTATGATTAATATTATGAAATTAATATATTTAATTACAGTTAGATAGAGGATTGCAAAGATGGTACGCTACAAGACTGCAACTAGAACACATTTTTAAACCAACTCTTTATAATACCTTGCTAATGTATGCTATAGTAGGAGGTGCGGTATGGGGTACAACAAAGCTTTTAAAAACATCTCAAGTATGTATTAAATGTTGATAATGCATATTTATCATAAGCATAAATTGACTTATCATTTCTAGGAATCTAAGGAAAAGCTTTATCGTACAGGTCAAATATCGTACCAGGATAGAATGTTTAAATTCCATTAAAGGAAATATCTTCTGAGGTAATGCAGTTCAGTAGATATAAAAAATACTATAGTAAAAAATGAAAATGTAATATCGCATATATGAAATAATTGGAACTCTATAAATTGATTTTACATATTATACATGTTTACTGTAATTATTATTTCATATTACAATAAAATAAAATTAATCGTATAAATAATCTTTTTTATTATCGATCTTCAAGTTGTTTATCACGCGCTATAACTGCGTCATCAAATTTTACCATATAAGTTGTTCCTTTATGCCAATGTGCAGTAACTTTTGCTGGCTGCGATGAGAAAAAAAAAAGTAATTTCATTACTTATTTTATGTATATCATTTAAAGATATATACTTGTTTTAATATTATACTTACAAAACCACAATCGCAAAGAACAGCTTCCACTATTCCAGCTATAAAAGATGCACAATTTAAGCTTCCTTTATCTTTTGGAACAGAAATAAATTTATTTACCAAAGCTTCTTTTTCAATAATATAATATGTCCGTTCATCATCGTTAGCATGCTCTAACTTATCAGCTTCACGACCAAACAATGACTTCCATAATGTACTTTTAATGAACAGTAATATATTTAAAAGTTTTATTTCACGTTTCCCACCTTTTTCTCTTACGACAAGAAGATCAGTAACTCTGTGTCCAATCTCGGCACCTATTTCAGCTAACCTAATTGTTTAAATTAAAATAATGCAATTGTATGTTTTTATTTAGAAAATAAAAATTACATTAAATAATGACTTACTTATTTTGTAATTCTGGTACGGTATAAACTCGATTTTGACAATATTGTACAAGTTCTGAAAATAAAAGAGCAAAGCAACTTAAGCTAACCTCTCCTTTCCCTTTGCTTAATGATCTGTCAAGAATACTCGTTCGTGGCCGGACTGCAGAAATTGTAATACTTGACATTCTTATCAAATTTTATTTTTCCAAAATTTAGTCATAAATATTTTCATATGAGAATATGATGATTATCTTAAAATTATCAACGATCTGACAGTTGTTTCAAAACAATTCATTAATGTTAGTTCATAAACCTTACGTTTGATGTCAAGTAAGCGCTCATGTGTGTGTGTATATATATACACACCTCATATGAAATACAAAGAATATTACATATAAAAAAGAATTCTAATTTTTCACAATTGCTAAATATTATCTAATTAAAAGCTGTAAAAACCAAAAATTCAATAATTATAAATAATTATAATATTTTTTCAGAAATTTTTCTAACATTATATTTGAATATACAAAATTTAATATATGTATCAATAAAAATAAATTTTATATTTATATTATATATATTACAATTGTAGATTTTTAAAGGTATATGTATATTGCAAAATGTATATAAATTTTGAATCACATTTTAAACGGATAAAAATTCAAAGCCATTCCCATATATACACAAAAATATATCCTTAGACCTGAAATAATATTATTATTTAAAAAAACTGAATTATAATTTTGTTAGAAATGTTTATGAAAAATATTAAAAAATATAAAAAATCTTACTTTCTAGAAGTTGATAATACCATTCCTTGTACATCTGATACAGATGTAAATTCAGTAGATAATAATTGGGCTAATATTTTATTATTAGTATAGGAGTAAGTATGTGTAATAACTTGTTGATCTATACCAACACTGAATATTTTATTATTTGCTAACTTAACACCTGTAAATAAAGTAAATTATGATATTAAAATGTATATGTACTATATTCTTATGTAATATAATATTATACCAATTGCATTTTACAGACCTGTAATTTGTGCGTAATGTACAGACGAAATGTTATGTTTCGAAAGTATTTCTATAGAAACAGTTGTGTTTTCTAAAATACTAATTTGAAATAAAACGAGACAGAGGAGATTATCATCGCCTCCTGTAACTAGAAGATACTCATCTTCAGTTATATTTTTCAAATCATAGCTATTTATTCCTGATTGATGTAATTGCATTGTTGCGAAAGGTATTATGTCAATGTTTTGTAGATTAGAATTACCTGAGATCATATTTTTTAATGCTTCAAAAAAAATATCAGTAAAATTAAAATAACGTACAATACCGTCAGTTGACATTGTCATTACAATTACGATTTTTTTATATTCCAAGACATGAATTTTTAAAATGCAACGAGAGGTACATTTAATATATAATATAGGATGGATATCTTTTGTAGAAATATTATAAATGAATATCCTATAAAAAACAAAAATAGAAATTAGTAAATAAAATAATTATAAATATATTATGTAATAAAATAGAGAACGTTTTTTTCGTTGTCTATACATCACCTTAAATATCCATCAGCACAAGCTATAAGTAAAAATATATAAGTTGACTTAGAAGAAGGACAATAGACCTTAATATCCATATAACGGGTTTCAGGTTCAATAGCAAAAGATTGTTTTGTTTTTTGCCATTGTTTTCTACGGTTTTGATCTTGACCAAATAGCATATGAGTATTCAGATCAACGCAAGAAATACTTTCGTTGGATATCACATCATCATCCCATCTAATATCCATTTGCCAACATTTTATTTGAGCTCTTCCACCGCATGAGAAAATTAAATATGTGCTAATCAATTCTGTGTTTTTTAAATTGAAAATAACTATAGATTTTATACTTGAAATATGTCCATCCATGATACTTAATGTTTGGAATGTATAGTCTTTTCTTTTTAATTCTGGTTTATAAATATGTGTAAGACGAAGTTTGCAGTCTTCACCTCCAGATATATAAATTTTCTGATCGATCAGGTTCATTATAGGTTGTACATTATAAATTTCTTTTACATGAGAACCACTCTAAAATAATGTAAAAATTTTTTAATATGAATTATGATTTATATACCATATTTTTAATACATACCAGTATAGTAGGTGTAGATAAAAAGAGAGAATTTAACTGATAACCAGATAAATAAATTTGTTTATTTCTAATATATGCAAATTTAATATTTTCACTTAATACCAAACAATCTACAGATCTATGTCCACCTCCACAAGGATATTTTACTGCTATTCTCTGATGATGCAAACTGTATATTATAAATTCAACCTGAAAAAAGTTTTTTTAATTTATTGTACATATTTTTATATATATATAATGTAAGACATGATTATATACTTCTTTAAATCCAGTTATAAGAACATCATCACCAATATCTAATATGTTATTAATCCAATCCATTGGCATTTTTATGGAATATAAAGTACGTAAGAAGCTTCTATTGTCGATCATAAAAATATCATAAAATCTTATTATGCCATTGCGTCCTGCTGTTATTAATTTTTTTTTCAATACAGCACATAGTTGAACACCTATTTTCCCATGAACTTTATAAATAGTTTGTATTGGTTCACCGATATTTTTACCTAAATTTGTTTTATTTAAAGACTGATCGTACATTTTAAAAATATGAAGACTTCCTGCTCTATCTCCACAGATAAGTAAATTTTCATAAATTATAGCTGCTGTTATCCAACATTCTCGAGAGTGAGGTAGTGTATATTCACTATGAATATATAGTTCATCTGTTAAACAAAATTGTATTTAACATAAACTTATATTTGTTTTTATATATAAAAAATATTTATTTAATATACGTACTGTTAGGTGTAATATTAAGTATTCGTAAAGAACCATTTTCTCCGCATACTAGCATTCTATCATCCTTCAACCATTGCAAAGAGAATATTTTTGATTCCATTACTTTTTCCTCTAATATCTGATACAAGTATTTTTTGTTTTCCTTGTCTATTTCTAAAACAAATATAATAATAATAATATAAAAGTATATTAACATATATGAATAATAATAAAATTTAAATTTATATTACTGTTAGAGACAAATATATAAATACTAATATGTACCTGTGTATATTGTTATATATCCATCCCTTGATGCGAAGCTAATATAGCATCTACACGACGAGACTTGCATTATGCAATAAGAGCTATATCTTTCTAAATACAAAGATTCTCTAAGATGTAATCCGTCGTCATAGCATGTTAACATACCTCCTTCGTGAAATATTAATAAAGTTCCATTGTTTAAATAAGATACATATTTAGGAACATGAAATGTTTTAAATGATGATATTATTTGTAAACTATTGTTTGGAGCACTTATAAATGGCCACATGTGTACTGCGCCATCAGCACCACCCGTAAATATAGTTTTATTATCTTCTGAAATATTAATACTCCATATCGGTGCCCCATGATGTGCGAATAGTTTATTAAGTAATAGCCCATTTAATGACCAAATACATATCAACGAATCCTAAAATATATAATAATGATATTAATATTTATATTTTTTGTTGTATCATTTGAATGAATGCACTTACCTCACCTATAGTAAAAAGAACGTCATTTCTGATTATTGCTCTCCAAACTCTGGCAGCATGACCAAACATTGTTTTAACTAATTCAACTTCAACATTTTCCCAATCAATATCATTTTTACAAGCCAAAGAATTTGATATGTTTTCTATGACTCTCCATAATCTAACTGTTCTGTCATCAGATGTTGAGCAGATAAAAGATGCGCTTGGATCATAAATGACAGAAAAAATTACTCCCTGAAAAATTTACTGAGGATTATTATTAGTATAAAAATATTGTGATAATTATTATAAACATATAAATATATTGATATAATTTATATTATAAATTTATATGAATTTTAATATTCATATACTAACTTTGTGTCCAATTAAACGATGCAATACTTTTGCATTTTTATCATGATCAGTTCCATAATTTAGTTTCCATATTAATATCTCCTGAAATACAGTTCCACTAAATATAACCAAATCCTTAAACGTTTCACCTGATATGGATCCACCATAGCTGAATATAAATTAAGAAAAAATGTTTCCAATTGCTTCGTAGTTGAATTTAATGTGTAATATCAAGGATACAGTATACATTTTTCCTCGCACCATATCTGTTGATATTTTTTATTAGAAATATCATATACATATACATTATTATGTGCAAATAAAATAACTAAAAATATTTGTTTATTAATGGTCAAACATTTAATGGCTATTATCCAATCATTAAACCAAATTGTATCGACAATTTGTTTCATCCTGAAAAATAGAAGTATCATAATATTGGAAACTTAAAAAATGTAGAAAAAATAAAAAACAATATATAAATACTTACAATATTGTATCTTCAGTTTTATCAATATCATAAATACACAAACATTTGGCACCAAATAAAATTAAACAATTATCAGATGCTTTAACAATGCCATGTATATTATTAGAATGAAAATTCAACTTATACACTAATTCATAAGCGTCACATTTTTTGAAAATATGTAAAATACATCCTATACCTGTAAAATAATATTCAAATAAAATCCAAATTATTTTATTTAAAAATCTAAAGGAGCAAGAAGTTAAAAAAAATAAACTGATATTTGTATGTTACTAACCTACAAATATATAATCGTCTATAGAATGTATAGCAAGTACATCGGTAGACAATAATCTAGAAATCATTTTAAAGAGAAAATGATATCATTTCCTTAAAGGTATAGTAATTTAAGTTTCTACAACTTCTTAATAATTAATCGAATTATTTAAAAAAATATTAATAACTGTATAATTACAAAAAAGGAATTTCTCGACGTCAAGATAATAATCAATTACTATTAACCACATAAAACGTATTGTTTAATAAAAAGAATTAATAATATTTCGAATGAAAATTGTACATTAAATACACTATTATTATTTTTATAACGAAAAAATTTAATAAAACATATCCGAGAAAACTTTGTATACAAATGAAGCATGTATGAAAACACGTGAATTTTCGATATTTAAAAAGTCGATTAGTAAGTTGATACATATCAATAAGTAAACTTTGCTACAAACTCGAAATGACCGAAATCGATTTTAACGTAATCGATCGAGAATCGCATTGAAGAATTTCTTTTTTTTTTCTATTGCGTGTGCAAGATTATCTGTACGCGTGACATTACGTTGACAGTTGTGTCCAGTCTATCTAACTAAATTTTATATATTACCCTTAATTTGTGTGTGTCATAATTATATAAAATAAGAAAATTACATTTAAAATTTTATCAATGCACCACACCGAATATGATTTCATCAGTTCAATTCAATTAATAAATGATTATTTAAGGGATCGTAGAAAAGGTCCTTCGGTAAAAGAATGGTAACTAACCTATAATTGTATTTAACATGTTTTATATATGTGTGTGTGTTTTTCTTTTATAATTAATTTATTGGTTACTAATGAATGGAAATGTTAGAGAAATATAGAATTATTATATACCATTGATAATTTACTGGAATTATAATAATGACTAAGAAAAATAATAATCCTATGATATTAATTTTTTTCTTACTTTATTAAATTAATTTAATTAGTAATTATTTATATAATTTATGAAAAATATTTATTGCAGTTGAGGTGACATTTCTAGTTCTGCCATGCGGAACAGGTCAGTTGGTATTATTTTTGGATCTCTTGTCTTATGGGGTGTGATTACGTATTTCTTATTTCTTGATCAGCCATCAAGCAAAGTTCAAGGAAAGGTAATTTATTTATTTATTATTCTATTTCTTTTTATAATTCTCAATAATCATTTATATATTTTATATAATAATGAAAAATTTGATATGATAAGAACTGTTATCAAAAAAATTAATTAGCAATTAATTAATTGATAATAAAGTTAAATCTACAAACTTATTTATAAGAGAAATTGATTCAAAAATGTTAATATTACATTAATAGTAATATTATATTTATCAATAGCAAAATAAAATTTCGAAACAAATTACCATATTAGAAGAAAGATTAAAATATCAAATAGCAATAAACCATGAATTTTTTCAAAATCTTGAAGAAACTCGTAAAAGTAAGTATATAGAATGAACCTAACTTACGTTAACATATTGTTGACTGGCCACGAGTAAACTCGTGTCATGATATCAAAATATCATGCAGATCTTGCAACACACATGCAGATCTGTAATAATAACCGATGACATGAAATAAACTCTGAGAAATACTGCTGGTCAACAATGCGTTAACATTTAATTCTTAATATTTGGATATAAATTATATATTTTTTTGTTCAGAGTTAAAAGAGAAATTATCTATTGCTCGTCCAGAAGTAACAATTTCGAATATTAATCAATTACATGAAATCAATGTTGAAGTTGTTGAGAAAAATGTTGATACAGAGAAACAGGCAGATTCTAAGGATATTCAACATTCTACAAAGGTCCTTATACAACTTGTAATAAATCCTTACCTTTACGTCTGATAATTAAGAGTTTCATTTTCTTTTTTTCTTACAGTCAGAAGAAATAATGAAGTCAAAGAAATTGTTGGCTAACGGAGATCCAATAATAGCTGTACTAGTCTTTTCATGCAATCGCATTACAGTTCAAAGATGTTTGGATCAATTGATAAGATTAAGACCTAGTGCACTGCAATTTCCAATTGTCGTATCACAAGATTGCGAACACGAACAAACTGCGGAAGTTATTTCTAAATATGGAGATAAAGTACTGCACATTCGGGTACAGTTCTATAATTAATATCTATAATTCTATACAAAAATATTTGAAATATTATCATGAAAATATTATATATATATATATAATTAATATGTGATTTTTAATTCATTTTGTTCAGCAACCTGACCAATCAGATATAGACATTCCTCCTAAAGAAAAGAAATTTAAAGGATATTTTAAAATTGCACGCCATTATGGATGGGCTTTAAATCAAATATTTTTTGAGCTCGGATATGAAACAGCAATTGTGGTTGAAGGTACTTTCACAAACTAATATTTATATATAATATAAATAAAAAAATGTATGAGGGTATCTTAATTTATATTAACAAATGTTTAGACGATTTGGACATAGCTCCTGATTTTTTTGAGTACTTTTTGGGTACTTATCCTCTGCTAGTATCTGATCGTTCCTTGTGGTGTGTTTCGGCATGGAACGACAATGGTAAATCTGGTCTGGTGGATGAGCATGCACCACACTTACTATATAGGACAGATTTTTTTCCTGGTTTAGGGTGGATGTTAACTCGCCAGTTATGGCAAGAGCTTGCACCTAAATGGCCCAAATCGTAAGCAAAATATGCTTGTTGATAGTACTCCTTGTTATCAATCAACTTTTTCTTTCAAACTGTTTGTATATACGTAAATAGAAAACAAGGTTCTTTTTTTTCTTTCTAAATACATAATGTACATATAACAAATTAGGAAAAACACTCGATTAAATTAGAGATATTTTTACTAACATGTATAAATGTCAGAATTATTTATATATATAAACTAGATTTTATTTATATTACAGGTATTGGGATGACTGGATAAGACAACCAGAACAACGGAAAAATAGAGCCTGTATTCGGCCAGAAATATCGAGAACAAGAACTTTTGGAAAAATTGGAGTTAGCAAGTACGTTAATTAATTTTCTATGCATTAATATTTTCAAATGTTTTAATTTTATATCGTTTTTGTTTTTTTTTATAGTGGATTATTCTTTGAAAAACATTTGAAATTTATCAAGCTGAACGAAAAACCTGTGCCTTTTACGAAGATGAATTTAACCTACTTGCTGAAAGTAAGAAATAATTTATCATTTTAAAACAGGCTTATATTTTTTTTACTTTAGATAAACAATTAATAATATATTTTTTATTTTTTTGTTTTATAGATAATAATATAGTTATTAATATTACTTTTATAAAATTTCATATATAAAATAATTATTTTTTCCAGGATAATTATGATGTATCTTTTATGAATGAAGTACACCAATCTAAGGTGATTACTTATACAGAATTAAAAAGTGGACATGCAACAACACCAAGTCCTGTTAGAATATTATATTACACACGACTCTCATATAAAAGTACCGCAAAAATGCTTGGTTTAATGGATGATTTTAAGGTAAGAAAAAAAAAAGTTATACGATAAATTATTGTAGAAAATTACGTTCAAATTTATTCTGGATATTTCAGAGTGGCGTACCAAGAACTGGATATCGAGGTGTTGTTACATTTTTCTACAACGGTAGAAGAGTTCATTTGGCACCAGCTACAAATTGGAACGGTTACGATATTACATGGAGCTAACACATAATGGATCATTATGATTTGTAGATTCTACAAATATCATAAGGATCTATCCTTATCATTTTAATAGACTGAATGAACATATGAGTCAAACAAGGGATTAACAATAAGTCTATAATACCAAATACTTATTAAATAAACAGCAAGAGCAGAGCTTCCAATGCGTGCACATCGTTTCTCTTATGAAGTCTGAAACTACTGTTCATTTCATAATGCTTTAATGATGGAAAAAAAGCTAGTTTAATTTAGAGAAAGAGAAATGCTGAGTGCCTCAAACGTCATACCCACCGTTTGTATGTACATATATAAATTAATTAACTCTAACTATATGTACACTGTAAATACAATTGTATCGTATCTTAATTATCAATTATGTGGATATATTCCTTTTATCGGCAACAAGTTTTATGCATTTATGCCGTGTGTACAGGCCGAAATAATTTTATTTCCATTTACAATAAAATACAGATGTTGTTTTCCCTTTAATTTTTTATAATATTTGATTATACTACTTTTTATGATACCGAAAGATAAAGTAGAAGGAAGGATAATTTAAATTGATTAAAATTTATATTATTAGTGTTAATGCATTAAAAATCTTTTACAAGGGTTATAACTTTATATACATAATAAAAAGTATAATGTATAAAGTAATTTTTTGTTAATTATTATGTTAATGTCTAGTCGAAGTTTAATTTTACATATTATTTGAAAAAAAAAGGAACCATACTTTAGCAAATAATATATACTTTTTATTGTTTTTTTTTATATGTATATATACATATATATTAAATGAATAAAATACCTTCATTTAATGAAATTTTATTCGTTTACTAAAGTTACCATATAATAATACAACAATGTATAAATAACAATTGTATATTATTATTATGCCACGTAATGTTAGATAGGATTAACACAATTTCTAAAATGCTGACTTTACTAAGTAATAATAATTTATGCAAAGTAAGACCTGCTACCAAATTTGCCGGGATGTTCGGGTTCTCCTTCTGGCAATGGTGGCAATGAATTTGGAAATTCGGGAGCCTTGTATGTAGGTTTCGGTCTTTTAGAATCGTGTACTTTAGTTTCGCAGAAGTATCCATAATAAGGTCGTTCGATATTAAGTTTATCCAGCACGCATTTATCTACAACTGCTTGAGTTTTTCGACAGCTATCACAGAATAATTATTTTGTAATGACTTATAACTTTATGATTATAATTTAACAAACGATATCTTACTGTGCCAATTCCATCTTTCCCGATGATCTATCTATACAATTAACATATTGTTCGAAATCTTCTCTACAATGTTTCTTGAGTTGTTTAAAAAAATCCATAGCACAAGCTGTTAAAGCTTTACCTTCTTTTAAACAAACTCGTGCATCTTTTTCTTCTTCTCTGCATAACATGAATTCCTAGAAAAAGAAAAAAAATGATTGTTAACAGAGATAAAGTTTTATAAAAATCTTTCTTCAAAGATTTCTTTTTTTTCTTCCATAAAAAATATTTTTTAATTTAGAATATTTTTCTTCCATGTTTGATTTTGTTTAAAAGGAAAAATATTTGTTGAGGTTATAAAAGGGTGAAAATGTTACATAACTTCTAACATTATAAATACAATACTGAATAATAATATTTAAAAAATCACTTACATTGCTTTCCCATTCACATTTCTTTCCCACGTAAAAAGAAGCTGCTTGTAAAACAGGATAAGTGACATTTAATTCTGGAGTAGTCAACTCAGAATCATCAGGAAGTTTAACTTTTTCTGTAACAACCATCTTTTATTAATAATATTAGTTTTATTATTAGTTTATTGTGTAGACAATATTTTACGTGTATACGGTTTTCGACAAATTATTGTCGAAAGATTTAGAAGCAATTGTATGCTTCTCAGATTTTCAAATTTAATGTCACTTTTTAGCTTCAACATATAATATATACTTAAAACAACTTTACTACTATACATGCATCGAAGTCTACTATTCCATATGAACCAAAAACATATTAGTTCAAAGAGTCGAAAGTACACATATAACTCATCAGATATATTTAACTTTCTCTAAATGCAATTATTAATAATAAAATCATTTTTATTAATAATTACAATAAAAGAAAAACAAAACAAATATATATATATATGTGTGTTGTGTGTGTGTATGTATATGTGTAATATTACATTGTTTGGCATGGACAAAATATTAGATTGAGGAAAAAGAAATCCATTATTTTAAGCTTGAAATAAACGTCATTTAATAATGAAATTAAAAAAAGGATAGAATGAAGACAGAAAAAGAATATTATTGAAGTTTAGAATTGTTAAAGATAAATAATCCAAAGGATAATATTAAAAAGAATTTATATAAATAAAATTATTATTTTATTTTTATAATCTTAATAAAGAGCTTCATATCAGAAAGAACCAATCTTTTTCCAGAATATGTGAAAATACATATACGTGATTGGTTCATCCTTCTTTTTTTGAATAATTTCAGTATAATAAGCGTTATTTTGTACTACAGTGCCATCTGAACGTTTAAATCTCTAGTAAACTATAATAAGCTATAAACAACATGAAACCGATCCTTCCTTTAAAGAATTCCTTTTAATTTTTGTATTATTGTTCTCTCTCTCTCTTTCTCTATATATATACATATGTATATATATATGTCTATATATAATTATGTTAGTTTACAATTAATATATAGTTTGTAAATTGACCTAATATAATTTATTATTAAATCGAAGTATTATTGTTTGTGTGTGTCTTCTGAATAAAATTCTATTCTTTTTTCTTTTTTTTTACAATTTCCTGCCATATATGTTATTTGTGACAAAGGAGAGGCATTAGTGTAAATTCGTGAACGCCCATAATAAATAAGAAATTATTGTTAACTTTTACAATGTCAGTTTCTGATGCCACTGTTATTTTTGCTAAACTGGAGGCTCTTAAAGAAATCAGGTTTGAATTCTTTTCTATATTTATATATTTCATATACTTCGCTTTTTATTTCTTTTTAACTATGTGATAAACAAAAGAATAAATCCGATTAGAACAAGCTTTGATAAATTTTTGTATATTACTTAATTATTTATATGTATATATATATAAATTATTTAACACTCTCAGAGCGAAAACTGTACAATTGGAAAAACTAAAGCAAAGAATCTTGCAAGAGGTCGAACAAACAGAACACGAAGAAAAATGTTTATTGGAATATAAACAAGAAATGGATTTACTTATGCAAGAAAAAATGGCACACGTTGAGGAATTGCGCCAAATACATGCAGACATCAATGTGGTAAAAGAAAAAGAATTATTGTAGAAATTCTTTAAATTTCTAACTCCTTCAATCTTTTCTAAAAGATAAATACTCTTATAATATCTTGTTACCATCAAATATATTTCATATATATATATATATATGCATGTGTTATATTATCATAGATGGAATCAGTGATTCACCAAGCAGAAAAAGCGAGAAACAGATCACGGGAAACTGCCAAACTTATACATAATAGTAATTATCAACCGTTAAAACATGATATCGATAGAATGCGTAGAGAAGTATTAGGTTTAGATAGATTACCAGAATTATATGAAACAGAATCGGATCTTATTTCTCCTGAGTAAGTATAGCTTTGTTATTTGTCGAATGATAAGAATAATAATTGATATATGTTGATATACATATATTGGTAATATTAATCAATTTTTTAAACATTTCCGTTGTCCAGAGTAAATTAGATAAATTAAATTTTGTATTGCGCAGACGGTTTATTTCCAGTTACTTTGAAAGACCGATGCAAAAAGCAGAATGGAGAGTAGAAGTTCGCGGCGAAGATTTATTACCTCCACACAGTTTACATCATCCTGGACATCCAGGTGGTTCAGCTTCCTTTCTTGCTCCTCAACCTCTTCAAGGACCTAGTAAGCCAGAGCCTAGACCATTGCCCCCTGCTCCTGGCCCACCTGCTCCAACATTCAGGTACCACTGGTATATCTCCAATTTAATCTCTATAATATATTTACATATATATATACACACGTTCACATTTACATACACCATGTTATTAATTTAATTTTTAATATCGTTATATATTTATTGTGATTTTATTTTAGGCAACAACCACCACCGATGAAGTCATGCCTTTCGTGTCATCAACAAATCCATAGAAATGCACCAATCTGTCCTCTTTGTAAAGCTAAATCTCGATCACGTAATCCGAAAAAACCAAAGAAGAAAGATTAATTATAGTTGTAAATTTTATTTATAAGATGCATGTATACTTTTTTAAATTTCTTTTTTACTTTATAAACAAATTGATCAGAAATCTAATATGAGATTAATATAATTTTATTTTATAATGAAACGAAGTGTCATTGATATCAAAATTAGTATTTGAAAATATTTTATTTATATTTTAATGTTAATATTATAATATTGTTAAAAAACAATAGATAAGATCTTATAATTATATAAATTAAGTAATGAAGAGAAATTTTTTTAAAAAGTATTATTTAATTATTTATATATATATATATATATTAATTTATAAGGTTTTTTTTTAATTTTGGAAGAAATCTCTAAATGTAATAAAATATAACAAAAATATACTTTTCGTATTTGAAACGTTACATCACTATAAACACTATTACACACATTAGAAAAAATAGAAGTAACTAATCACATTGTATTTTTGTTTAATCATTTTTTTTTTATTTAAAATAATGTATTATATATATATACATACAATAAGTTTTATTCTTTAATGTATAATTTTTATATATATAATATAAACGAATTTTTCTAAAAATATTATTCATGTAAAAATTATTTTTTTCACAATAAAAATTTGTACACAGTATATATCTCATAATAATGCAATATGTCCCATTTAAACAATATATTTCAACATCAACAATATTATCTTTTGATCTATATATATACGAAATTGTTTTGTATAAATTGCATTGTGCCGTTCTAAAAGTAATATTTATTATAATTTATATATATATATAAAATTATTTCTTTCTCTGCTTTTGATCAAAATACACATCTTTTGAGCTGTATATTCAATTATCACTTTGGAGTTAATATATATAAGTACATTAAAATTTAAATTGTTGGCAAGAATCTTACAATACTTGGCAAATTTTCAAACATATTTTTCTCAAAAACAAAATCTTATATAAACAAATTTTATTCTACATTTTCGATTTAGTTTTTCATGTGGAATCACTCCCTGCTTGTTTGTGTATCACCAGTTATAGTATACTATGTATAATTAGATAATTTTTTAAATAATCCCCGATTCAAATATTTCTAAAATGAAGATACAAAGTATACAAAGTATACAAAGAGAGAGATTAGTTAATAAACTTTAAAAAATTATATCTATGATTATATACAGATAGTCTTTCATATTTATAATATGTATTTATATATATATTCTTCTCTTTTTTTTTATTAACTCTATCATATAATAAAAAAATGTAAATAGGCATCAAAATGTATTGCATCTTTTACGTTATAGTAATATCATGTTATTTACGAGTAATTTATGATAATAGTTGAATTTTCATTCGCGTAATAGAATGCAAGTAAAATATTTGTTAATGCTATCGAAGACTTGAATATCAATTTTTTTTTCAAATGAGAAAGTAAATATAAGTAAAATGAATAATATTTATGTTATATTATTATGGATAATAATATGATAGCAAAAGTTTAATTTCAGCCTTTCTCATAAGAATATTTACGCTTTGTCATAGTTTATTGTAATATCACGATTATTAATTTGATTTATTTCTTCGTTACCAGTTTTAACTTGAACTAAAGGTATTGCAATATCTTGTTTCTGTTCTTCTCCTATATTATTTTTGTTAATTACAATCGGTGGAATTAAACGTTTATTAACTATTTGTAACCATACCATCGAAGCTATTAACATTATTCCAGTAACACCGAAAGTATGATATGTTCCAAAACGTGTGTAAATCACGCTAACAAATACTGGTCCTAAAACCCTAGAAGCACATCCAGCACCAGTCATTAATCCCATCCAAACACCTTGTGGTCGTGGACCAAGAATTTTACTAAATATTGTTTGTATTAATGTAACACCTATAGGATAGCCTACACTAGTGAAACTATATCCAATAATAAATTGGGTTATAGTTAATTGCGGAGTATATTTGCACCATTCTTGAGTATTTTGGCATCCTAATATTTCTGTACCATTCTCATCCATGGTAATATTGTTAAAGACTAGAAAAAAAATATATCAAATAGTTTTTAGAATCTATAATAAAATATAAATTGAAATTAAAATATATTTAATTAAAAAATTACGTCCAAAGTCAGCTATCTTTGGAGGATCAGGTCCCCATGGAATACAAAATAATCGTCCAATAACCATGAATAGGAAACCACCCCATAACATCAATTTTCTTTCAGCAATTCTACAAAAAAAAAGGAAAGTAGTTTACATTAGAAACAAATTTATGTATATTTTATGTATTGTAAAATATTAATTTACCTTTTACAAATAGGTCCAATCATTGCAAATGTGACACATGCGATCACACCACCAACACTCATCAATAATCCCAAATAATATAAAGATTCAGTTTTAGACCAAGCAAATTGATCCATTGTAAGAGGAGTACCTAATCTGAATATTAATATGGATTTAAATAATTAAATATTTATCTGTAAATATTATAAATATTTTCTTACGTTTCTAGGAGGACAAAATTAAAAACCAAAACAAAAAAAGCACAAATTAATGTCCAAGCTGCTAAATAATCAGGCTTTATTGCTTTCCATGTTTCTTTTTCTGCAATATAAAATAATATTTAATAATAAAAATGAATTATAATAAACAGAGAAATAAGAATTTAAATAAAGGTCAAAGGATTAATATTCTTTTTTTAGTACCAGTAGTTTTTCCACCATTCCGCATAGCTTCTCTGATAGCGATTTTATGTTCTTTAAAGTTCCATGGTAAAAATAAAATGAAATTAACAATTCCCATAATAACGTTTATCCAACCAGTCATTGTATACATATTTAATGGTAAACCTAAAAAATATATAGTTTTATCACCAAGAGGAGTAACAGCAGCTTGTAAGCCGGGTCCTACTATAAATCCTAAAACCTAAAAATTTAATAGATATTAAATCTTCATTGCATAAATATTATTATACTTAGAAATAATAAGAGAATTATTTATCATGTATGCTTGTGTGCTATACAAGAATATCACCTGTGCAAGTGTAATCATCGACACTGCCTCAGTTCTTTCAGAGAGTTTTGTAGCTGCAGATAAATATGATCTAGCTACTGCGATATTAGCTGAAAATAATATAAAAAAATAAAATTAAATTAAAAACCTATTAACGTTTGTACTTGTTGTAACGATTTCAATTAAAATAATGAAAGTAATACATACAAACAGATTTTTAATACATTACAATCCTATACTTTTGTTGTTCATTATATATTTTCATTCAAGTATATTAATAGATGATATTAATTAGATAGAGATAATTGCTAATTAGATAATGGAAAATTCATTAACCAGAACTAACTCCAACGAGGAATCTAGCACTAGCCATAAGAGCCTTTCTATCACCCGGTAGAATTTCTAGGACGCTGTACATTCCTGATGCATAGATAAAAAGGAGTAATGTAACTAACAGTGGGAGTCTTACGGATCCTCTTTTGTTACCCCACCAACCAAGTAATGGAGAAAATAACATTTGGCCTAAAGGATTAGCTGCTACTACATAACCCATATATTCTTTCCCCGCTGAACGATCCAACTGTAATAAAAGGTTTTAAATAATCAATACATACTTTGATGTTTAATTTAATCTTTACTATTAAACACATTGTTGACCGGTAGTATTTCTCAGAGTTTATTTTATGTCATTGGTTACTATTACAGATCAGTAATAGTAACCAATGATACATGCAACAAAGATGCATCTATTACGAGTTAACTCGTGGCCGGTCAACAATGTCTTAATTAATTATTACCTTATCTAAATATGGCCAGACTCCAGTTAAAATTATACTGAATCCCAGAGACATAAGAAACATAGTGAAATAAATAACATATATACTCCTCCATCGTTCTTTCTTTTCCTTGATTGTTTCTAAATCATCTGTAACAGTATTAACAGGTTGTCTGAAAAAATATGAAATCAAATATTTGTATTAAAAAAGTAAGGTTAACATTAACAAAAATTTATACATATATTGAAATAATACTTTTTGGTATAGATTTTCCTTAGCCAGTCCATCAGAAAATGATGTGTGAGTATTTTTTTAAAAAAAGTATTTGTGATTTTCTAAAAAAAAAAATTACAAAAAAATTAGAGATAAATCAAGTTTAATTCTAACGGATGTATCAATACTATATTGTTTAACTGATAAAATGAAAATTTTTACAAAATGTATAAATAGATTACATGTTACTATGTGAATAACAAAAAAATAGTATCTTTGAACACAATTCCAAATAAGATAACATGATCAAACAAAGGTAAGTATGAGATGCAACATTGCATTATAGTTATTTATATCAGTTTATATTTATAAATTTAAACAAAATGGAGATCATTTAACTTAATATTGATTGTAAATTTATATAATATAGATTGTTTAATCTTACTTTTGTGCTGTTTTACAAATGAAATTTGTACACTTTCGATTAATTAAGATTAAAAAAAAAATATCTTCAAGAGGTTAAGTTGACATATTTATTTGCATTATACATGCACAATTATTTTTAACGATTAATTTGATATCATATAATATATTTAATTAGATTTTACGTCGATTAACACGAATATTAATAAACTAAATGTCATGAAAAAAAATATGAACTCATTATTGTCTATCCACTTATTTTAAGGTCATGAAAATGCATTGATAATAAATTATGGTATCTATATAAAATTGCCTTAGTTTATTGAAGTTATGTGTATAGTGAAAAACTAGGGAACTCAAATATATATATATATATGTATATATTTTAATCATAATGAGTTCCTTCATTAAAATAAACATTTATTTAGATTAAGAAATTATCAAATATAATTAACATCATTTGATAAAAATGTAATATTAGAATGACCTTGCAATTAAATTCTTATCAAAATGTTTATTCACTATACCGTTTTTTATTTTTTTAAATATAGTCATATTTTGTATCAAGTTTTGTATTAAATTGGTATATTATATTATATTGTATTAATAATTTATTTTGTATTACGATACAACATTATTGTGTTTTATATTATCACGAAAATAACAATTTGTAATTTTAAAAATCGATTATTAATTATTTAGTTTGTATTAAACATATTAATCAAAGACGAAGGATAATTGAATCTTAATTTATCAGTCTTTGTTAACGCCTCAATTTATTTAAAAAAATATATATTTTTGTGTATATTTGAAAACTTGGTAATAATAATATTTTTTAAAATAATATTCATGGACATATATGTACAGGTACTATTATTCTCAATCGTCATCAGATTCATTAGCTTTTTTAGCATCATTTTCAGCTGATTTCTCTTCTTCTTCTTTGTAATGTCGATATTCCGGTTTTAATTCCCACATATTTCTATGTGGATTTTTTAAGTTATAATTGCATACTTCATTAAGAATTTCTTTTAAATATACCTACAATTTATGTAAAACCAAATAATCAGATATAATATGTTAATTATATTACATTCATGTAGATTTGTAGAATTATTGACTGGTTTTATAACTTACAATTGGTTGGTTTGTAATTTTAACAAGATCTCTAATATTATAATACTGATGCTTCTCAAATGCTGCAAAGAGCATATCAAGGACTGCGTCTTTATTATCTCTCATTTTCTTTCCTTCCGCTTTCTTCTTTTCAGCATACTGAATCTATAAAATAAATCATATTTTGTCATGATATTATGATATTATTAAAATTGCAATAAATAAATAATACTTACATTATGTTTGTGATCAGAGACAGGTTTGAAATTTTGCACTACTCTATCTAATTGTTGAACTTGTCTCTGTGGTACAGATGCCTTCTTTATGCTTTCTAATTTTAATTTCATATAACAATTGTCGGCTGAAAAATAATATAAAAATTAATTAAATAAACGATATAACATACATTTATTATTAATTACTATTTAGTATAGATAAAACATACCGTAAGGACGACATTCTAATTTTTGCACTATCCTTCCTTCCATATAAAGTTTTTCACTTTCAGGAACAATAGTATCAGATGTAACTGATGCTATGATATAAACGAAATAAATTATATTAAAATTTCTTCATCGAAGTTATTGAATATATTAATCAGAAATTATTTTGATCTATAAAGAGTTGATAAAAATAATATTATATTTAAAATACTTACGCGTAACATGAGAAAAGACTCCCAACATTTGTCGAGTTACAGTTGTAACATCTAGTCTATGTTGTTTTGGGATATCTTCTTCGCCTGGTTCTTTTAAAGCTAAGACAGCTTCTGACAATCGAAGAGACACTTCTGCTTTTTGACCAGGATTTCTAATATATAAGATATAAGATTATTAATAATTATTTAAAAAAGAAATATAAATGACATGTTATTTGAATTAATCTGTATAACCTTACTTGGTTATTTTTAGTTTTCCAACTTCTATATTACCGGGTGCCTTTTCCCATTTATTTGCTATATATTTTGGAACTTTAACAAGCCACACACCACGTCCTGCATTACTCAAATCTAATTCTTTTTCTGTATGAGGACTATTACCAGACATGGTTCCTTTTGATACTTTTTTAAAAAACGTAATAAATAATTATATAATATAAAAATACTAAGAAATGTATATTTCTCGATAAAAATGACAAGAAGTCTATTTAATTTTTAATAAATATCTCACAATTTTGTAAGTGTTATATTAAAAAATCCAAGTTAAATTATAATATTATAAAATTGATAATTGTAATAAGATTATATTTCATACTGTTTAACTTTTACATATGTACACATTTATTTTCTTTCTGTAATATTTGAATATATAATATTACTAAAGATAAAATTGTGTAGTATAACTGTAATAAAAAATTAACAAAAAATATTCAACAATTAAACTTTAAAAACTGAATTTCTTTTCTCATTTTCACCATTTATTACACAGTAAATAACAGACGAAGCAAATTTGTGTATTCGTATACAAAACCACTACGATTCATGTGTATAGTAGAAACAATATAAAATTATAAATTCGCAATACAACAGCGTCATCTGCCAAGTATTTTGTCTAGTAGCGCAGTGGCGCATAATTTGAATTTGGATATAATTAAAAATTAATTTTAATAAGTAACACATAGTATGTTTTATTATATAAAATAAATATTTTAACAAATTGTATAAAAATTTATTAGATAACAAGAATAATTGTATATATGTGTGAGTGTGTGTGTATATATATATATACATGATTAAAATTTATTTTCCATTTGACAAATAACTACTTTGTTATACCCATATAATATAAATTGTTTCCCATTAAAATGCCAATGAGCATTTAACGCTGTTATATTGTTTGGTGTGGGTGAACATGTTGCTTTATCTGGTGTCCATTCAAATATATATGCACATTCACAGAAAACTAATAAATGAGCATGTACTGGATTCCACTTTATAGCTAAAAATATGATGAATAATATTATTGATCTCATTAAAATGTTCATCATTGATTAAAATAGTTTAAATAATTTTATACCTGTAATATTATTTTGAAGTAATAAATAATCAATATAATCTGCAGTTAAATCCCATATCCATAATGTATTGGGATATAATTGATGTTTTATAGCTAAATATCTACCACATGAGCTATATTCTATGATATCAATTTTAGCAATTGAAATTTGATTACAATTATTAATCTTACCAATTTTAATATTTAATGGTCGGTCATTTTCTTCTTCCACTAAAAGAATGCTTATTAAAAAAAATTTCAATTTTTTAGAAAATATAATATACAAAGTATAAATTACTTACATGTATGTTTACTATATAAGATTGAAGGTTTAACAGAATGTTTAGAATGAGTGACACATTCTTTATAAACTTTATTTAAGTAATTATTTTCAGAAATGACAGGGTCCAAATATAATTGTAAAATTGGATCCCATGTAAGATGATTGAGAATAACAATCTATTTGCAAAGAAAAATTATATTGTGAATATAATTTTTATAAGAAATGTTTAATCAAAGATAGTGTAAAATTTATTATTTATATATATTACCATTTCATTAAATCCAATAACTGCTAATAATTGGCCACTGGTACTCCATTTTACATTCTCGATTCCTTTCAATTCTCTTACTTTGTCGTTTACTATATCAGAAATATTTTTACTTTTTGATGGAAAAAATACACCAATATTTTTTTCCTTAAGAGTAGAATATATAATTAACTTTGATTCATCACTTAATGAACACCAAATACACAATAAATCATTATTTGGAGACCAACTAATGCCACTAATACTGTTCAAACGTTCACATATGAGTTTCTAAAAATATATTTCACATTTTTTTTATTAATATTATATTTTTATTTTTAATAAATTATATATTAACATATGCAATCTTAAAATAATAATACATAAATACATATTTGAATTTGAATGCTAGTGAAAAATTATTATTTCATCTAATCTAAAAGTTTCATAAGTTACTAACATATATTTTCTAGGGAATAATACATCTACAGTATTGTTCCTATTGACTTTTAAACTTGCTTCTATAACCTCAAATTATTTTTGTTAAAATTTATATGCAATTTATTAATTATAATAGCAGTGAATTATTTTTACGTTTATCTCTTATAAATATTTATAAACAATGACAACCTGCTATATATCTTGCTCTTGCAATCGTGTTCCACATTCAGTTGATTGGGGGAGAAATCAATTAATTTGTTATGCAGCATGCAATGCAGTGGCAATATATCATCCAGGAATATTAAAAATTGGTATAGTTTTGCAAACACTTTGTGGTCACAAAAATCGAGTTAATACAGTGAGATGGATTAAATTTAGAAATGGAGATCCAGAAACAGAAATATTATCATGTTCATCGGATGGTACTGCAATTATTTGGAGTAAAATAGATTCTTCTTTTATGTCAACTTCTATTTTAAATGTGGGTGAAATAGTTACTTTTACTAATTATTTATATCTTAATGATGCATCCAGTGATATAAATTACAATAAATTAATGATTTGTACCGGTTCAAGTACGGGAGACTTGAAATTATGGCTAAGGGATGGTGACAACAATACCACATGTTTCCAAACGTTAACATTTGGAAGAAAATTACCTATAGAATCTTCCATGTCATTTTTACCACATAATAATTGTCCTCTACTGATGGTAGCTTTAGAAGATTTTTCAATTCAATTATTTACTCAAAATTCTAAAACAACAGATTTGAATTTTGAAAAGGTTCAAATTTTACTCGGACACGAAGATTGGATTAGATGTATAGATATTACGGATGACGTAGAGGGAAATCTTTTAATAGCAACTGGTTCTCAAGATGCCACAATACGTTTATGGAAAATTTCTGTAGACAAGGAAGAAAAATCAAGCGAAAATATACTTGAGCAAAAGAAACAATTATTTGAAGTTAATGGAATTAAATATAATACTACTTTGGAATCTGTTCTTAGTGGCCATGAAGGCTGGGTATTTGGTGTACATTGGTATCCAGTAGTAAAGAAAAATGACGCAGATCATAATTCAGCTAAATTGTTATCATGTTCTTTGGATAAATCAATGATTATATGGGAACCAGATCCTACTACTGGAATATGGTGTGAAATTGTAAGAGTTGGCGAAGTTGGTGGAAATTCTTTGGGTTTTTATACATGCAAGTTTAGCCCAGATGGATTAAATATATTGGCACATAGTTTTCATGGATCCTTTCATATATGGCAGTACTCTGACTCGGCAGAAAATTGGATTCCAAGATATGCACCTAATGGACATTTTGGAGAAGTAGTAGACCTTTCTTGGGACCCAAAAGGAAGGTTTGTATTATAGAAAATATCTTCATGTACTGGAAAAATCTTCATAATTTTTATAATATAAGATATAAAAATATCCTTATTAATGTTACAGGTTTCTCATCAGTACCAGTACAGATCAAACAACGCGAATACATGCACCATATAAAGATGGTTCAACAGAATTATGGCATGAAATTGGTCGTCCACAGGTGCACGGATATAATATGGCATGTTTAGCAATATTAAAACCTTATACATTTGCTTCAGGTGCAGAAGAAAAAGTGGTACGCATTTTTATGGCACCATCGAATTTCAAAACATGTTTGGCGCAAATTGCAGATACAGATGACTTTCAAAATATGATAGCCGATGGTGCTAATGTGCCAGCACTTGGATTAACAAATAAAGCAATATTTGATACAGAAGTTAAAAGTAATGAAGACTGTTTGAAGAACGATGATTATAATCCATCAACAGAGGAAGAATTAATGCAAGAGACACTTTGGCCAGAATTACAAAAATTATATGGACATGGATATGAAATATTTGCCATGGCTGCTAGATACGATGGATTATTGTTAGCTACAGCATGTAGATCAACTTCACTCGAACATTCTAGTATTATATTATGGGATACAAAAGAATGGTCGCAAATTCAAAAATTATCAGCTCATCTATTGACCGTAACGCAGCTTTCATTTTCACCAAATGGTAAATATTTGTTGTCTGTATCTCGAGATAGAAGATGGTCGTTATTTGAATGCAACAACAATTTATATAATTTAGTTGCATGTAGTTCGAAACGAGATAATTTTCATACTCGTATTATTTGGTGTTGCGCGTGGTCACACGATTCTCTATATTTTGCGACTGGATCACGAGATGGTAAAATTGGTATATGGGACGAGACTGTAAAGGAAGATAAACCTATTGTACCATTGAATTCTATTATACTCAATCAATCAATTACAGCACTTTCTTTCGCCCCATTAAAAATAGGAGAATATTATATCCTAGCTGTTGGTTACGAAGCAGGTCACATTGACATCTATAAGTTAATATTAAATGCAAAAGATGTTCTATATGAGAAATGTTTGATGTACAATTCTGCACAAGCTCATCATTTAACAGTGAGAAAACTTGCATTTAGGCCTCAAGATAATACACTGAATAATAAATTACAACTGGCAAGTTGTGGATCCGATAATACCATTAAGATTTATAATATTAATATTTTACAAAATAAAGATCTACAATTCTATTAAAAATATAATTCCTTACTCACCCTGCTTATCTTCCAATGTGAAGTTTTATAAATATCTACTGTTTCATGGCCGTTGTCTGTTACTATTACAGCTAATCGATCATTATTTGGACTGAACATTAATTTATTAAATACTGATGATTTCAAATTTGGAATATGTAATACGCTGTTATCTTCTAATGACCATATAGATATCTGAATCTATAAATTGAGGAATAATTACTTAAGACGTGTTAATACAATTAAGCGAATGTAATAAAACACGAAGCAATTAAAAATTTCAACCTCGATTAATTATAAAAAAAATAGTAAAAATTAAAAGAAGCATCAGACATACATTGAATTCTGATAAGGTGAGAAGATGCTTACTATTTGGTGACCAAGTAATGCTTTCTAAACCAGCACTGCCTTCTGTAAATTTAAATTTCCATTGTGGATGATTCAATGAATATACTTGGACAGTAGCTTTTGTTATGTTAGCACATAAAATATATTCACTATTTGGAGCCCATTCTATATACTAAAATTAAAAAAAAAAAGATAACATACATTTTTTAAAATACGAAGAGGAAAATAAATTATCAACAATTCGTTTATTCAAACTAACCTCTATTATATCTGAAAAAACGAATGATTGAAAATTATTCAATGTTTTAACATCTTTTATAATCAAATTAGCTTGAAATGCAATAGCTAAATATTTTCCATTCATTGAAAAATAACATAATTGATTATTAACACGTAATATTTTGTCTTTTGCTTTTAATGACATCGCGTCGTTTTTCATTTGAAATTCAGTTGACGGCAACTCAGTTAAGCCAACATTTTAATAAAAATATATACTTTTTTATCTATGATAATTAATTACGAATATAATTTAATATTTATTACAATAAATAATTCCTATTAATTAATAATAATGATACATTTTAATATCAAAATAATTTATAGGTTAATATTATATGATATATAAAACATAATTATTTTGTTTTCGTGTATTGTCAGCAGTGAAATTAAAAAGTTACTGTTATAAAAAGTAGACGCTTTATAATTGTATTGTGGTTTGAATTAATATTGCTTATAATTTTTGTCCATGTTCATTGTTTGTTATAAACTATTTAAATAATCAAATAAATATAAACATGATTAAAGATTTTATAATTCCTTTAAACAAGGATGAACTTTTAACATCACATGCTGGACAATATTTTGTTGAGAAAATAATTCCGCCTGGTATGGTAATAAAAGCTTTGGAAGGTAATTTATTGTTTATCAAAACCTATTATAAATTTGATTAATAAATTTATCGGATTTAATAAATATCTTTTTTTTATCCTTTTAGAGAGTAGAATTGCTCTGCAAAAAGATGGAACAAGTTTTATTTTAAATTGTTTTGATACATTTTATGCTATTTTGGTCCATGGCTCTAAAATAGAAATACAATTATTTTTAACTGCTTTCAGAAGAATCTTTAAAGGTTTGCAATTATGATATTAGAATTAATATTTGTATTTTTATTTATAATATATATATATATACATTTTATTTTAATAGGGATACAATTATTGGTAACGGATATGGAAAAAATTTTTGATCAAGGTAAAGAAATAAGCCAAGAGGAAAGACTAAAGTTTTTGTGCATCAATAAAATGTTGGCTTATTTAGTTTCCCAATTAATTTGCCACATTAATGAACGAATTGTTAAAACTTCACAAAACGTACAAACCAACGTAAGGATTTTATTTATCCATGTATTTATTAACCATTTCAGTTCTAAGGGTAGTTAAACAAATCTTGACAAAAAGACCTAAATAACGTTAATTTATAATGAGTTTTAATTATTTAATTAAGTCCTAATTTATAATGAGAAGATCTAAGCAACATTATTGTGTTCTTTTTTTTTTATTAATGTGATTGGCAAGTATCAATAAAGTTAAACATGTCGACTTTGACTCAATTTTAGTACATTGTCACTTGTCCACAATGGACAAATGTAGTGGATTTTTTTGACATAAAATCTGAAGAATTCAACCACTACTTGGGACTTAAACGGTTAATGCATGTAATATAGATAATATACTAATTTCTTTTCTTTTTTTTCATAGCGTAAAAAGAGTTCAAAAACCGATGAGGAGGATGATTGGGATAATGAACGAGACAAAATATTAGAGCTTATATATCGATGGGTTCAATTGCCATTACAAAAAATTTGGAAACATTCAATCGTTGAAGATTCATTTATAACGTAAGTTTAACTGTTTGAGTATCAGAGGTCTTTAAAAAAAACCCGATTAAAAAAAGCCAAACAGCACAATAGCGCTTTCGGAATAATACGTTATTACAAAAGAGTAATTTTCTATTTTTATTTTTTTAGAGTAATATCACAAATATGTTACAATCTATTAGAACATTGTAAGGATGTCAAAAAAAAATCTATTAGACAAACTATTTTTGAGGTTTGATTTTCATATTTTATTTTATCACACACACACACACATACACACACACACACACACACACACACACACACATGCGATTGAAGAAGCTGATATCTTTGTTATATTTTAATAGATTTTGGGAATTCTTATTAAAAAATACAATCATGGTATAATTTGTATCGTAAGAATTGTTCAGGTATGTACATATTTTTTTTTATTTGTTAATTTGAATAATTCAATATATATCTAAATAATAAATTAATTAATCTAATAGTTAGTCAAATTGTGTGATACACTGCCAGTTCATATGGCCAATGGCGTTGTACATATGAATGTTGAATGTGGATGTAAGAATCTTATAAAACAAATAATAAAAGAGATTGATCAATCTGAGCCGGCAGAAGTAGAATGTCGCAATATATCTATATTTTTGGAAAATATAGCTACTTCGAAACCTGATATTATGTTACCAGTCATGGATGAAATATCAGAATATCTTGCAAGTGAGGTAAGATTTTGAATAAATATAAATTAGTTTCGAAATTTGTATAATATCTTTAATTTGTATTGTTTATTAATAATTGAAATTAAAAAAATTATAATTTATAGTACTATGTTATGAGGAATTGTGCCATTGGAATCATAGGTATTGTGGTCTCAAAAGTATTGACAAATGATGATCTTACTCAAGAACAAAAAGAACAAAGAGATGAATGTCTTAATTACTTATTTGAGCATATATTGGATCACAATGCATATGTAAGATCTAAAGTACTTCAGGTTTGGCAAATTTTAAGTAACGAAGGAGCTATACCTTTAGTAATACAAGGAAAATTATTGAGTGCTTGTATATCAAGATTAAAAGATAAAAGTGCTAATGTTCGTAAACAGACATTACAATTATTAAGATCATTACTTCAAGGAAATCCTTTTGCTGCTAAGGTCAGTTATGTGTTGATGCATAATATAAGTTATTTTATACTAGAATACAATATAGATGATAATACGTGTAAAACACTGAATATGGATTTATTTTAAATATTTTTATATTACAGTTGGAGGAAGCAGAATTGTCTACATCGGTAGAAAAGGAAAAAATAAAATTAAAAGAATTGCAGGTACAATTTGCCAATGATAGCGGACGTGGGGACAGTGCAAGGTTAGAAGTATGGAACACTTTACTTCCAGATATAAAGAAAGCTATAAAGAAAATTATAAGAAGCCATAAGAAAGATAGTGATGAAGATGATAATAATAATGATGATGATGATGATGATGATGATGATGATGATGATGATGATGATGATGGTAAATATTTTATATATATATGTATACATCTTATTAAAATAATTGATCTCTCTAAATTATATATTTGAGAATTTAAGAATTGTGTATATTATCTTCCAGATGGTGAAGAAATAATAAACGATGATATTGATTCCAACGTTGCATTTGAAAAAATAAGAAAATTAATGTTAATCAAACAGGTTTCTAAGGCTGTTTCATATTTATGGATAATTTGTAAACAATTGAAAGATACTCCTAAAATAGAAAAACTTTCTGTCATGGCACAGGAAGAATGTTTATTTGCTTTTTTATTTAAAATTTTTATGGAATCTGCAGAAGATGGGATAAACGTAGAAAACATGTCATTAGAACTAAGGAAGTTAAGAGAAGAGATTAAAACTCAAAAACGTCTTGTAAATTATTTAGAGGTAAGAAATTTAGAATCTTTATGATATTATTACACATAAATAAAAATTAATTATTATATATATAATTGTCTGTTAAAGAATTCTTTAGAATTTGCAAAAAAATTAAAGGATGCTTTACCCGCAGTAGAAGCGTTACTTTTTTCTACAACATCTAGCGATGCTATTGAAGCATGCGCATTATTTGGCACAGCTTGTCAATTTGGTGTAACAGGAGCTTCAACTATAATATGTAAAGCATTGTTTCAAGTACTTCACAGTGATCAATCTGTACGCCAAAATTTAGCTACAGTTTATAAAGAAGTATATCTTCATAATAGTGAGCCTCAAAAATCATCTAGACAAAGAGCTATTACTCGTGTAAAGTCTTTAATTAATTTTGTAAAACAACTTCAACTCGGACAGGGTGCAGCGTTGGAAGAATTGATTAAATTATGGTATAATGATAAAGAAATAAACGAAGAAGCATTGCAGGTACGTCATAAAAAAAAAATCTTTTTAAGAAGATAATTCTTATATTTATATGCTTTTTATAAAATAGGTATTATGGGAAATATTTTCTATGAAATTCCCTGGTACAGATTTGACAGAGAGCAGAGCTGCTTTAATATTAATAATGATGATAGGTCAGACTGAGAGTAAAATTATAGTTGACAATTTAGATGTATTGGTCAAAATTGGATTAGGAACAAAAGAAAAAAGTGATCTTCTTTTGGCTCGAGATACTTGTAGAACTTTAAATAAAATTAAGCAGGAGAGTACAAATATTGAGACTGCTCCTATTAGGTAAAAAAAAATCATCGAATATATTTTATTAATAAATATAATATTTAAAATAAGATTTTTCTAATTAAAATTCATTTCACAACATAGGTATCAAGATAATCACGAAATGTTTGCAATAATTATTACATTATTGAAAGAGAATATTTTTAATTCGAAGGAAAATGGCTTTATTTCTTTCGCCACCGATGCAATTAATGTGATATATAAAGTAAGTACTTATTTTTTTATATTTGCATAATTATTTATTTCTTAATATATTTGATTGTTAAACATATATTTTTTATGATTTAAGTTGGCAAATAAACCTCATCAGTTGATAAAGAATTTTCTAATGGATATTTTCGAAGCTGAACAATTTAATGCTGCAAATGATAATTCAATAGTTCTATCTTCCGTTGTATTATCAAATTTGTTGCATATAGTTGGACATATAGCTATTAGAGAAATGGTTCACTTAGATATAGAAATATATAAAGAATTAAAACGGAGAAATTATCTTAGAAATTTAAAAAAAAATAAAAATTTAAATAAAAACAATTCTAAACAGAAAAGATCTAAACGAAACGAAAGTTTAACATCATCTTTACTTAGTAGTAGTAGTAGCAGTAATAGAAGTTGGCGTAATAAAGAGGTTTGATACATTTACTTTCTATGAATATTTATATTCTCTTTTGATTATTTTCTTTGAATGAAAAAGAAAAAATATTTCATAGAGTTTACAAGAGGATAATGGAGAAGATGCTTTGGAAGGTGCAGCAGATGATGCAGATGCTGAATTTATAAATGCTTCTTTAGAATCTGAGATAGTAACTGGTAATGGATTACTGACTAAATTTGTGTATGTATGCTACTAGGATATAATTATCAATATGTATATACGTTTTATAGTAATAGCACAAATTGTTAATATTGTAATAATTATTTGTTTATAGGCCTATTGTATTAGACGTATGTCAACATCCTGAAAAATATCGTGATGAAAACTTACAAGCAGGAGCCACTGTAGCTTTGTGCAAAATGATGACAGTAAGTTCGGTGTTTTGTGAAACGTATCTTCAATTATTAGTTACGATATTGGAACGTTCATCTTATCCAGGAATCCGAGTTAATGTTCTTATTGGTTTAAGTGATCTTACAACTAGATTTCCCAATCAAGTAGAACCATGGACTAAACACATATATAACAGGTAATTCTTCTAATTTATTATAATTGAATTTTTTGTCAAATTAATAATTCTATATTTATTGGTTAAAAAGTGCAAGTGAAAATAATTATTTATTTATAGACTTCAAGATGAAAACAGAAATGTACGTAGTACTTGTGTTCAAGTGTTATCTAATCTCATAATGAGACAGATGGTACGTGTTAAGGGTCAAATATCACAATTAGCCCTTTGCATTATAGATGAAGATGTTCAAATTCAACAAAATACTAAAACATTTTTCAAAGAGCTTTCACAAAGGGACCATGCTCTTTATAATGTAGTTCCTGACATATTATCCCGATTATCTGATCCTGAAATAAATCTTAGCGAAGATCATTTTCAACAAATTCTTGGGCAAGTATCATATTTATTTATATGCAGGGTATCTAAGAATTTTTTGACAAAACGGTGTCTGCGTATTCTATGCACAAAAATAAGAAAAATGTTATATAAATATAGGTCATTTAACACTTTGTCTGTCACGTTGATCATTTATGATCAGCCACGGTGGTCATTGGTAACTGGAGCATTTGAACTACTTAAATTGTAAAAGTTGAATGAAAATTTACAATAAGCGTATTTAGAACATTACTGCTAATTAAAATATACTTTGAAATAAAAAGTGGCCCATTGAACAATTAAAAATTTTTATTGGAACATCGAAAATAAAATATTAATTTCTATGAAACTTTTGTGTAATTTTGGTGTGGCAGTTAAAGTGTTAAAGCTGACATCGTTTAGCTAGAAAACTTTTAAGTATATCCTGTGTATATATATTGTATCGTATGAATTTAAACTCTATTCTTTGTTTCTCCTTAATATATACAGCTATATTCTGGGTTTAGTACAGCACAAAAGACAAATTGATACAATAGTAGAAAAAATTTGTACCAGATTTAAACTTGCTATTACAGAAAGACAATGGCGTGATCTTTCCTATTGCCTTTCAGTTTTACAATTTAGTGTAAAAAGTAAGTGTATATGTCTATATGTGTACAGTTATATTTTAGAAAATAATATTATATGTTTCTACACTTATTTCAGGTTTACAAAGTTTGACTGAAAGTTTACCTCTTTTAAAAGAAAAGATTCATCACAAACCGGTGTTGAAAACACTTCAAGGTATAATAGATCAAACGAAAAGGAAATCTGATACCAAAGCTGCAAGTATGGAATTAGAAAATAAAATAAAAGAGCTGTTAGAGGAGTCCGATAAGACTGACGCAATTGATAATTTTTTGATGCCACCACCGGCGACAGTAAAAAAAAATTCTCGTAAAGTAATATCAAAGAATAGTGACAAGGAAGAAAATGATTCTGATACTGATTTAGATCCACCACCTATTAGAAAAAAAAATCGTACTTGTAAGAATCATATTTTATACAAATATATATGTATGTATATAGTAATTACAAATGATGCATCAATGTTCTAGAGAATTTTACGACGATATAGACAGTTTAAAGACACATCTCTTGCTTATATAAAAATTTGGATATTTTCTCTTTCTTTTCATATGTCATTCAGTATATTTTAATATTTTATAAAATATAACTTTTTAAATATCGACACATCATTTGTAATTACCCTGCATATTAAAAAAATTTTGTCTGTGTAATATATTTAAATAAATTATATAAATTTTGCAGTGGAACGTAATAGAAAGGAAACTCGTACCTTCGAAAATAATTCGGATACCAGTTCAGAATCGGATGATGAAAATTATCAGCCACAATCTACGCCAAGTAAAAGTAAGTTTTTAAATAATTTAATCAAAGTATCGAATATTATTTCTCTGTCAAAGAAAAAGTATCGAATAATATTTCTCTGTTATTAGGTAATACGAAAGTAAGAAATAATCGAAAAGTTATGGATTCAAATTCACTGTCTCCTCCGTTATCAAAAAGAATTAAAAGTATGAAAACAGAAATGTCGGCTAAAAAGCCAGCTAAAAAATTAGTTAAAACACCAGTTAAAACACCAACTAAAACACCAACTAAAACACCAGCTAAAACACCTGCACAAACTACTGTACGAAGTTCGAGATCTTCAGCCCGATTATCAAGTTTACGAAAATGATTATACAAATCTATAGAAAAAAGAAATAAATACCATATCATTAATTTTGTATATAACTACAGATACAGATATAATAAAGCAATATCTAAATTAACTCTCAGTCAATAATGTGGGTCTTACCATGTTTAAATAACTATATATTCTTATTTTTATATTAAAATTATAAATAACAAAATAAATTATATATTAGAAAATATTCTTGAAACTGTAAAGAGTACCAATAAATTTTTCTAGATTTTTTAAATAACGATAACATTGATAAAATTCACCCCAAGGTGTTAAATCCACCATGTCAACGGAAGATTAAATATATCAATAATTATGAATTATTGAGATTAATTATATTTTTATTAGGAAATAATTTTTAGTTTTAATTCCTAAATTTACTTCACATTTAATGTGGAAAGTTCACACTTTGTAAGTATAAAAATAGTAAGAGATATAATAAAAAGATAAATATATATATCTAAATTAACTCTCTCTCTATATATATATTTTTTATTATAATGCATATATGTATTTTATTGAATTTCTTGAAATAAACAAGTGTAAACATTCTTTTAACAATTTCACTTTAGCTTATTCTTTCTCTATTGAAATTTTTTTTATAATTACGAATATAGCATTTTTGCTGAATACGCTTTAATATTTGTGAAGTAAATGGAATAAGAAAACTATATAGCTTATCAATGAAATAAAATTATTGTATATTAACACATGAGGTGGATAAACTTTGGAATAACCCTGTATTATCACGACTTAAATTAAATCCATATTATTAAATAACCTAAAATTCCTGAGAAATGATATTAAAGGCAACCTAATCAATAAATAATCTTTCCATTTGATATCATGAAATATGACATACAAGTATAAAACAATGTAATAAAATGAAGGAAAATAATGTATAGAATTGAAAAATATAATATTACCCTAATGGTGGGTGTAGTATTTGTAAAATATATGCTATTTTTGTTTACAATATATATTATACATATTGATAAAAGTTGTTTACCAATAGATGTTATGAAATATCACGGCTAACACTACGCTTAAATGTCATAGAACGAACTTCTGATCCAGATTTAGCAGTTTTAGAAACAGTGGAAGCTGTACTATTTGGAGTTGGACTTTGTGAAAGGGAAGCTCGATCATCATTATTTGATTTTTCCCGTTCTAAACGTTGTTTACTAAATTTTCCCATGCCTGGCCTATAAATTTCCATAGCAGGACGATCCTAGAATTCATAAAATTTATAATTGAACAATTTTGACAAAATATTTATTCAAATGGAATACATAGAAAATACCTTATTTCGAATTCTACGTTCTAATCGTGGATCCTTTTTATCTTTTTCTTTATCCTCACTTTCGGATTTTTGTAAATTACTTTGTCCATCGCCATCTAATGATTTATGACGTCTCAAGCAATTATTATCTCCAGTACCTCCTTCGCCACCACTTTCTAAAGAACTACGTCTTTTCACAACCTTAGATTCTTTTATTTCTTCAGATTCAATATTAATACCAGTTTCTCGATTAATGTGTTCAATAGATCTTGACTTTTCGGTTGCATCTTTTTCAGTGCGAATATTAGTTTCTATAGAGATTATTTAATATCACTAATATTAAATAAGAGTAATAATAATTAAATAATAATTATGAAAAGTTTTCAAAAAATTATAGAATACCTGAATCCTTAATTTGATCGGATATAGATTCAATATCTTGTTCATTTTCAATTAATTTTATATTCCCATTATTTTTTCCGTTATATTTTTCGTTTAATATTTCCATTAATCTTTTGGAAGTAGAAGAAATCAAACCTTCTTCTGTAGATTCTTGAGTAATATCTTGGTTTTCTTTCATTATGCATGTAACTGCTATGACATTATCACTATTAGAATCCGCATTATTTCGTTTATTTTCGGCCAATCTTTTTTTTTCAAGTCTCATTTTTTCGTAACTTTTACCTTTTTTTTCTTCAATCCTTCGTTCTTTAGATTCTTTAAAATCTTCTTTAATATCATAATTTTTGTTATCTCGCATATCATTTTTCTTGTCTTCCTTAAATAAATCTCTATCATCTCGCCTTCCATAAAGTTTTTTATCATCATGTCGTCTTTGATGTTTTATATCTTTATCCTTATTTCTATCGTCCATTCTTTCTCTATATCCTTTTGTTAAAGGTTTTAGATCTCTATCACGTGGTACCTTTTCACGCAATTTTTCATCCCTCTTATTGCGATTTTTTAAATCTTTTGGCGATACTTTATCCCTATCATCCTTATTTTCTTTATTATCTTTGTTCGTGTCTTTGTCCAAGTCAGGATTCTTAAGTACCTAAAATAAATTTTATATATATATATATGTACACAAACAGACAAGATTATATCTTTTGTGTGTGTGTGTGAATTTTAATAACGTAAGATCATTCATTTATATTATAATTATTAATTATAATTAATATAAGAATAAACAACACAATAAAAAATCTTGAAAATATGAATTAGTGTTAGAAAAATTTATTATATAAAAATGAAATAATAATAAATCGTTTATAATTAAAATATAAATTTGTCACATTAAAAGCACTATCTGTAAATTTACAAAAGATCACGAAGTAAAATCGTTTAACAATAAAGAAAATTTATTCCCCATAAGTGGATGCTTTATGAAAGGTACGATTATATATGGTGGTACAATTATATTCTTCTAGTGACCGTTCCATTTGCAGTTTATATAAATCTATGAATTTTTTCGTAATCCAGGTAAACTTATTCTACAAGTTTTATAATTATACGATTTATTATAATTATGTACAATCCTCGAGTTGACTGTATCATTCGTCGTATGCAATTTCCACATATTATGGATATTTCTAAATTGTGTTTCAGAAAACATTGAAAAATATTCACTTTTCCCAATAAATTGACCGGATTTAAATTTCTGCTTGTTATCTATGTAATTATTTTTAGTGTTACACCAATGATAAATCTGTCTCTCTTTATTCAATTTGGAATTATTTTGCACATAACTTTCTTCTTTATGGAAATCGGAAGTATTGTTGAATTTATACTGTTTGGTATTATTTCTTATATATTTCTTTACAAGTGATACATTATTTTTATTAGGTCTGATATACGAATTAGCAGAATTATCGTAGCAATTCAATTCTTTGTAAGCATGCAATTTATTATCGATTTTCAATCTACCGTTTAAAATTGGGTCGTTATTGTATTCTTCCGATGAAAACAATTTGTTTTTATTTTTAATTTGATTTTCAAGATTAACGGCTTCTAAGTTTGTACACGATAAAGTTGTGAGGAAGCAATATTTGGAGCAGACATCTTTGACATTATATACTGGCTGCGAAGGGGAAGGTTAAAATCAGCAAATACAGCAAAGAATGTAAAATTAATACTTTACTCACCATGACTATTCTTACTCAAAAAATAATGCTATCAAATGAATAATATTCTATACTGTATTTGTTTTCGATTAACCAACAATAATACATAATTTTGTAAGTTTATAACGTATGAAAAAAAGAGAAATCTTAAACTCACTTTAGATATAACTGGATCTTCTTTAATTCTCCGTCTTTCCAAATCTCGTCTTTTTCTTTCTTCACGTTTTTCCTCTTTGAGACGCTGTTTTTCTTGCCTACGTTGTTTTAAGTACTCTAACAGAGGAGTTGTTGTAACTTTTTTTAATGTATCTACAAAAAAAAAGAAATAATGACAAAATAAATAAAACAAAAGATTCGTGGTTTAAAAACTAATCTTCATTTAATTAAACAATAATCGAATCTTTAACTCACTGTCCGCTGGCTGATAAGAATATTCTGTTTTTGGTTGAGAATTAGATGCATCAGTCTCCTGATTTTTACGACTTTCTAAAAAGCTTATATAATATGAATCTGATTCTATGGTTCCGCATTTTAAATCTTTCTTCTTTCCAACTCTTTTCTTTGGTAATCTTTGAAATGGTGAAAATTCTACTATTGCTGGATACTCGGTGCCTTTAGAGTCGACGAATACATAATTATCAAACTTTTCTTTGAACGTAAATATATCTTGTTGATCCATAAAGTTAATGTAAGCACGAGAAAATGCATATTGACCAAGAGACATATCCGCTTTGACAAAGTAAAAATAATCATGTTCAGGTAATGGAGAAATTTGTTCCATTAACTGATCCGAAGTCATTGTTGGTGGAAGTCGACGTATAATCACCTAAGTAACAAAATTGTATTTTGCAACGTTAAATTTAATTAAATACTGGATGCTAAGCAGGATTATCAATTTTTAAATTCGTAAACTATTTTTCTATTAGATATTGATTCAAGGTGGGCATCTCTTATAGCTGATTTCGTCGAGCCCTTAACTTATTAATTAATTAATTATTAATAAATAATAATAATAATTCTTAATAAATACCTTAGTCATAGGTCGGCACTTTTCTTTCTTATTATCTCTAAGTTTACCAACATCCGGAGAACTAGCCTGTGCTTCGTTTTGCACGGGTGTTTCAGGTTGCTGCGTTTCTTCAGTCATTTTGCTATGATATTTATAAAATTTATGAAAAATCAAGTATTGTTAATAATTAATTCGTGTTATTTTAATAGATAAAATATTCCGAATATAAAATTTTCTTTGAAACATTTAAAATACACGTTAGAGTTTACAAACCATTCACAGCCATCTTGGTTTTTTAACACCACCATAAACTACAAAAGCTTTGAAGAGTAGATTGAAGAGTTGAAAATTACTCGCGGTTATTGAATCGAGAAAAACAATGAAAAATATCGAATGGTAGTGAAGGGGAGGAAAAATTATGGTTTTAGTTGTTAGAGGTAGATTAAAATCATTATTTCACACTTTTTGACGAATAATTTTTACGTAAAATATATAACGGAAATATGACATTCAATTATCACAAAAAAAATATGAATTTTGATTTGATCGTTCTGCTGCCACCGGACCTATACGGGTATCTCATGAAACAATCCATAAGGCGATTTATAATACATGGGAAATGTTGCCGTTGGGTGTCAACAAAAGGGTTAATATTTTTTTATATTTTATGGTTATTTTTCTCGAGCGGGTCACCATCCATTCAAAGTATCAATCATTGTGAGTGCTGCTTGACCTAAATGATAACCATGCTGTGGTGGTTCACCTTTTACAATTCCAACTTTAGTTAATATATGTTTATATATTACATATTATTTATATATATAGACATTACAATAAAAAGATATTAATATTTGTAAATTTTCTGAGTATTTTAACATATTTACATAAAAATTTTATGTCATCAACACGATTTAAATCGAACGTCACATTAATGTTCTGTGTTCACTGGGTAATAATTAAATATTACATACACGTATGCATAACGACAGTGATGATGCGTGTGTGAGAATATTTATCTAATTATGAAAAAAATAAAAAAATAAAATAATAGTAGAAAGATAATTAAATGAATTTCTTTTTCTTTTTTTAGAAATATAAAATTCTATAATATAAATATAGATTTACTTATTTAATTTGTCCCTTTCTTAGTTTTACTTTAACGTATACACATACACACATGCGCTTAAGTATCAAAATACAAGTAGTATTTTGATACAAGTAATACGTTATAACAATTATTTATATATTTTTTTAATAAAACTAATATTAATTATCTTTAAACATTTTATACAACTTGTACAATGTTACGCTTGATATTGCAGACATTATTTCTTCTTGTTGAAATAGTCTCACTGAAAGAAAAAATTCATTTAATTAGATTAATATAAAATAAAAGTTAAATTATGCGCATATGTATAATAAAATATGGAATATAAATAACGTATTATGAACTTACGGAATATTTTCTTATCTGTATAATAAGGTACATCATAAAAGATAAAATAAGTGCTCATTTTTGATAATGTTTTTAAATCACATTCGATTACTCCCGTCGTTAAATAATGTTTTATTACGGGTATTAATTCTGGAATAATATAAAAAGTATAATAATAGAGAGTTAAAAATTTTATTAATATAAAAAAAGAAATAAATTAATAATGATTATAAATATTACCATTTTCCCATCCGTCTAAAATAAGCGATACTTTTTGTTTAATTGCAAATATAGTCTCTGAGCTAAGAAGTGGATTTGATTCTTTCGAAACCAATTTTTGTAACATCAACGATGATAAAAGTTTTATTTGCCATATAGAAAAACTGCTTGGTTGTTTTTCTAAAATTTCCATGTTCTTAACCATGCTTAACCATGACGGTAAAAGTCCAACTTTATCTTTAATAACACATTCGTAAACGATTACCGCAAATGCTTGTAAAAAGTATTGTTCAAACTCTGTAATTTCGTAAGAAGTTTCTTCAGTTTCAGGAACGTAACTGATGTTCTTTAATACAGATGATATTTCTGTGATTTCCATCTCTTCTTGGGAATGTTCTGATTGATCTATCCAATTACTGCTCGTTGTTGGATTGATATTACTTATACTTTTAGAAAAATAATCGCGTTTTCCTTTACTTATATTTCCACTTAATATTACTTTCTTATTTCCTTCATAATTTCTTTTTTCTTTTTTAAATACTTGCATAAAATATTTCACTATATTTAATACCGTTTTATCATTCGTAAATGATGTTATATATTCCGGTCGTATAGTCCAAGCAAAAACTTTTTCTGTCGTTAAAGTTTGTGCTATTAAACTTCTGAAACCCTGTAATTGATAAATATCAAAATGAAGTACCATAAACAAACAAATAATTTTCATTTAAAATATACTTACATGGGGATCTTCTATATAAGATAAACATCCAGCCCGTTGTTTAACACTTAAGGAATCACTTCTCTTCAACATATCTTCAAGTTGTTGCCAATTATAATTTTTTTCAAATACGATTTCCCAGTATCGTGTGTCTTTTAATTCGATTTTTTGTAAACTACTTAATTGTGGCAGCAAACATGGAGCTTGAAGAACTACTTCTTGTCCTTGAGCTTCACAATCATTAACAAATGTCAATTGTACCGTAGCATAACAGTATTGTCCACTGTCTATATCTTTTGGTAAAATTATACGTGGTTCAACAGCTAGTACGTATAAATGTCGCAAAGCTTGTAAATGATATCTGTAATAAAGAATAATAAGAATTGTATCTTTGATACAAACATATATATTAATTTAATAATGAGTCATATATAATATTAACCTGTTATCATTACTATGTGTTGGAAATTTTGGGAAAAGAGAGATCACAAGTGCAGCTATAGCATTAGGATTATTGGAAAGAGTATATCTGCCACCACCAAGGAAAAGAAGACCAAGTGCCATATGTGTTGCCAAATGAGAACCATACGTAACAACACTACTAGTAGGTCCTACTCGTGTTCTCACGTGTCTGCATATCCTCATAATCTGTAATATTATTATAAATATATTCAAGACTCTTACAAATTTTATCTACTTATAAAAATCATTAAATTTACCTCTAAATCACCTGTTCCTGCCATGACAACAGCAGTGGAAAGTAAAATGACGTTTAAACATGTCTCTATGGTAGATTTTCCTGCTAATTCAGCTATTGTTTTGTGAGACAATGCTGTAAACATTTGAGCATAATTATATAAAGTTCTAAATGCATTTTTGTTTGCAGTTCCTGCATATTTCAGTCCTAAAGCCATACAAGCTCCTGCTATAATGTTACAATACGCTTGACTGAAAATAAATTAAAAATTAGTTTAATAAATAATTATTTTGTTTTTTTTTTTACAAATATTATTAATTTATTTTATAAAAAAATTGAGAGATAACTAACTTCATAGTTTCTAGGTCCACATTTTGGGTAATCCCCGGCGTGGGCTTTTGTAATCTATATTTATAGACGATATTGGGAACATGACTAGAAACCCATGTTTTACTTGGTTGAATTTCGTTCCATAAAATTAATGACTTAGCCAATATTCTTAATAGTAAAAAATCTGGTCTCACAAAATCAAGTAAGTACTGTGTATCTGGTGCTTGCATCCATTCCGCTACTGCTCGATTTCCTGTATTGAAGTACATAAGACCTAAAGCTAATGTTGCACCAGGGCTTGTTACATCAATATTGATAGAATCTCCTTCACGTATCTGATAACTGTAAATATCATAAATAATAATTTTTTGTTAGAAATATTAAATAAAATTTAACTTTGTGATTAAATTTCATATTAATAAGAATTTAAGACAATTTAATAGACCTTGGCGATTTGTATTTATCCTTTTGTGCTCCAGTAAAAGGTCGTACGTGCCCACCAACCATGTAATAATGTAAAGTGTCAGGTATACTAGCAAGATCAGCAGCACCACCACACCCAAGTACAACTAATCCTAATGCCAATCCTGCTGTTAATGAATACGATTCTCGATCGACACAATTTTTCATTTCTGGACCAGGTGGTCTTCCTAATTAAAGTAATATAATTAATATCGTGTTTTGCATTTTTATCAATATTATTTATTTGTTCAAGGTGTTAATATAATTACCGATTTCTGATAATAAAGCGTGTGATATATGTCTGTGAGCAGTTCCTTGATATACCAAACCAACTCCCATTAATGCTGCTACTTGAACATTTTGTGGAACATTCAATTCTATGCTCGTTGGTGGCAATAATGTTTCAACATGTAACGACAATAATTTTGTCATGGACACGTCCATTGTAGCTCGATGTGTTGCAGATAATCCAAGTAAAAGACCAACACTAGTAGCTTCGTGACATTCGACAAGATATTCGTACATACTAAATGGTGCTAAGTTTTTTAAATGACCATTCAGACCAAGTGCCATTAAAAACCCTGAATGTTCAATGCCAAATTCACCTTGTTGTTGTTTATTGTATACGATCCAAGTCGAATCAATATTTGATGCATTAGGGTGAATACGAAGACCGGCAGCCACACCATTATGAAACAAAGGCCACAAATTCATATTTGGTGGAACATCTATGTGAGCCAATTCTACCGTAGTACCACGAGGTGGTGCTTTACCTATTTATACAAAAAAAAAATATATTAATACTGTATATATCTACAAATATAAGATGTCCTCTTTTAAGATGATTTTATTTTATACCTGTTAAACAAAGCCGAGGAATTGGTAACTGCTCAGTAATTATAGGAGTTGAAGTCCTGAGCGTAAACATGCCTCTAGCCACAGGAAGAGCCATTGTTCTTGTGCACAGAGCATGTAAATGTCTTTCTTGTTCTTCTATAAATTCGTGATCACTTACATCTGGTCGTTGCATTATTGCTATTCTCACAGGTTTCGACGAATTAAGCAATCGTCGTACTTCAGCCACTCTGTGATCCTTATTAAATCTTAGTTTCAATATCTATAAGCATAAATTTTATTTTAGATATTTGTTGATTTTACTGTAAAAATAAATGACATATGTATATTTATTATTACATTGTCATCAAATTCCATTCCATCATCTTGATCCACATCTTTAGTCAGATAATTCTTTCCATCGTTATCATTAGAGTCATTCATATGTAATGAATTTAAATGTGTACCTAATGCAGCTAAATCTTGACGATCTACTAATTCATACACCTTTGCTGGCCAATTAGACGGAGGACGTTCTCTACATCTGTGCATAACATCTTTTAATATTAAAGATACTCCTGGTGGTAAAATTTCGAGATCCTCTTTTTTCATGCCTAAGATAATTTCATTGTTTTATTAAATATATTATAAAATAATATACATAAATATAAAAAATATGTATAGATAACAGCATACCCATTTCATGATATAATAGTACAATGTTTTCTATTGTCGATTGTTGTAATTTTTGTGGTATATCTCTATCAAATTTATTTTTATCTTCTTGAAAATCTATACGACTTCCAGCTGGTATTATCAATTTGACGAATTTATCTATTTCTAATTGGTCATTTTTGTTTTCATTTGCTGTCATCGTAGTTAAATATACTATATTTTTTGCTCGAGGATTTACATGATATAGATATGGAAATGGTTCTACATTTGTACCAATTAATAAATTATTTAACGTTTTGAATATATCTGGTGGTTTTAAGCTGATATAATTTGGTGTTATTATTTTTTGTAGATCCGTATCACTGATTTGAGATACTGTTTTTTTTAAGTAATGCAGCTTTGGAAAATCAAGAAAGTAATGATGAGCGTAAGTATCGAATTTCAAGTCTGTGCTTAATTGATACAATAACTGAGCGAGTAATGGTAAACTTTCTGACATCACACAATCTAATTTTAATTCTTCGTATAATAAATGCAATGAGAACAAAATAAGAGGAAGATATGGAAATAAAATTGCTTGATAATTTATCCTTCCTGTTGTCTTCAATTCATTATTTTTGGAAGATAATGCGTCGTACGTATTAGAAAATTTGTTTAGCCCCAATACGTCAGAAATAAAGTTTTGTGAATTTTTCGATTTAATAGAATTTACTACGTATGCCCAATCATCGTTAGAACCACTATCACTGGTCTTTTGCTTTTTTGGTACAACCATTGGACTGTTCCGTTCGGTAAATTGTTCTTTTTCATTATTTTGTATTAATTGTAATTTCTCAACATCATATCCCAATAAAGTAAATAAAACTACCAGAAAAAGATGCCACTCTTGTACTGGAGAAAAATCTTGCGGACCTGGTGCGTTTCGAGCTCCGTACCATTTTACTAATAATTGCATTGCAAGGTCCTTTTGCAATACGCTACGTAATGTTTTTAAACATTTGGTAACTGTAAACAAATTTAATATATATATATGTAATTACTGTGTATAATATTCAATAAAAATATACTAACCCAATGGAGATGTGCTACAAGTTGGTAGGGTAATTCGAAAATAACTTTTATTACCATATTCTAAAGTAATTTTGTTACCCACTGCATCTTTCAAACCAACAAGATTTAAATCTAGTACAGTATTTTCTAATAAAATTGGTGGTTGTGCGTAGGTTCCACCGACTGGACTCAAGAGATGTACAGCTTCTTCGAATCTGATTTCATGAGAATTTCCACAATTTTGTGAAATTAAAGAACTTCTTCGTGGAAATGGGGAACTGAGTTTGTGATTAATATTTGAGACGAAATATTTACATGTAAGATTCGGAAGAATACTCGATACATGTAATTTCCCAACACACGTTGTACCTGAATACAATACAATGCTGTTTGACATATCAATAATTGCTACCATATGCAAACTCTGAAATAAAATTATAAAGAATTATCACACATATTTCATAGCATTTAAACAACAATAATTAAAAAAATATACGGGAGAAACTTAACCGGCAAACTAACTGCATCTTTTGCTATTATACTTGTAACCATTCCAAAAATGATTTGTTGTTGTTTGTTAGTTTTTTCTAGTCGAACCAAAAAGAATTGTGATCTGGTAGGTACTAAATATCCCAAATAACTTTGACCAACGAAATCAGACGTTAAAAGAACTTTTGATGCTCGTCCTGGCTGTATATCCCTTTAAAATAAAATTGTAATACGTTAAAATATCAACTGATAAATGTATATTTTAATATAACTCACTTTCTGCAAGAAACCCAAAGAAATTGAAGGCACAAGAAAAATCTGGAATAAGGAATGGAAACTAGAGAGGATAGAGGAGGAATATGTAATAGGAAACTATAATAATTTCTGCTTACTTAGGAACGCCCACATTTTCTGTCCACACATGGTCAAGACAAATCTCGGGATATAATGGTTTACTTGGAGTAACAGCATCTTGAAGTTGAATATTGCTGCCGTTACAAACAGGACTATTTTGTGAATTGTTATAAATATTTAAATTAGATCCCGTAACCATTTGATGTAATCGTGAATGATGATTTATAATTGTATTAGGTATTCCAAATAATGGAGAGAATCCTGAATGCGTTGGAGATTGACAACGTGAAATAGTAGCCATTGGACTTTGAGAACGTGAATGTTGTTGCTGTACTTGCGAAGGTGATTGACCACAAGAACCTGTTGTTGTATAAGAAGTACAACGAGATCCAAAAGGACTATTTGATAAGCCATATCCACCACCAACATTACTTAAATGTGGATTGACTATACCTAAACAATCAAACTGTATTGTATTTTTATCAGATATTTAAAAATCAAATGAAATGAAGTATTAAAAATAACTTACCAAACATATTCATATGACTTTTATTAGAAAAGCTTTTAGTAGCTGACATATTGCTACCAAAATTTAATGGCGATGCACTCATTGAAAGATTGAATATACTTTGCGTTGTTTCATTGTTTCTACAAACCATCTGACATTCTTCTATTAAAGCTTTCCGTATTTTATACACAGAATGCAATCCAGTTTTTTCATCATAAATTACAGCCAATGATGGTTCAGAACTAGTAAAAACAATCTGCTGATTTGATTCAGACATATATGTTATATTTCCTGTGAGTATTTCAATAAATATATTTTTCAAAATATTTATTTATTTTATGTATTCTTCATTAACCCATTGGCATAATAATATCTTTATATGTTTTTTTATATATAGACTTATTAATTATTTAAAAAAAAACTTGTTTTTCTAAATCCATACTTGAAATTAATATTTAAATGAACAAGCCAATGAGTTAAGGTTCATATTATAAAATATGATAATAAAGGTAATCTTACCATGTTTAATAAGTAATGGACAAATTTCATCTAAAGGATGCATGAGCGAAAATGCAACTGGTAAATTACCATCAAATTGTATAGGATATTTACATGCCTCTAATGACATACACCTAAAAAGTATAAAAAGAAAAATTCTGCCTATTGTAATATTATATAAATATTAATTTCACATAAAAATCATTAAATACCTTAATTCAGACATATTTGGTTTAGTAACTTGTGCTTTTTCAAGTAAAATACCATATTTTGTTGGCCAAACAGCAGAAACCTAGATCATTCAAATTTACATATTATTATTAAATAATACTAATAATTAAAAACTATTAACTATAATATCAAAAATAAAGATCTTACTTGAAATTGTAAACTGGACACATAGTTTTCACCACTTTCAGTAAAAACTCTTAGAGTATAGGAATCAAGTAAACAAATGCATCCTATTGTTTCACCTAATTGTTCTTCATTATTTTGATCTTTCCCTTTCGATAAATGATCTGATATACTCGTACAAAAAGTACACCATAACGCATGCTTTATGTCAGTTTCACAAGTATATGAAGTTTCAAGTACACGAGTGGATTGATCACCCTTGCAATGAATTGCAACTTTCCCTGAGCAATATAATTCCTCTTCACCACATGTATCATTGTTACGTATCGACCAGAACTCTTTCTATATATTTATATTTAATTAAGTTAATGTATATTTATATACAAAAATTGATAAAAATAATATACAGGATGTCTCAGATTTTTTTGTCAAACAATGTCACCATATTCTAATAACACCCCTTCCTTCTTTAAATGATTTATTTATAACATTTTTTCTTACTTTTGTGCGTGGAATATGTTGACACTGTTTTGCTGGAAAAATCTCAGACATTCTATATAGCAACAATAACTTACAAAATTTTTTTCTGATATATTAACTTGACTTAGTTTCTCTAATAAAATACTTTCTCCCGGTGAAGTCGAATTATTCAATAACTGTTGATTTATTACTGACCCAGGATGTTTCGCATAAATTTGACGTCCACCAGGAATATATTCCTAAAAAATAAAGAAACATATATATTACACATGTGATTGTTAATAAATGTATATAATATTTATGCGAATGCACTTATACGAAGTATAATAATATAAAATATAGTAAATGTTTTTATTTCAGAGAAGTTGTTATTAATGTATATACTATGTATCTTTAATTTTCTTGTCTTTTGGCCTTAAAAAGAGGGTGAAAGAATGGCTATTATCATAATAAATGCTTTGATTATTATTGTTTCATTTGAACATGTTATAAATTATAATAATTGTGTATATTATATAATAAATATAAAAAATAATTACATACCACCGGATCTGAGGCGGCGATCATTATTTCCCTGCTTTCATCCAGATTTGCTAAATATATATGAAGAAGGAAAATAAACACAAGTAACGGTTTTCTGCACAAATGTTTCAAAATAATGTAAATAATGTTGAATATAGAATCTTTCGACAATTCAAAGCAGGGACGCCAAATTTGTAAAAAAAAAAAGAAATAAAGATTGTAGTTACATTTTATATTCCTAGGTGCGCTAATATTGACATTGTCTTCTTTTAATCAAATGCATTTTTATTAAGAAAAAGTGAATTTTTAATTATTTAATATTTATTATTCTTTTTATATAAAATTAATTTCTCAATGCTTTCATAAATTAATATAATATTTTTTAACTATTATTAGTATAAAATAAGCTTATAAAATTTAACTTAAAGGAAGATGCACATAATGCACTTCCTTGCATAGAACTTTAGTTGAATGAATTATATCAGTATTAATGTTAAAATATATTTTACTTTTAGATAACAAATGACTCGTTATAATAGCATAAATAAAATGATATTGTTTTAAAAAAGTGTTATTAGATATGATTAATAATCTTTATTGACGTTGATTGAAATTACTTGAAACTGTAAGTCGAAATGATTTTATAGGTTATAATTTTGATATTACAAAAGTGGTACCATTGCTTCTTCAATGTTTTGTTTTCATAGGGAGTCAAATTGTATCGTCATGAACACGTGCGTGCGGATAAGTTGAATATTTTATATTTTTATATATCTCACGTGTTATAAAAATGTCAAATTAAATATGGCACAAAGATTGAGTAACAAGGCCAAAATTAAATCTCTTATTACTGTCACAAGTTCAGCTGCAGCTTTATTTGGTGGAATATGTATTTACCAAGGGAATGAAAAATTTTATAAAGAAATAGCAATTCCTTTCGTTCAACGAATAGATCCTGAACTAGCTCATAATGTAGCAATAAAAGCTTTGAAATGGGGATTTGTTCCTAAAGAAAAATTCAATGATCCTGTTTCTCTTAGAACAAGTATTTGGGAAATAGTATTCAAAAATCCTCTTGGTATGGCTGCTGGTTTTGATAAACAAGGAGAAGCCATCGAAGGTTTACATAAAATAGGTTTTAGTTTTGTAGAAATAGGTGAGAAAATGATTAATTAATATTGTTATAATATTATTTATTATCATTATTATTTAACCAATAGTAATGTATTATATTGTAATAATTTTTATTGCATTTATTTTATTCTTTATTGAAGGATCTGTAACACCTATGCCGCAATCAGGGAATCCTAAGCCTAGAGTATTCAGGTTATTAGAAGATAATGCAATTGTTAATCGTTATGGTTTCAATAGCGATGGCCATGACAAAGTATGGGAGCGTATTAAAAAACTTAGAGATGATCCAAATTTTGTTGGTATCATTGGTATTAATTTAGGTAAAAATAAAGATTCCACAAGTGCCGAGATAGATTATATAAATGGTATTAAGAAATTTGCAGACGTTGCTGACTATTTTGTTATTAATGTATCTAGTCCTAATACGCCAGGACTTAGGTCATTGCAAAGTAAAGAAAATTTAGAAAATTTGCTTATTAAAATTAACGAAGCGAAACAGACTATAGGCATTAGGCAACCATTACTTTTGAAATTAGCACCGGATTTGTCTGAAACAGAACGACAAGATATAGCAGATATTGTTTTGCGTACCAAAAGTAAAGTCGATGGTTTGGTTTTATGCAATACAACTATTTCGCGTGTTAATCTAATAAATGAAAATAAAAAAGAAAGTGGTGGACTTAGTGGTGCACCTCTAACGGACATTTCTACTAAAATTATATCAGACATGTATAAACGAACTTATGGTAAAATACCAATTATTGGAGTAGGAGGAGTTTTCTCTGGGGAAGATGCCTACTGTAAAATAAAAGCTGGAGCTTCTTTAATTCAATTATATACATCGTATATATATAATGGTCCACCAATAGTTGGTAAAATAAAAAAGGAATTAAATGATATTCTTAAGAAAGATGGTTTTTCTTCTATAATAGAAGCGGTTGGTAAAGATGTAAAGATCAGCTAAATACAAAGACAATTTAAATTGTATACCATTCAACTAGTTTACATTTGTATAAATTACTTAATAATAGTTAATATTTGAACATGATAATTTGTAATTAATTTATATGTGATAAGTTTAAAAATATGTTTCATATATTGAAAAATTTATTTGTTACAGATCATTATAATTATTTTTAATAATTATGTAAATCTACAGTATAGTAGCAATAAAAATTGGCAGGTGCTATTAATTATCACTTTTGTAATTATTATAAAAAAAGAAAAATACACGACGTGTATTAAATCTTACACACGTGTAAAGTATGTTTACTTATACAATTTACAATTTAATATTTTTAGCACTTTATATCGTAGAATAAATGGATATTAAAACTAATGAAAGTAGAGTTATATTTGAAAATAATGATCCAGCTGATGAACATTCATCGACGTGATCGAAAAGTTCTTTATAAGCTAATATTGATTTTAAATCTGATGTTGTGGGTAATAAACCGATAGTTGAGCTTTTAAAGAGAAGATCACTGGTGTTACTAAATTTTCCATAGATATGGATTACTCTCCAAGAAGAAACGCGATATCCCAACCAATCTTCGAGTTTTAATAAGGCTAAAATGGCATTCAATCGTTGTATCTCTGTATCGTTTCTTCGAGCGATCACCTATGAAAAAAAGAAAAAACAAAAAAGAAAATAGATCTTTTATTTTTGACATTGTAAAAAAAAAAACGAAATATTTACCTCGCCATTGATGGTCGCTGATAAAGCACAAAGTTCTGGTCTATCCAAATTTAATCCTGGTGTTGAAGCCAAACTACCATTTCTACATAAAATGTGATATTGGTTGACATCGTTTTCCTCTTCTTCAGTTTATGAATTTCACGTATAAAAAAAAAACGAAAATGATATGTTATTTAAATAGTTAATTAGGATTAATTTGATAAGCGTGTGTACTATACCACTTACGTTTTATATTTCCGATTTCAACGAAAGCTATGTCACCGTATTTTTCATTTAAACACCTTAAAGCACCTTTATCACCGTAATAAGGATTATCATTACTTGCAGAACAGTCAATAGTATCGTTTACTTTCGGGCAAACGGAACAAAGTTTCTTTGCAATATTTGGGGAGACGATATTGAGCCCGTGATAATTGTCGTTAATACCAGGCGTACAAGCGCCTGCAAGTAGATTACTCAGAAGACCAGGATATTTGCAAGATACTGACGAAATAATACGATTTACTCGAGCAGTTTTAACGAAACTCAACCAAGCGATTCCGCCATATTCAGGGAAACAAGCTGTATGACCCTTTAATTGATTAAAATTCTTTATGGGGTAGTTGCCATCTTCGGGTTTCCGAACAACAGCCATGATCATGCTATCCTTCATGATTGTTTTGTCAGTTTCAGCATAAAGAATTGGTCCTAGATTGTAAAGCCTAATAAAATAAAAGAATTTTATATATTTTTTAAACCATTATCTTTCTCATCATTATTGATTATTTGTTTTTTAAAATACTAATTGGGTTGTTTTTTTTTAATAACTTACTGTCGTGCTAGGTAGCCATAATTTGAATCTATAGTAGTAATATCAGCTTTTTTATCAGCAATATCGCGCATACATTGGAACGTTGAGTTAGCTTGCAAACAAGTGATTTTCGGCTCGATACCAAGAGCTATCGCTTCTTTTGCGATCCATTCACATTTTCTTTTCTCAAGAGGGTCTATGGTGCACCAACGAATAACATGTTCGCTACAAGTTCGTACGTTCGAAAGATCCACTTCCTTTCTTCCTTCAACTAAATAATCGAATAACGACATAGACTTTGTAAGATTCGTGACGATACTATCTTCTTGTATAACTTTTTTTAAAGCTTGTGTCCATGTTTCAGCAGCATACGTTTCCGGGCCTGTTAACCATTTATTTAATTTTGCTGTAAGATCATTTACTTTTTCTCTGGAATCCAATAAATTATTATTTCAATAAAATTAATATCTATATTATGCCTAATATCATTATGATTCATGATTATTATAGCATCAATTATTATACATACTTTCTAGCAACAATTGCACCCCATGGTTGTTTAATCCATGCACAAGGATTACTATTATTTAAAGGCTGAAGTGTTTTGTCGGGACATAAAAACTGATACTGACTTTTTTGATTTTCCTGTAACACGATGTATAATTAATTATATTTTTTTTTCATTCTAATAGTCCTGACGGGGGATTGTTAAATAATAAAAATATTTAACATTAATAATTAACCTTGAAGTATTGGTGAACGTATTCGAGTGCTACGTATGCTACTTTTCCTCGTCCCGATGTTAAACAATCTAAAGCACCAATGTGACCATGTTTATCTGTATTTGTATATTTGCAAGCAGCCACATCGTCGCATAAGCTGCAAAGTTCGGGATATTTCGTCTCTGTGTAAAATAGAATTACAGATTAAAATTATAAAATTTGATATTTAAAAGAAAGAAAACAATCTAAAATGTAGTAATTTTCAACTTACTGAGAACTGCGCTAATATTACGATCAGCTACCCAATCACCTGGTCTGCAGGCTTCGCCAAAGAACGACCTAATATCTTCTAATTCATTTTCAATCGATGTTAAATTTTGTTGACACCCAGGTGTATAGGTGTTTCTTTCGAAATATTTCAAAATAAAATCGTTCCACCATTGTTCTTTACTGAAACCAGGATGACAAAGACCTGCGTTCTTTAAATTTTCAAAATTATTTCCAGGTTTAAGGGAGAAATTCGAAGGTACTATAGCCACAGATTTAAATCCAAATGGTTCTAAAGAACAACATCAAAAAAATAAGTGTATTACAAAATGAAATAGTTTGAAAATTATAGTCGTGACTTTGTACTTTTTTATTGCTATTGAGATGAACTACTTACGCTTAGTTTTGTCTTTGTGTCTCAATTCAAAGATCGGTACGATTTCTTCGCGATAAAATTGATAGGATAATAATAGAGCATCGACATCGAACAAACCGAAATCTGCATCGCCGGTTGCCAAATGTATTGCACAATCGGCACTGTCACTTACGTGAAAGCATTCAATTTCACTATCACCTCTTTCTATGCTTGTACAAGATTGGCCGATTAAATTGGTCTTTGCGCAAAATTTATCTAACGAAAAAAATACAATAATATTTAATTATTTATATATATATTTTTTTTTGCCACGACTTAGAAATAAACTCTGATTAGATGATAAAATATGATAAATAAATATTGATATGTCCAGAAACGAAATTACTTTCTTGTTCACCTAATATATCTTTATAACGATTATTTTTATAATATTATAGAGATAAAGACCTGAATATAATACGATTATAGAATATATAAGTATATGATTTGCTGAAAAAAAGAAAAGAAATAAAAGTACAAAATTGAATTCCGATCGGGTCTATGTATACCGTCATTGATTCGTAGAACTTTATCGCAATGGCATTGAGATAAGCTTCGCCCCGATTTCTCTTGATCTATTTATCTTATGTGAGATATGACGAATGGTACCTTAGTGATCAATAGTTATAAAGTAGTTAGGATTATTTATCATGTTTCTATAAAGTTTATATAATCAAGTTATAATATAATTACACATATATTTATATCTTAAATAATATTACCATATATATATAAAAGCAATATAAGATTATCTTTTCAATCTTAATAATATTGATTTCTAGAATTATTGCACATTTCAATTAACGTATCTCAATTACTTTTTCTATCGTCTGTTGTCGCAAAATTATCGACGTTAAAAAAAAAATAGAAATAATTCTTTGGCAAATCGTAATTAAAACAAAAAAAAAAGATATGAAGAAAGATGTATAATGAAAACATTGATATTATCACGTTTAATAAATATTGTTCTATTAAATTAACTCTTTTATAATTTGTATTTAAATATTATTAAAAATATATATATATCTCGAGTAATATAAAATCGGTGCGTTAAGTATTTTAATTGTTGATAAAGTTAACTTACATTTTGCGTAAGCACAGGTAACAAAACTAATCACGAGAAACAGGTAAGCCGACTTCATCGTGGATGTTCGAAGTACAGGAAGGCAGTTGAATGTAAACTGCGATGATCGTATCGTTTTTACGATGGGTAACCGTAACTAGGCGCACCTCTTCTTGGCTCTTCAAACGTTGATAACGAAGCCCTGATAACGAAACCACTCACGTCCTAAACATATGAACATGACAAAAATTTACGGTTTTTTTTCTTTTTTATACAGAGCTTCGTTATTCGTTTTAACTTTTACCACATAGAACTAATTGTTTAAATAAGAAACGTTTAACAATAATGATATATATATTTCTTTATATTCCCCAATTATCTTCTTTTATCCAATAGATTTTTTTGTTCAAATGCCTCTTAACTATACCTCGTGATAATCATTATATCTAACGAAGAAGACATCTTGAAATATTCGTATGGTGAATCGAAAGAAATAAATAAATCTTATCGGGATATGACGCAGATTTTCGTTGAAAGGAAACGCTTTGAATGACTAATATTTTACTATTTGATTTTTACTTAAAATAAATCAATCGTTTTTATTTCGATTCGTTAAATTTCCTTAACGAGTTTAGATTTTTTAATTGGCTACGATTATACATGGCTTTTATATTTTTTCTTTAAAAAAGACAATAACAAATGTTTTTTTTTATATCTTCTCAGAGAAATAATAAACGTTACTGCATTGTATACGAAGATTTAACATTCAAAAAAGAAAATGATACGCTTTATAGAATGACATAATAGAGAGAAGTACATTCAGATAATATTCATGAGGTATTCTTAAGATTCTGTGATTAAAAATAATACCTTATTTCCCATTTTACAAACTTGAATATTATCACCTAACTATTGTTTGAATATAATCGATTCTTTGACGCTAAGATTATATAAAGAACGAAATGAATGCACCTTGATACAATATTTGTACAAAGATAAGTTGTTGGATAAAACGATGTTCGCAGTATTAGTATTCGCCATCCTCTTATGGGGTACGTTTGCAAACTTAATACCCGCGATTATTTCTTTAATCTATCATATTTTTATAAACAGTTTTTTTTTAAATAGGAAAATTCATAAATTTCGCTTTAAGCGAAGATATTTCATCAAATTCAACGAGCATGTTTATTTGTACCGATGGTAGTCAAATACCTTTGATCAACGTTTGCGATGGTTCACTTCAATGTTTAGATTCTTCAGATGAAACAAGCAAATTGTGTCGACACACACTGTAAAATTTCTATTTATATTTTATACTTCATATGAAATATTACTCATTGAAAAAAGAAAAAACAAATCTAATAAAAAAATTGTTATCTCATTTATATATACATACATTTTTTCGTAGTTGTCCTTCGGACATGTTCAGATGCGTTTACGGTGCTTGCATAAATCGTAAATTTCGATGTGATGGAACGAAAAATTGTGTCGACGGTAGCGACGAAATTCGTTGCAATTTGAAATCAAATGAAACGTGTTCTGACAGAGAATATCAATGTTCTTCCACCTCTCGTTTAGAATGCATTCCCATTGCAGACGTTTGTAATGGTAAATATTAAAAAAAAAAAAGAGGATTATTTCAATGAAATAGTTTGACGAATAAATTTCATATTAATTAATAAAATTCTTTGAAAAAAAAAACAAAAAAAAAACAGGATACGTTGATTGTTCGGATAAAAGTGACGAGGATGTTTCTATATGTCGAGAATATTCTTGTCCTGATCATACATATAGATGCACTTATGGTGGATGCGTTTATCAAGAAGTTCTTTGCGATGGTATAAAAGATTGTTTCGATGGTAGCGACGAAGATACGTCGATGTGCAGAGCGATCAATTGCACTGGAATAGAATGTCTTCAACGTGAATGCAGGTCTGTAGAAGATCATTTTTAAATATATTATAATTATTAAATATATTTTTATATTTCTTTTTAATTATATTTAATTATATTTATTTAATTAATCAGACAAGATGAATTTCCTTGCGAGAACGAGAGACAATGTGTGCCGATTAACAAAATCTGTGACGGAATTCGCAATTGCAGAGATGCATCAGACGAAAATCCTGAAATGTGCATCAAACGAGAGTAAGTGACCATTATTTTTTATTTGAATATTTATTAACACTAGATTTACATCGATGTTGATTATTCTTCAACTTGACAATTCTTCCATGAGTCAAAAAACCCGATATATGTTTATAAAAAATATATATTTAAGTTTTTAAAGGTAATAATCAAATTTGATATGAATCAAATTGGCTAAGCTCGATAAATATCTAGTGTTAAATAAAAATAGATTAAATATTAATCAAAGGTATTTTTAGATGTCGGGAGGATAGTTATCGTTGTTCTTACGGTGCTTGCATTCCCATCAAATTCACATGCAATTTACGACCAGATTGTTACGATTGGAGCGACGAGGATGAAGAACTTTGTGGTAGAGTTTTGCCTGAAGGTGCATGTAGACTACCTGGTGCTAAACCAGGGATTCATTATAAAATAAAAGATTGTTCAAGATGTCGACCTGGTGAGGTTGTTCCTGAACTTACACGTTTAGATTATACCTGTGATTCTGAGGGATTGTTAGAAGGTTCCAATAATGTTTATTGCCAAAATAATCGTTGGATACCTTCTGTTCCAATTTGTTCTTATAGTAAGTATGAAATTGAATTTATTCTATTGCATATTATTATGAATCATATGATATTTAAAGGTAACAATACATCGCGTATAACTTGTCCACCGATTTTGGAAGCCAACGGAGCAATAAAAAGATGCGAATCTAAATGGGGACCTGTTAAAGGTTGGATTTCTTGTGAAAAGCCCATGCACATTGGGACTAACGTTTTTTTCGAGTGTCCTATGTTTTACGAACGTTTAACAGGATCAACGAGAATAATTTGTCTTCATGATGGAACATGGAGTCAATTACCATTAAGTTGTACTCCTGTTTGTGGAATACGCGAATCTATAAGTTTGTTAATTGTTGTAATCATAAGTTTATAATTATTTAGATAAAGATTAATTTAATAACTTTTTTACAGCAACACTTGTCGTTAATGGTTGGGAAGTTAAAAGCGAAGAATATATGCCTTGGCATGCTACACTATTTTCACACGAAAACGGTCAATGGAAATTCTTTTGTGGTGGTACTCTGATAGGTGAACGTGTTGTATTAACAGCCGGTCATTGCGTTTGGAAAACATTTCCCGAAACTATACGCGTTGCATTTGGAATTCTTTCAAACACATTAAACGACACGTTTGAAACTAACGGTCAAGTATTTGACATCGATAAAATAGAGATTCAAAGTTCGTATCAAGATCATGAAGGAAATTATGCTTCCGACATTGCGCTTATTATCTTAAAAATGCCAGTTAAGATAAACAAGTCTGTTAGACCAGTTTGCATTGATTTTCAATCTGATTTAACACTTTTGGAAGCTTGGAAAAATGGAGACAACGGATTTGTGGCTGGTAAAAATACATTTTTATTTTTAGTTCAAATCAACGTTATTTTTTATATTTTCTTTTTATTTATTTAGGTATGGGAATTACGGAGAACGATACGTACAGTTCAACTTTAAGAATGACTTCGATGAAGATTATTTCCAACGAAAAGTGTCGAGAATCTCATCATAGGGATTTTAGGAAATATGTTACATATACTTCTTTTTGTGCTGGTTGGGCAAATGGAACAGGAGTATGTAACGGTGACAGTGGAGGAGGTTTTATATTGCGCCGACATAATACTATGATTTGGGAAGTGCATGGTGTCGTTTCGATAAGTCCTCGACGATTGGGAACTAGCATTTGCGATCCATATTCTTATACTATATTTACTAAAGTAATTTTATTTATATAAATATAATGTTTTTATTTAATTTAATTTAATTCCTTTTATTATATTTTAGGTATCACTTTATGGAGATTGGATTCGTAGTATTATGAATAAAATTCCTATTATTGGGTCACCTGATATTAATCGACAACCTAATAAAGATGATATTATTATTTAATAGACAATAGATCTATATTGGTTTAATTATATTTTTGTAATATTAGGTTGTAAAGTATGAAATGGAGTAAATTTCAATTCAATTATGTGCATTTTTTGCTCTATTTCATACTTTACAACCTAATATATATATATTATATATATACATATAAAATTATTTAAGAATATATATGTACATGTTAATTTATATTACATGGCAATTAATAACGCTCATATTTTTCTGATCTATTCGTTTCTGTAAAAAAGAAGAAAGAAAATCTTGACAGTTCGTAGGGAATATCTCGATTATGATTATCAGACACGATTATTATTTTTCTTTTAATCACGTTTTATTAATGAAATATTTTTCATTATTTTATTTATGAAATACGAATTAATTAGTATGGCGTCTAATATTATAACACTTGGCGAGACGGATAATAGTATTGATAAACGAGAAGAAAGCATTTTGAAAGTTGCACGAAGTCATGTTGTAATATATTTTATAATAAATTTACTAATATTACCATTTTTCTTTTTTTTAATAATATTTAAATATCAATTATAAAAATTAATGTATTTAATAATACATAATTAATATTATAATACGAAATGTATGATATGTAATATTACAGATGCGAAGTTCGGTTGTCCTGATGCCTGAAAAATCAGAAATTAGATCTATTCCAACAACAGTGGAAGTGATACCGATTAGTTATTACGACGACGTTCACATTAGCCCAAATTTTATCGAATTTAAAGATGCCAGAGAAGGACTTCCATTTGTTCAAAAAATAGTTATTAGAAATTGTGGAACTAGACCAGCATTTATTAGAATACGAGAACCAAATTCTATGGTGGTTACAAATAAATTCTATTATTATTATTGTTTAATAAAACTAATATCTAATTCTATAATTATTAGGTTGTCAAATATGAAATGGAGAAAATTTCAATTCAATTATGTGCATTTTTTGTTGACGACCTAATAATATAGTTTTTAATTTTTTGTTTATAGGCATTTCAAGTAGAGACTATAAAAACTGGAATAATGTTGAGTCCTGGATTAAGTTTCACAAGTTCTGTAATATATTCCTTCAAAAGACCAGCATTATTACGTGCAATAATACCAATTGAAATTAATGACAAAGTTCTTGATTATTGTATCATTTGTACGTTAATAACAGAACGTATTGGTATTAAACCAATGTCAATTGATTTTGGTACAATTGATGTGGGTTACACTTCTGAACCGAAAATTATAACTATTTTTAACGAAGGTGGTAAAACCACAAGGTGAACAACTTTTTTATATATAGATTATATTTTATATTTTATACTTGGTAGTATTATTTATTGAAATATACGTATACATATATAGGTTTTCCATAGATCTAGGACAAAATGATCTTGATATAGCAGTGAAACCATTACGAGGTATAGTTCGTCCCAATAGGACAGTCAATTTGGAAGTTAAAATAACTGGATTAAAGGAGGGTGTATATTTTAATGAATTTTGGTAATTATTTCAATAAATACCTTTTATGTATATTTTAAAATGCATTATTGTGTATATATATATTGATTATTTTAATTTTAGGATTAAATCAACTCCGAACATTCGGGTCCCATTGAAAGCAAATGTTATAGCTCATCGTTTAATTATTTATCATCGAAATACAACTGGAGATTTCACCCTTATAGATTTTCCACCTACGGTAGAAAACACACGCAAGTATGATAAGTTTGTTTTAAAGAATATCTCATCACGAGCCTGCAACTACGTCGTCCTTGGCGAAGTTAATAATGAATTGAAGCCAATTCGGGTAATTGGAGAATAAAATATTCGGGTAATTGGAGAATAATATTAGGTATAATTATTTTTTGATAAATTAATTAATTAATTCCATTTCTTTAGAAAATCGATCCCAAGAAGTTTCCAGTTTACGGTGTTTTCGAGATAAATCCAATCGAGGGACATATGGATCCTTTTGAAAGCGTCATTTTTGAAATTGGGTGAGTTTGTAGTACAATTGTAAATAGGGAAATAAAATATATAAATAACGTGATTTTTTATATTTAATCGAATATTTAGTTTCTGTCCAAAGATGGGATTTATTAAATCTCGAGAAACATTACACAAACAACAAGATTTGAGGTATCAAACATTTGTAAATAAGAATAATGATTTTATGGCTTTTATCAGAATAATTAAAATCGATACGGAGGCCATAAATATTTCCGGTGAATTTAATTTTCAATTAAATAGATATTTTTTAAATGTGTATAAATTTGTATTTTAATAAAATATAAATTTATTTGTTTCAGTCATTAATTCAATAAAGGAAACATTGATCGATGAGCCCTCGTCTGAAAAAGTTCATATGCGTAAATATTATTGTTTTTATTTAAATTTATTTTTACTATTTATAATAAAACACATTTTATTTTTGAAGAAACATTTTGGGATCTTTCATCGTCTTTAACATCGAGTAGTTCAATAATTGAACCAGTCGACAATGTTGCCAGAATTTGTCTTTATGGTGAAATGGAAATAATTAAACTTAATCTACAACCCGATAATTTATATTTCGGTAATCTGCAAGTTGGCGAAATTTCGCAACGTGTTATTTGCATCTCAAATTTATCCAAAATTGAATCGGTATCGTTTCAATGTCAGCCAATACCTGCTGTTAAATGTATTCCAAAATCTGCTAAATTAAAACCTGAAGGATCTATCGAAATGATTGTTAAGGTTCAAGCTCGAGAAAATGGTAAATTCGTATTTACCATTATTATTTATTATTTTTATATTAAATTTCTTTTAAAAATTCGATAGTTGGACCATCATTTGTACTTTCAATCAACACCACTGTGGATTCCGAAGATTCAACTTTGTCAAAGTATCCAACTAAAGTAAAAATCGGTATTTATCACGTTATATGTACACTGAATGTTATTTTCAAGACTAGAAAACCGATGACTCAGTTCGTTACAGGTAATCTTTTTCCCAACAATTGTTGAATCATATTTAACGTTAGTAATATTTAAAGAAGAAACTTTTTTTTCCAGGAATAACACCATTGATAACTCACGAGGTTGGATTTATGACGAATCGTGCTACCTTCGGTTCGAATTTAAAAAAACCACGACAGGCAATGTTATTCGTTGAAAAAGATTTCAGAAGATCTTGGGCAAATAAAAGATTAATTCACGCTAATGTTATCCTCGACAGTATTCCTGCTTATCCGAATGACACTCAAAAATCTTTGAGACCTTACAGAGGACCACCTGTAAGTGCAATAATTTTATCACCACATTTTTTTTGACTCTATTTAAAACAATACAATGTTTTTGCTCTAATATGTTTTTCTTTTTAATTAGGTAAGAACTATATTTACTGGTAAACCACGTTATACACTTGGTCCTATACATTCTGAAGCTTTAACTGTCAAACAAGCTAATATCATAAGCAAACATCGTTTATATTGGGCTGCTTATCTTGAAACGTCACAATTGTCACGAAAGAAAATGTTAGGAACAACAGTGGCGAAATTGTTTCCAGACGAAGATAATGACGATGATATCATTTCTCGACTAACACGAGTTCCCAAAAGATATCAAAAATTACCATTGACATTTCCTTGCGAGGAATTTCTTGAGAAGAAGAAACCTAGTTATGAAATACATGATAAAATGCTGATACCATTGTCACCATTACAAATATACAATATTTATGTTCATCCTGGAACAATTAATTTTGGAATGGTAATTGAATTAATACGATTTTAAAAGATAAAAAATCACAAAATAATTAATTGCGTGTATTTGTTAGGTTGCATGGAAAACTTTTAGTTATCGACAATTAATTGCTACTAATAAAAACGAATTTTCTATAAAAATACAATTTTTAAGTATGTTAAAAAATATTCGATTTCCCGAAGGGGATATTGTTGTTTTAAAACCCGATACGACTGTTACCAAGCTCGTTGAATTTTACGGCAATCGTATGGGAAAATTTAATAGTTTTATTAATTACAACATCAATGACAATCATTTGTTCGAAATGAACGTAATAGCCGAAATAGTAAATAAAAATTTGTTAATCGACAAGCGAGAAGTTTTAATCGGTAAAGATTATTTGGAAGATGAATCGTATAGACCACAGTGGTCAATTATTCAGATTAAAAATAAATTGGATGCTTCGACGCGTTTCAAGTTTGTTTACTTTTTTAACATAATTAAAAACGTGACAAAATATTTTCTTATTCTTTCTTTTAAAGGTAAAATTTTTCTTCGTCTTTTTTCGTACAGATGGATAACACCAGAAACTTCTTGTTTTTCTATAGAACCAAATTATGGTACAATACGAGGTAACAGTGTTTTAAATACATTTGTTTCCTACAAAGCTAACCCATCGAAACCACCCTTTGCTGAGATGATTATAAAATGTGAAAGTGGAACTTTCTCGAGACTGCAATGCAATTTGTTATCCGCTATTCCAAAAGTTACTTTTGTCGATGATCGTACAGATTTAGGTGACTTATCTTTGAATTTACCAACCAAGGTTCACGGAATACTTCAGAATTTAGAATTTACAGAAGTTTTTTATGAAATCGATTCTACGTCTTTAATACGTGGATGCGAAATTGATCGATTAAATGGAATTATACCACCACGTGGAATTGCGATCTTAGAGGTTTATCTTGATATATATATTTATAATTATTTATATTATATTTAATAAAAAAATATTTTAGGTATCTTTCAAGTTCGACGTATGCATTGATTTTATCGTCACGATTTCTGTCATAGTTCAAAAACATTTGAAACTTCAATGGAAAGTTATGGGACGTGTACCATTTCCACGATTAAAATTTACTCCAAATTCTATAGAGCAACGTCGCGTAATCGTAGATTCATTGCAGAGTCATTTGATAACGGTCAGTAATATTGGAACGAGTATTTTAAAATTACAATTTGTTTTGCACGAGTATCCAGAATTTAGTGTTGTTTTCATTCCAAGCAAGAAAGCTAATATCATAAGTGCGTATAATATTTTCTCATTCAAATTCTTTACCGTTTCGTCTAATTTTATATTTGATTTTGTATTTCTTGTAAATTAGTAGAGGAAAATACGAGCGTGTTAATACCAGCAAAGTCGAGTATGAGTTTTTATTTACATTTTCAACCATTGGATCCAGCAAGTTATGCTATTTATCTTCCAATTGTTATAAACGATTTACTTGGTCCAGTGTTAGAAACAGATTCGAAAACTTTCAAACCATCAGAGTATTTGGAATCTCAAAAAGAATTTTACAAGGATGTTAAAGGAATAACGTTTCTTAAAATACCATTAAAATTACCTGTAATTTCGATTGATTTCACTGTAGCTGGACAAGCTGTATCTTTCAATAAATTCAATTTTGTTTTTGATGTTGCTACTGACAACGTAAGTCTGAAGAAACGATTGTAACGAAAATTATTTGGTATTATTTTTGAAATTATTATTACAGGTAATAGACGAGTTGAAAATCAACAATACTGACAAATTGAAAGAGGTTACAATAATTATTAAAACTGATCATTTCATCGAAGAAGATTGTCCATTTTTTATCAATTGGTCTCGTGGAACCGTACCAACGATAACGTCAACATCAATCATGTGTTTGTTGTTTCCAGGAGAAGAAATTGTTTTTACAGTAGAATTTAAGCCAATATCTCATGGAACTTTTAAACACGAAGCTTTAATTTTTCTAAGAAGAGATTCAGAAAATGTATTATTTAATACAATTCACTTTGATGGTGTAAACAGAGAAGAATCGATAGAAGCTAATGTTTCGGAAATTTATCTGTTACCTGTACCCTTTAATACTTCCATTGAAGAAAGTTTTAAATTAAAAGCTCAATATTTTCAATATAAAAAAAATATTTTCTGGAAGATATTATCACCTGATAAATCCAGTGGTCATTTTAAAAATGATATGTTAAATATTAAATTTCCAAATGGTAATATTGTTCCTGCAACATCGTAAGTATTATTGTAATTTCCTATTATTTATTATAACACGATAAAATAACAATAATAATAATAATGATATTAAATTTTTTAAGATACATCGAATTGGATGTTACAGTTTCTTTTAAAAGTAGTACATCAGTATCATTCTGCTCGAAGATAGAATTTTATACTAAAGAAAGTCTCGTTGTATGTTATGTCACTGTTTATGCTGCAGCAGATAATCATTTGTTGACTACACATGCTTATCTCAGAACAAAATTCGATTATCGTAACAAAAAAATGATTTATGAAAATGAATTATCAATGTCTGTCACCGAGAAAAGATTTTCGATCGTTGAAAGTGAAACTGAAGAAGATGAAGATGATTCTAATAATAATCAACATCCTTTACATTTTCAAAAACAGGTATTGTATATATTTTTTTTTTTAATTATGTGATACATTTAAACGATCAATTTTTAAATTCTTGTTATTTTCTTGATTTGAGTATTTCAGGAAAAGGATTCTACTGTAAGATCACGAGGAAGAATATCGTATCGAGAATCGTCTGAAATAAAAAATGTATCGTCCACTTTCAAATCTACAACATCAAAATTTGGTTTAAGAAAAGATGAAAACTATGAAATAGATGATACAGATGATAATGAAAATATTTTAAACGAGAAAGTATCTATAAAACAAACTCGATCTCAATTAGATTTATCTTCATTTTCTATCGATGAATCTATCAAAGATCATAGAATTTCTAGTAGAATTATGTATCCTTATTTTCCAATGGATAATAATACTATGAAGCAAGTAACAGGCATTAATATTATTCATTATGATTAAATATTATTTAATATTACAAATATACAAGTTTATTACACATATATCAAGGCTTCTCAGAATGTTGGTTGTGACACAAAATTTTAGCAAAAGTAAAAATCTCCTGGAGATGATTGAAAATTAATTCAAAATCAATTTAGCAACATTACACTGGTGGTATGTCCATAAGTTTATGACAACAAAATAAAAAATAGCATAGAGTTTATATTCAGGATAGCGAAGGTGTTTGATTGAGTAAAGAGGGTTGTCAAGTGGAAAACATTGAGAAGTCTTGATCTACATAATATAATATTTAAATATAAATGTAATTGTAATATTACGTTTTTAATTACAGTGATTACGAACAACATATGCATGCAGTATTACAATCAGCAGAACAATGGTTGTATACGAATATTTTTAAGTACAGCTTTTATGCGAATATATCCGATGGTATAACAGCAACATTTTCTATAATTAAACAAACAAAAATAATACGTAATAATATTAAAAAACAGAATCGTTCATTCGGTAAATCATTTGTTGATGTGTTAGAATTATTAATAGGATCAAGTATTTATAATCATATTGAAAAATTGTAAGCTAATTATCTAATAGATTTTTCATCGTTACAACATATTTAATATCAATGAAAATGTGTATATTCTTTGAATAAAATTAGGTCATCATTACCACAAGACGATATTTTACGAATTGATTTGATTCTTCGACAATATGAAGGAATACTCAATTTTTTACTCGAACAAGAAGCATGCTTGGCTCACGTGTCACCTTATTTTCTTCTGAATTACAACGATTATGTTACTTTCATTGATTCTAATCAATTTTCTGTAAGTTAATTCTGATAATTTAAAAACTAAACAAAATATATTTATGTTTATATTTTATATATAAAAAGTTACGAAAAAATAAAATGGAATCTTACGAATTAAACAAATTATCCAAATCGTTATTCGAATCAAAAAGCAAACAGTGTTGGTTGGATTTAATTTTGCAAACTTACAAGTGTTTGAAATTAAATCGCATTAACGTGGACGAATTGAAAAGAAAATTAACGTTGTGCTCGGAAAAATCTTCAAGACGATCGTCGACTCGTCGTGAATCCGGCCCCTCTAATTCCAGGTTTTCAACAGAATTTCTATAAATCGATTGTTTATTTTTCTTTATTACGAATAAAGTTCTTTTTTTAGTTTTCGAAGATCGACAAATTTTCACGATCCATCGAAATCTATAGAAAATGTTATAGAAATAATGCAAGAACGTAAAAAAGAAATAAACGATAGTTCGAACGAAGAATTATTATTATTATCCTGGTTGTATCATCATTACGAAGAACAAAGAACTCAGGATTGGTTGATCGATAAAAAAATTTCTTTATCTTCGCCAAAGGAAAATAATATTTTAAATCAAAGAAACATCAATAACTTTGATACCGTTTTGTCAGACGGTTTAATATTAATCGCAGTTACTGGTGCTTATTGTCCTTTTATAATAGACGAATGTTTCTCTAATTTATACATCAATCCGAAAAATATCCAAGAGGTATTAACTATAAATAGAAAAAAAAAACCCCGAAATAAATTCTTTTTACGATTATTTGAATAATTCATTTTCATGTATATAAAAATAAAGGCATTGCATAATGCAATTTGTTTGATAACCAGTTGGACAACAATTAGGCTCGGTTTTATAATCACCCCCTCACAAATAGTTCATCCTAACAGCGTGCAAATGTTGATGCTGGTTACTCATTTGTTTGAAACTTTGCCTTCCTATTTACCGAAATTCAAAGTTAGTTATTTAATGATATTAAGAAAACTGTTATACTATCAAAGATAATAATATTTATTATGCTTTTTTTATTTACGAAGATAAAATTTAATTGTCCATTAACGGAAACAATTGTCAAACAAGTAACATTTACAAATTTAACGGACAATCCGGTAGATTATTTATTACTTTTCATTGGAAATAAAAATAATTTCTTTTCGTTAATGCAAACCCAATCGCACATTCGTATTAATGCACACGACGGTGTACAAGTGAAAATATGTTTTCATGCTAAAAAGATACAAAAGACAAAAGGTATTTATATATATATACACACACACACACGTGTTTTTATAAATATAAATAAAATATTAGTTTTAAATTTAATTTATCATTTTAATATATTTATAGCGTATTTATTGCTTTGTGGATCTGCATATGGTCCACAATTTGGCACTAATCAGACTTATATATTGGAAGGTACAATCAGTAGCTTAGAAGTATCACAAGAACATATTATACGTAGTAAACTATATCACATTTTCAATACTAATTTAATTATTAAAATACCGTATAAAAATGCAGCTGAATACGAAATATGGATGACCGATGAAAAACCTAACAAACCATGTAATATACGTACAAGTTATATAAAAAAATATCCGTATACACGTACACACACACACACATAATTGAAACTAAATAAATGAATTTTTAATTTAGCTGATTTAAAAATAACTAAATGGTCGGAATTACGTACAAGAAAAATACCAAGAAGATTATTTTTGAATCAAAAAAGTATCACAGTTGACGAGGAGATAACTGAGGCAAATTTAGGAATAACCGTTGCATGTATAACACCTACCGTAAAAAAATTTTGGCTTGTTTGTCAATCTAAAACTGGTGATTTCATTATTCAAGTTAATATTACACTCTTATTAAAAAAATATCTTAACAATATAATCCAATCAAATTAGCATTTTGCTTCCATCTGACAGTAAAAAATTTTTAAAAGTTGATAATGTGGTTTACATTAAGAGGTGCATAATGGATTTGCTGAAAAGTGTGTGCATTTTGCATGAAAAATCAAAATGTTACAAAAGCGCGAAAAAATCGTGTTTTCCCGTTTACACATTGTAGGAAACTTAAAGGAGAATTATTTAAAAAGAAAACCGAAGTCAAATGTTAAAAAGGTTAAAGATTATGGTCAGCTTACATTTAGATGTACTTTGTCTTTATATCCAATGCTGTATAATCCATATCCATAAGTGCAGGTATCCATATATCCACATATCACATTTTAGCATTGCACACACACTCGCACACGAATGCATATCACTTACATAGGAAGAAAACACGCACACGCGACGCGAAATAAATCACATATTTAAATAATATCCTTGTTATTCCTTCCGACGCTCGAAGAAGACTAACGATTATTATGAAAAGTAGTTACGAATACATTCGAACAATACCGAACATACACGAAGGTCAATAACAAATCTAACGACGAAATTCATAATAGAATTTAAATGACAACGTTCGGTTGTTGACACCGGCCGAGGAGTGACGAAGAGAACCAAACGTAAACAAAACATTGAACGCTCGACTAAGTCGGTAGTTAAGGAATGTTTTTCTATGTGTATTTCATATATAACGAATTTCTTAGAATTAACCGAGAGATTTAAATAGTACCGATCTTGAGCTCGTTTGACTTGGATGTATACCTTCGTCTATCTTTCTCTCAATACATTCAATACGTACGGGATTATTACTATGTTTTTGTACAGCTGACCTACTTTTGTATCGTTGACCTACTTTTGTTTTGTTGACCTACTTTTCTCACCAGTGACTTTTATCTTAACAGATGTTTTCTATTTCTAATGATTGAATTTTATTCTATTTTTTAATATTTAGATAATATTAATAAATAGTTTTATGTATATATCAATTATATTCGATTAAAATTATTAATAAAATAATTGTTTGATGTATCTGAAATTTCTGGTAACTCTAATAAACTATTAAATTCTGAGATATAAGCTAAGATTTATGGGAAAACACGATTTTTTTGCGGTTTTTTCACATTTTGATTTTTCATGCAAAATGCACACACTTTTCAGCAAATGCATTATGCACCTCTTAATGATTTTTTAAAATTTTTTACTGTCAGGTGGGAGCAACATCCATTTTGAGCCCAAAATCAAGCTAAATTGACTGGACTAATATATATTTGTTGAGCAGTATAATTAACAATATCTTTATAAATTAATGTATTATTATTATTATGATATAATAATATATAGATAATTTCACGATATCAAGCAACGTTTATCGATCGTATCGTGGTACAATGGAATAATAAAAACGAAGAGTGTATTTGTACCGGCGACGGTTTAGGATCTAATGAAGATTGTCCTTGTAATGTTAAAGTTCTTATACCATCTCGAAATAATAAACTTTGGAACTGTATAAATCATATGTTTCAAAAAACATTAGACAATAAAGAACGTGCGTTTTGGTCTCGATATTTAGGTAAACGAACAATTATAATTTTCATTTTTTTTTCAATGAAAATATTATTTTATGTCTAACATAAGTTAAATGAAGTATTAATTATTTAGATACGTATATTGGATTGAGATTAATACATTGGCTCATGGGTCATAACGTTGACACAGCTGATTTAGAATTCGTACATATATTTAATACAAAAGTAACGTACTATGTTTCTGCATCTGAACAAAATGATCATCTGACACTACCAGAGACATTTACTATAAACGGTAAACGGATACTCGTTGCTTGATACGAAATTATTTATTTTTTTATTTTATTATATTATAAATCCTAATTTTGATTTTGTAATTACTATGCACGTAGATGTGAGATTAGCTAATCAATACGTTCCAATGACCGTTCATCTTTTATCAACTGATTCGCAAGTATACGAGACTACTTTATTTTTAACTTCTCAAGATGATCAAGAATTACGAATTTATGCAGTCAGTTTTTTGCGTGTCGACGAGTAAATAAATTTTATAAATACAATTAACATTGTTAATTATTAATTATACACTTTGAACTGATTTTTTTTTTAATCGTTAAAAATTTCTTCGTAAAATAAATCAGCGAAGGATCTTTAAGTAAACATTTTTAGGAAAACAAGGATGTACGAATGAATTAATTAAATGTTATTTTGTTGGCAATATGATTTTTAATATATAAAATTCTTATTAGATATAAATTTTACCATTAATAAAATTTATATTTGTTTATATTAAATAATATTATTTATATTATATTTATTTATATTAAATTAATATTTAATTTTAATAATGGTAAAATTTATATTAACATGATTGTATTAATTTGTATAAATTGGTTATAAAACACACACACAAAAAAGAAAAAAGTATATTTAAAAAAAGAAAAATATCATCGAGCTGTTTTGTAAAAACATATTCAAGCATAAAAAGAAATCTTTTATGCAATTTTGACTAGAGAATTATTAAACGTTGTATAATAATATTTTGCGAATAAACATTAGACTTCTCTATGCAAAATTTAGGAAGTTAAATACAATATCGATACAATATTGATTAGCCTCCAAAAATAAGATATTTTTTTTTTTTTAATTTTTTGAACGGAATTTCGCTTCCGAGTCTGTTATTTAGTCAATAATTTGATTAATTTTTTTTTTTTGGTTGATAATATATATCGTTTTAATTGTTATAAAATTTTTTTTCTCTTTAATATTATGTGGAGCAGAAAGTAATGTCGTTTCTGGACATATCAATATTTGTTTATCATTTATCAACTAATCANTCCACCTTATTTAAAATCTAATGAAAAATTTTTTTAATCTATATTTTTGTACAACGTATGTCTAATTATATCTTCACAAAATAAATCAATTCTGCTTTGATAATATACATTTGATATTCGTTAGAATCTTAATAATTAACAATCGATTACTATCCGTATCAAATGTTCTTCAAATCCTAGTAAAGTTAAAGAAGAGATAATTAAACATTTGTGAATATGAATATCAAAATGTATATACAATTGTTTTATAAAATTAACTCTTTGTGAAAAAAATATCGATAAAAATTTGTAAATAATCGAATAATTATAAATTTTTTTTGTATATCTAACAACTTTCAATAAAATTTGTTGTACAAAAATATTATGTCAATCTTAACGTGTATACGATAAAAAATATTATAAAATTTCATAAACTATATGTTTTTTTCATACTTTTTCTAAATTACTATTTTGTTAGATTGATCGTTGAACAAGTCTTAATAATTAATACGTTAAAGATAAATGCCAAAATTTTACAAATATATATTAAAAAATATTGCCGTAGTTAATAAAAGATGAAAATTAACATGTTATATGATTATATATGTTATCTTACAAATATTATTTGGCATTTATTTTTAAACGCATAATATAACATTTTTTTGCTTAACTTTCGAAGAATATCATCTTCTTCATGTTCCATTTCCATTTCGGAGATTGGCTATCTTCATTGGTATCTTGATTTTGGAAGCTGCTGCTTTGAATAGGTCAGATGACTTGACTTTAAACTATTCTCGCAAGTTCTTAAGCAGGGATATTCTTCTTGTTCCGATAGATCTTTTTGGCAGAATTATTCCTTAGATTATGAGTTTTAGAATCTTATACCTTGATTGTCTCATGATGTGACGGAGATATTGCAATTTTTTTTTTTTAACTTTATGTTGAATCTCTACGTTCTTTCTTATTCTTCTCATAATTTCTAAGTTGGCTATATGTTTTATCCGTGATATTATCAGCTTCCTGCGGTTTGTCCACATCTCAAAGGCTTCCAGTTTCTGCTCGCAATGTGTGTTAAGGGCTATATACATGGTCAGATACACGGATCCATAATGGCTCGATTAAAATTTCACAAATTAATGATCTTTACATGCATTTCTTCTTCTTCTATACTCCTCTAAAGTGATTTTGTTTTGAGGAGGAGGTATGTTTTCAATGTTTTTTAATATTTCCATATTTTTGACAGCATTATCTTCAATTACTTTTTGAACTTTAATGTCGTTAACAATATTATTTTCTATGACATTATTTGTAATTTTAGATTTTTCATCAGGCATCTGGTGTTTTGTAATTTGTTTTTCCAATTCAGGTGTCTTCATGATAACTGATCTGGTTGAACTTATGGTTTTTTGCATCTTTGTTGACATTACATGGCGAACTATATTAGAACTTACTCTCTTTTCTAATAGTTTCTTTTCGCTCTTTGGTACCATTGTCATCGTTGGTCGATTCATTAAAGTAGATTTTTTATCATTTTTTATCGTCTAGAAAAAAAAAAAAGAATAATATGTTATATTATTTCTAAAATATTCTATATACATTTTTTTTTATAATTACATTATGAAATAATCTAATTTATATTTATTAAGATTACAAAGAGATTATTTATTTATTTACAAATACATACCTTTACAGATTTATCGTTATTTATTAACAATGTTTCGCACAAAAAAGAAGGGTCTTCTCTTATACGTGTGGTGTTCATATAATAAGGAGCTTCTTTTAAATTTGAAGTCCACATTCCAGAAGAAGGATTTCTTACAAGTTTCATGATTATAGCAGGATTAGGTTTTTTTTCCTGTGTAGTACTTCTACTATAAGGAGATTTTCTTTCTTGTAAAATTTTCATTCCTCCTTTTTTTACATGGGTACTCCTCATACCCGAAGGAGCTTCTTTTACAACTGGAGTGCNTTGATGGATCTTCTTTTACATTTAATGTGCTTGTACCATAAGCAGTTTTTTCTAATTGTATAATCTTCATACTCGAAGGAGTTGTTTTTACATGTTTACTCTTCATACCCGAAGGAGTTGTTTTTACATGTTTACTCTTCATATCAGAAGGAGCTTTTTTCACATATCTAGTGCTTTTATTATAAGGAGATTTTCTTACATATTTAGATTTTACACTAGAAAGAGCTTTTCTTAAATGTGATTTACTAGTACCAGGACGAGAATTTTTTACTTGTATAGGATTTGAATAAAAACGATCTCTTTTTTCATTTAGAGTGTTCAAACTATAAGCAAATTTACTTTTGTGTGCAACTCTCACACGGGGTTTTTTTCCACTTGCAGTGCACGTAGCATAAGAAGAATCTTTTAAAATTGTAGTGGTTTTTCCAGAAGAAGCTTCTTTTACATACTTAGTTCTCTGATCAGAATTATTTATTGGAATCGTAGTTTTGATACCATAAGAAGTATTTTCAACTTCTTCTTCTTCTTTAATAATTTCATCAAATTTATTAATTTCTTCATTTTTTTCTAAAAAATATTCTTGACTATAAAGTGTTATAAGTTCTTTAGGTGATTTTTGGAGATTTTCCATTAATTTGCTTGGTTCATCATCATTTTCGAAATTTTGTGTATCAGCACCCCTTTCATTTGATATTCCTTCGAAATTTTCCATTAATATGTTTGATACATCAAACAATCCATTTTCGAAATTTTGTAGATCATGGAATGTTATATCATCATGTCGCAAATAATTTTCTTCTGGCAATAACAAGGGTGAAGCAATATCAGATGGAGCAATATCAGTGATAAAAGCATTATTGAAAATAGGATCATAAGTTGGAGAATCCGTGGATTCTGAAGTATTTTCTGTACCGATAGATAGATCATACTGAAACAAAAAAAAAATTATGTTTAAGTTTAACCCTTTTATACTCCGCTACCCCTCTCAGGGGACATCGTAATTCTAGCATATCACTCGGATGTCACCTCTCAGGGGACATTCAAGTTTATCAGTGATGATTGAATATCGTATTTTTTAGTGAATTTTATCTATTTTATATCGATTATATATTTATTATATATTTTATTTATTTTATATTGATATTTATTAGTGAAGATTTATTAGTGATCAACGTCCAGAATCGTTCAAAGTGCAAAGGGTTAAGAAAAATTATTTTCAATAAAGAAATATAACATGTGACAAATATTAACATATGTAAATACCGTATATATAAATACAAACATCAAATATTATCAATGATTTGATTTATCAAAAACACAATTCTTTGTGGACCAATATATAAGGGAGTATTATTCAATTCACATGTCCAAATTCTTTATTAATGAAAATAACGAAAAAGAAAAATATTATGAAAAAACAGTTTTAATTATTACCATTTCTTGAATATCTTGCTGCATCAATAGATGCTCGTCCATCAAAGACATGGAGTCAAAATTCATGTATTGGTGGTCCATAGTGTTATAGTTATTATCTAAAATAACAAACACAAAGGATTGACATTAATATTTTATTAATACAGCAATGCTAAAAGGCTGTCTAAAGATATGTCAAAATTTCGATGCTCTGTGACATAAGTTACGTATTACTACATCAAAAAATCACTTCAAACTCTCGTGATATTTGTTAAAAAAGAAAGTTGTCATTTAAACATCGATTTACCAATAATTATAAAGTTTTATTATGATAATCATTTTTTCGGTAAAAATGATAACAATCATTACGAATACCGAACACGGTGATTTAGAACGTGGTATTGTTATTCTTTCGGTTAAATCAACGTGGAGTTGTGCATCTCCGAGCAGAATCGTGTATCTCCGCGTACGTTTATACATATATATAATATATGCACATAAATAAACATTAGTGAATTAATGAAAACGTGAGATTTAAATTTGTTCTTTCTCTATCTCTCTTTTTTACACATACATATACATATATATATACACACATACACACCATACGCATGAAGTTTATGAATGAAGGATAATAAATACGCGTTTATATTAATATATATATATATGTGTAAGTCATAAGTGATAGATAAGAAAAAAAATTTATTTAAGCCGGAAATAAGTGAAAAATATATATGAACCGTTTATTTAGAAAGTTGCGTAAGTTTATTTTTTCAAAAAATACACGTAATTTATTCTCTCTTAATTTAGTTTGAACTTTTTATCTATGACTAGTTAATATTTAATATTTAAAAAAAAAAAAAAACTAATGTTTCGTAATTAATTATAAACACAAAATTAGATTACTACGAATTTTTTTTAAAATTATAATTAATTTTTCATAATTGAAATTACGTGATATTACTACAGATTTAACCAGAAATTGTCAATATTATTAATAAAACATGTTTAAATAACAACAAGACACTTTTAACACACACATCACGTTTAAAAAAATAGAATTTTATAATAAAATTTCAATATAATTTATCACTAGACAAATCCACAATTCAATCAATNTATATATTTTTATAAAATATTATATTTTTCTGGTTGAATATTTTTCATAGAAACTTTAAAAAAGGGGCAAAGAACACGTCATCGTAGGTTCGGGTGCAAAAGATTTGGCGCGAAAGAGATTCGACGTGGCAGTTAGAATTGTTCTAAAAGTTTCTATTTCATTTTTAGTTTTCATATTATTTATTTATTGAATTATTTTCGATGTAAATTAATACTTTGCGCGTCGGCTAAATATCAGCCGGCCTAATTTGATTGTCTCTGAACAATGACCAGCTAAAGAAAAAATTAGAAACTATATATATTTTTATAAAATAGTATATTTTTCTGGTTGAATATTTTTCATAAAAAATTCAAAAAAAGGGACGGAGAACACGTCATCGTAGGTTCGGGTACAAAAGACTCGGCGCATAGCAAAGAAAAACTGGTTTTGCAAGTCATTTCCGTTTATTTATATTATTTTTTCTTTTACAACTTCTTTTTTGAAAAACTTTTTTCTTTGAAAATTTATTGATTATTCTTCTCCTTATAATAAAAAAAGAAAAGCAGGAATTTCTCTTCTTTGAATTTAATATTTCTTTTACTTTTATATTTATTGTATTTTTCTGAATAGTCTTAGGTAAAGTAGGATTTTTACGGTTATAAAAGTTTCGTTGGTAATTTTAATATCTATTCTCTAAAGTTCAAGATAAAACTTACGATATTTCTTAGAAATGTTAGGGGTATTTTTTGAAGGAATAAAATGTTTTTCGGTGGCGTTTACTTTTCCACTGTTTTCAATACGTTGTTATAGTAACTAAAGTAATTTGGTTTCCAAGGATTCCTATGCGTACATCAGCCATGAGTGTCTATTCCCATCGCATTTATCATTATTCACATTCCATCAAATAATTAAGACATACAAGGGTGATAGAAAGTATTTCGAAAATGTAAACCCAAATATTGTATATATATATACATATATATATACATATTTGATCAAATTTTGAACATATCATAGGAAACAAAGAAAAGAGAAAAAAATAATTTCATTCTAAATGGCATCGTATCGTAACCTGACATTTATCACAAGTTGAATTTTGAACGTTATGTCCTGTTGCGAAGAAGTTGATAACATCGAACGATCTCCTGGCACTGGCTGTTGCGGTAAATGTTTCAATTTATTACGAAATAAAAAAAAAAAAGAAAGAACAATCGTTAATTAAAAAAAAACATATATATATATTATAATAAAAATTAAATGAATAATATTTAATAACACACGGTAGGAACAAATTGTACGGTTGGATCAAAGGGTTGTTCAGCTTCCGAATCTCAAATTCGTTCTTGCCATTGTCAAAGCAATGTCGGTTGTTTAAATCGCAATGATTGCGGTGGAATTCGTCCTAGCAGTACAGCAGCTACTGGTGCATGTCCAGGACCGTGTCAATGCTTAGAGGAAGAGATTTGGAATAGTAACGTACCACCTAAACCAAATTGTGAATGGTTAAACAATTTTTCTGAACTTCGACGCCAATGGAGTAATCATGCTCGTCAACAGAACTGCAAGTGTTGCAACTGTCGATCATGGTGAGTTGTAGACCATTATTTCTAAACAAATTATCTACAAAAGAGTTTTTAATGTGAAGAAAGAAAAATTTTTCGTCGATCGAATTGATAATTCAATCGATTATGGTAATTAGATAAAAAATCAATTAAGAGGATTTCATAAATGATAGGGAATCGAGTTAAATTATCGTCGGGTATTTAATTTATTATTATTATTATATTATTATTATTATTATTATTATTATTATTTATTTGATTGTAAATTTAGTTCGATTCGATTCGATTCACAGTAAAATTGCTTCCCCCTGTCGACCGTGTTTACCAACAAACCCTTGCACTTCCGGCTTCGTCCTACCTTCATCAGACTGTCAGGTATACCGAGGTAGACTCACAATGGGACCACATGTTTTATATTAGGGCAGGTCAAAGATAAACATATTTCGTAGCAACGATGAAAGAAAGAGAAAGTAAGGGTAAGATATAAAGGGGATCTATATGAAATGAACAATTTAGGAATCACAAAATGTATGATAATTTATGAAATTAGGTTTAAAACATAATTAATTATGTAATACTTAATCCATCGTTGCTTCGAAGTTAGAACGAGTTACTCGTACATACGGTCAAGATAAAATTTATTTGTAAAAATGAATGAAAAAATGTGACGAAAAAATTATAATTTATCTCATTTTCATTAGGATTGTCTAGAGGATCATCGTTTAGCCGGCGGTGGAAGCGATAAAAGAGATTTAAGTCCAGTCGAATCAACATCGTCAAGGGAATCTCGTAACGTCGTTAGAAGAGAGGTTGGGGGTGGTTGTCCACCACCTGGATGTGGTCGAACAGGACGATGTCGATCACCAAGTACAGATCGTTCCTCTTTGTGTTCGTGGTGTCCAACTTCGGTGCAGCGGCCTTCTTCCCCTTGCAGACCGTCGACATTTAGCCAACCTTGTTCGCCATCCCCGAAATCTATTTTAAAGAAAAGAAGTTGTTGCAAATGCACGACCAGTTATTGCATGTGTCAACCGATGCAACGAAATTGTAATTGTCCACCTCCAGTACAAATCGATGCTAGAGCTGTACGTGATTGCACTTGTAATTGTCCGTCATCGCCGGAATGTGCATGTCCACCTAGCGAAAGAAGATTTCCTAGAACAATGGTTAAATGTCCTAACGGTAGATTATGCTGTCCCTTGCCACGATTACCACCGGGTCCAAAGTGTCAGTGTGATCGGTGTCAGCCCTGTTTACCGGGTCCTTGCGATCCCTGTACATCCAGCATCTGTCGGAATGTTATTCCAAGAGCGAATAATCCCTGTTGTCCGAGTTCACCGTGTCCTTCGCGTTCACCTTGTCGACCTAAATCTCCCGATCTTCAAGCTCCGATGTCTAGTACCCGCCGTTCTATGTCACCCTGTCGTAAATCGTTGCAACGATATTGCACAGGAAGGAATTATTGTCGCGATGATATTTCCAACCCGTGTATGCGTATTCCTGCTAAGGATAGACCGTCGTCATCGTCATCGGGAAATTGCGGAAAAACAGGTCAGTCTTCGACGATTTGTCGTAGACGGGCGGGCGGTGATACGCGACAAGAAATGATCCTTATTAAGCTCAAGGACGAGTCAACCAACACTAATGATCGCGAGGATAAATCGCGTTGTCCTTTCTCGCCGGGATATTACGAGAAGCCCGAGGATAGGGAATGCGTACAGGGGGGTGGTACGTGTTCCTGGGAATACGATTCGCATGATTGTCGTCGACGTATCGACAGGTCTGACGAAATTCGATCGGACGTTGCTTTCAATCATCTTACCAGCTTGAATACGGTTAGTCGATCTGCTTATCAACGTCGCGATGAATCCGATCAAGGAAAATTCGATATCGATTATGATTATTCTCGTAATTCACATTCGATAGATGACGATTCATTTTGTCATAATCGTCGTTATCGTCGGGATACAAATAATAATGATAATGATGATAATAATAATAATATTAATATTAATAATATTAATAATAATAACAATAATAATAATAATAATAATAATAATAGTAATACATGTGATTTATCTCGGAAGAAATCATTTCAAGATTGTTCCAAATGTCGGTGTAGTCGCGACGAGACTGGATGCGATCTATCTTGCGATCATTGTTGTTCTTTTGGTCCTTCGAATATTAAAGAAGAACCGCGGTGCCGTTGCGCCCCTGATAAAAACGGATGCGATAAAACATGTAAATACTGCTGCGCGTTTAAAGGTTCGAATAACGATTCAAACGTGATCATTGCTGACGATCTTTCGATCGTACGTGATGATAGAAACGAGATTTCAAGCGTTATCTCGAATGACGTCAACGATAGTCAACGTGTTAGGGTGAATAACAAATCTTCAAAAGATGAGCCATAGATTTGTTTGTTTGTTGCACCGAGAGGGGACTCGAGAATATGTTTACCTATTTTTTCGGGACGAGAATATGTTTACGATTAGATAACTTTACTATCGATTATGTATAATCCAAAGATAATTTCTTTACCTCTTCTCTTTATTTATTTTTTTTTCTTCGACTAAAAGTATATATTTTTTACACGCGTAGATGTGTATCTCTCTGCTGATACTAATAGGTGTTAAACATTATCCAAAGGATCGTGCAAGGAATGGAATTATGCATAAGATCGAATGAAATAATTTAAATTCAAAATTAATGTCATGAATAATAAAAAAAAATTTGATTGATTTTAATTAAAAAATAAAAAGAACGCGTGTTAAATTCGTCCTTGCACGCGTTAAAGAGTGAGATAGACATTTACTTGCATCCTTGTATCTCTATCTCTCTCTGTGTCTCATCAAAAGGGCCAATGTGACACGTGGTGTGGTGGGTCCGGTAGGTGGAGATTACACAACGACGATGATAACATGGAATACACGTACACAGACCTGTCAATGCGATTGGAAGAAAGAAAACGTGTCCTGCAAAGGCATCGTCTCTTACATCGGAACCATCGGTCATTCCGCTTTATCACCTGGTCCCCTTACCCTTCTATACTTCGTCCTATTAATTATCCTCGCTATCATCTGGTCCTCCGGATTAACTCTTTATCACCGTTATTTTTTTCCACAAAAATTATGCCTAAGATATTTCGGTCGATGATTAAACGAAATTTTCTAAAACACGATGAGTTTGTACTTTTTTCTACCCAAATGCATTTACTTTCTCTTTTCTATTATTCTAGAGATTTATGTACCTATCGTACATTCAATATATATTTTTTTCTTTATTACATTTGTTTAAGTGAAAAAGAAAAAAAAGATGACGGAAACGATCAATTATGTATTTTGTATATATATAAAAAAAATATATATATATATATTTATTTATTTAATGAATAGTATTTTAAAGAAACCATTTGAATACACTTGCCATGGTAGGCGTAGAATTCAGACAGATACAAATAAAAAGAAATCTCAAATGGATCAGGCGAACTACTTGTTTTATTTGAATAAAATAGGTCCAATATTTAACGTGACTGTCTTCTAAGGTTTTCTTTATTCCGTATTGACATGTGATTGATTTATATTATTCAAAGTATTATATTATTCAGAGAGATTGTGAAATAATGGTTTCGAGATAACAAAAATCTGGTATGGACCTGTCGAAGTATTATGAAAATGAGGGTTTTTAAAATAAAATTCTTTTATACCTTTGAGAAAAGGTTTTATTTCCCTCTGCTACTAAAGTCTTAATTCTAAAAACTATTTTTTCGTCCGTGTCATTCGAACGATTCGATCGATGTTCACGAGGTACCATACTTATGACACTTAAAATAACAATTTTGACAATTTTGAGAAATTATCTATTAATTATAAACGTTACTAGGAACAATTTTAGTATATCTCGAAGGTATTATAATAGGAACTCGGTGACGTAGGAATTTAGATTATGGACAATGATAAGGGAATATTCTAATAATAAATCAAATTTCCGACGTTGTGTAATTTCTATTGAAGTAGTAAGGATGGTCGTTCTTCTTTGAATGTAATTAAAAATTTTGTATTAATAATAAAACGAGATATAAAAAAATAAAAAAAATAAAAATGTAACGATTAATAAATGAATAAAATATTAAAAGAAAATATTCGAGATATACAATTCGGTGGAATAATTGAAATCATTTAATTGCGTTAACAGGGAGTTTAACTTAACGCCTCCCTCTACTTTTATCTTTTAAACGAGATGACGTACGTGGTATCATGATCTCGTATCAGTCGTCGAAATGACTCGCAACGGAGCGTTTCCATGGTCATCATCGTCATCCTTTTCGTGTTTCTTGTTTCTCATTTTCTCAACATTACCTTCGCATCAAGAGGATCGTGCCTCTGTTACATTTGATTTAAGTCCAATATTGTTTGGGCCTTTGGTAAAAGAGTCTAAATCGCACGATACGAAAGATAATAAATTACTAGGGTGCATTGAATGCGGGGAGTACAGGTATTCAAGTTTATATTTTTAATGACGTTACATTTATTCAAATCTAATTAAATTATTTATATGATTTATTAACACTTGTCATATTTTGATGAAAGAATTTTAATAGAACGTAAAAGTGGATATCATTAAATTAATAAATCAAATGAAATAAGATAATATAGGAAAAAGAAAATGATTGCGATATTATAGTGAAACTTGTGTACAAATATAGATGCCCGGAGAATCCGTCGAAGTGTCTATTAGGATCGGTATCAGATCCTTGCGGTTGTTGCAAATCAGGTATATGTGCTCGTCTAGGTGGAGAATCTTGTTGGAATTCTAGTATAACGGAACCATACGTTAATACACGTAAAGATGGTCTATGTGCGAGGAATTATTTTTGCCAATTACGTACCGATCTTCAAGAAGAGGTATATTCATTTGAATTCGTTGCCCACCCACCGTTTTTTAATCGTAATCATTTCATACTCTGAATATGTAAGATTTTTTTTTCGTGAGACAAAATAATAATATTTTTAATTTAAAAAAAAAGATGTTTGGGGGGAAAATGATAATATTTCACGATATTTCACGATATAATAGTACGATATTAAATACGTGTCATCTTCCTACGTTAATATTAATTTGACTAACTTATCAGTAACTATCGTAGCGAGAGTGAAAGTAATCTTCTCGTCTTGTATCGTTTCGTAGGCGTCGAATTGTAGTATCTCGTGCAATCAAATAATCAAGCACACACACACACACACATACACAGAGATCGTATATAATTCGATATAATATAAGAGAGATCTCTCGCGCAATCAAATAATCAAGCAGATTGGATACAATGAAAGGAAAAAGTATTTCATTAGATTTTTTATTCTTCTAGTATTTTAAGATTTTTTATCGATATCCTTGGTAAACTTATTAATATAACCACCACTACCACAACCATATATGAATATGATTGCATATTTATTTTTTGATTTAGGACGTAGCGGAAACGATCTGTATTTGTATGGAACAGACACCAGCATGCGGTAGCGACGAAGTGACTTACGAAACCCCGTGCTCCCTTCACGAGGAAGCTATGAGGCTGAAAAGTCATTTGTCATTGAAATTACAGCACCTTGGTCCTTGCCAAACTCGACCGTGGATCGTTTCTAACACGGAACATGTCATTTCGAATATTGGCCAGCGTGTTCTACTTGCTTGCGAGACTAAAGGTTTTCCTATACCTGATATCTTTTGGGAATATCATTCTCCGGATGGAAAGAAAGTTTACAAACTGACAAGTAAGAATTTTGATTGATCATTTTGACAGTCATTTTGACTGGTCTTTAAAAAACTTTGATATGAAGTGGGAATTTTGTAATAAACTTGTAAGACACCAGTCATTTTATTATTATTATTATGAATTATTTGATTTTTTTTTTTCTTAATAGGCGAAGAATACACAATCACCGTACAAAGCGATCAAGATCCGAAATCTTTGACGAGAACTTCTTGGCTTCAATTACCACGGTTTACTAAAGATCATGTGGGAACGTATCATTGCATTGCCAATAATTCGATGGGAGAAGCAGGTGCAGCTTCCTTCGTATCGATAGTTTAAACCACTGATTACATTCTGTAGAAAACGTGAGTTTAGAGTTGCGGTGGAAAGTGGAAACTGGATTAGAACGGAATTAAACGGGAAAGGAAAACGGGGAGAGAAACATTGATCATTCATTCGTCTGGAAGAAATCTTTTATTGCAATAATTATTTCTTCTTTTTTTATTCTTATTTTTTTCTTTTCTCTCTATTCTTATACTTATTCTTATTCTTCGATCGTATAAATTTGCCTAATCATATGTTGTTATAACAAAAACAATAATAATTGGAGTATAATCCTTCATACTACTTTACACATTTAACACCACACAACAAATGTTGCATTTTTCTAACCCGATTATTATTTATATTTGTCGGGTTAAAAGGAATATATAAATAAATATTAACTAATATTAAAAATATTTGAAAAAATTCTTATTTCAAAGAAAATATTTTGATTATCCTTATAAGTTTTTAATCACCATCCCTCTTGCGATGGTCTGGAAACAAAAATGAGACCATTCGCTTAATTTATTTTATTCGTAAGATTTCAATAGAGATAATTAATATGCACTTACTGCGGAGTTTCCCAAGATCCGTGATCTGCCACCACGGTATCTGGACTTCCTCTAGAAATAAAAAAGAAAAATTCATCTCTCATAATCTGATTTATAATTTTTTTTAAAGCATTATTTTCTAAATTTAATTACGATAGCCAATTAACGAATGAGGTGTTTAATTCTTTTTCAATACACTTTGACGATATTCAAGTGATTGAATGGAAGGGTGGAAAAAAGCATAAAAAGATAATTTTTATATAAGAAAATAAACAAAAACTAACGATCTAATTGATAACAATGACGTATCCTTCTTCGAAAACGACGGTCTTCGATATACCAAAGATAAAATATGGGCAATAGGTGTGCTGATTATCATAATAATTGCACATATCAACGTAACGAACCAGAATCCGTTCTAAAAAAAAAGTACAGAAATTTCTTGTGAACAAAAATAATAATAATACAAAATGTTATTTAAAGTTTACTTTTGTATTTTTTTTTTTACATACCAGAGGACCTAAAATATGATTACACAAGAGAAGTCTCATTCCTTTTAATATTTCCCATAAAGGTCGACATTTCGAAACACCATTACCTATTTCGGAAATCACGTGAGTTCTCCATTGATCAAAATAATTATTTAATCGATTAATAAATGTTTTTCCTTTCTGAAAGCAAAAAAAAAAGTATGAAATATCGTTTATCGATTAAGAAAATAGGTGAGGGGAAAAAGTAATGAAAATGTTATGTGGTACCAATTGAGCGATTTTATCTCCTTGATTATCAATGTAATATTGAATAGTTTTTAAATGAGAAATAGATTGATTGATCTGTCGTTGAAATGGTAACAATTGTAATTCCAATAAGGCTATTTGATAAACTAAATTATCCTGTATTTTCATCAATGGTTTAACTCTTCGGGATGTTAGATCTCTCATATTTGATCCGATCATTTGCAAATCTCTAGCAACAGTTCTGTCGCTTAGTTGACGTGCTATGCTGTCCAATTGATCGGATAAAGCGTTTAGATCTTTGCTTAAAATAGGCCCTTGTATCTGATTACAATGTAAATACGTTTATAGTTTATTAAAATATAATTTAATTAAATATTATTAAAATATAATTTATCTCTACCATAATTCTATGTTCCGTAAGATTAAGTCCGCAAGCGTAAAGAAGATTTTGAAGTCGTTGATGTAAACTGGGAGTTAAGATTTTTAATCCCTTCAAATCAACTTTTAATTTAGATTTAGCCCTTGACATTCCGGTCCACATCCAATGTTCCGTTAATTGTTCTAATTGCATCGAACGATCAAGTCTAAATGCTGGATACGCAGCTTCGTTTTTTTCACATTTTCTACGAATTTCAAAAACACAGTAGAATATTAAATATTTATTTTTCTTGACAAAAATTCTTCTTCTTCTTCTTATTTTAATAAAGTTTCGTATTTCATTAATCATTAAGATCAGGTAACTCACTCGAACATATCTTTCAAAGGTACACTCAATCTTTTTCCTAAGAAAGCTCGAGTTTCCAAAACTGCCTCTAACGTACGATATTCAGGATCGTGAAGTGGTCGACATAGTAACATCTCAATGTGACCAGATAACGCTAATCCACATAGAAATATACCCCATAAACCAATCGAAATAAAGCAGCTCGTAAACACGGTACTGAAAATCCGATAAAAAATTTTTTCAACGATATATCTTTTCACTAATCATTCAGATTATATTGTTATATGTATTTTAATACTCTTCCATGATAGTTTTTAACACTTATTTATCTTTAATTATTATTTTATCTAGATAATTTAAATGTATTTTGTACCATTCGAAGCTTAATTTATTTCTAATGACTCTATTGCAACATTTTAAATCCGTCTAATCGATTACTAGAAAACCTTAATAGATTAAATTATTATTTTTATCTTCATGATTATACTATCTTTACGAATCAACCTAAAAGTGTGAATTTGAATATTTAATATTGAACTTGGTTTAATCAAAGAAATAAATTGATAATTTAATTGTATATATGAAACAAATTTATAATTTTATTTTAATAATCGTCGTAATAAGTTTTAGGATAGGACATACAAAAATAAAATATATATTCTTTTTATATAAAAACTTACCACAAGAGGGTAGGTCGTACTTTATTCTCAGAAGATCCACAATGACAACGGAGAGAACCGAGTAATAATAGCCAGACGGGTAAAATGAAGAGGAAAGTGCCTGTCCGAAGAAAATCGAAGGACGAGAGAAAGTTTATTATTTTCATCGATTTATTATTATGTTTAGTCAATGGTTGGTTGGTTACATTGCGAAGACTACCTTCGCAATGCTTTATCGCAAATAAATAGTTTGACGTTGACTTCCGCTTAAAAATGATTTATTTTTTTTTTCTTTCTTTATTCTTTTAACTTGCTTTGATTCAAGCTCATTTCCATTGAGAACGAACAATTCTCATGTTGTTGAGTTTCTCTTTAAAGTAGGACACGAGCGTAAAATTCTCTTTGAAGAACGCCCGTTACTTTTCCAAAGAAGAATTATAATTAAACATACCGAGTTTAGGATAATGTGGAAAATTAAATTATTACTATCCATGTTTTTTCATAATTTTTTTTTTCAAGTGTTTGCTTCCTTTAGGCAAAGGTAATGATACAAATTTTATAAAATGACATGAGAAAAGAGAGAGAGAGAGAGGGATAGACAAATAGATAGAACCCACTGTTGATCGACAGTTAGACGAGATTATGATGCGTGTGTGTATGTGTGTAGGTGTATGAATGTATCAGAATCAATTTATATGTCTCCTGGAAATGATGAAAATGGAGAGAATTATTTTTCAAGAAATTTTATATGTTCACAGGAAACAGGATTTTTAAATGTCTCAATAAAATTTCATAAATTTTATAAAATATGCTATAAAAAAAATGTAATTATACTTATCACAAATTCCAGATACATCAGAAATATTGAGAGAAAGATAGGTGAAGATATACGTGCGAGTTAAACGAGCTCAATATCGGTACTGATTATATCTCTCGATAAATTCTAGGAAATTCGTTAAATATGAAATACACAAAGAAAAACATTCCTTAATTACCGGCTTAGTCGAGCGTTCAATGTTTTGTTTACGTTCGTTACTCTCCGTCACTCCTCGGCCGGTGTCGACAACCGTTGTCATTTCGTTGTTAGATTTGATATTGACCTTCGTGTATGTTCGGTAATTGTCGATTATATTCGTAACTATTTTTCATAATAATCATTAGTCTTCTTCGAGCGTCGGAAGGTGAAACAATAGTACTAAGAATATGTCATTTATTTCGCGTCGCGTTTGCGTGTATTCTATCTTATGTAAGTGAAGTGCATATGTGAGTGAGTGTGTAAAGTGCATACATGGATACCTGCAATTATGGAAATGGATATGGCAGCATTGGATATAAGGACGAAGTACATCTAATGGTAAACTGATCATAATTTTGAATCGTTTTTAACATTTAATTTTTGACATTTAATCTTTTAATCGGTTTTTTATATTTAATCGGTTTGAGTTAGTGTTAAATATATTATATCGTGTACGATTTTATAGGACAGTAATTGCATATATAAATCAATTGATTTTTTTTTTATACGATAATACGAGTTTCGTTTCTATCATACGTGGAGACCACTCACATGTTTTATTATTTTTGTTTTTAATTTTAATTAATTTTTAAATACTCGACAAGGACGTTTTCTTATTTTCGTTAAAGAAATTATTTATGATTTTATTCTAGTCATTGATTTTTCTCGTGAAAATTTTCTATCGTTAGAAAATAGTTGAAAGCAAGGAATGAAGGAAGATTGAAAGAAAATATAAAATTGTACGAGATTGTACAATATGAAATTGAATCCTGGCTGAGTCATAAGAGTAACTTTTAACGTCAAGGTTCCTCGTATTCGTTCTTAAGTATGGGATAAATCAGTGTATATACTGGCGTATATTCTGGAGGGTGCTTCGAGAAGAAAAAAGGAAAATGATGAGGTAGATGAGAAAATTGGGAGGAGAGGGTGACAAAACTTATTTCTATGGAATAAAAGATTTAACTTGTTCGATACTCGACGTAAAAAAACTTTGAAAATTGGTTTAGTCATTTGAAATATTTGTCATTATTTTTGAACAAAGATAGGATAAAGTGTAAAAGATTTTTCTGATTAAAATGTAAAATATAAAAAAAAAAATATCAAGAACTACAATAATTTCTACCTACGTGGTGAAAAAAACTTAAACTTTTGAATGTTTGTCGGTGTGATTTTACATAGGATTTTAAAAGGACTACTGGAAGAACTTTCTCTTCTTTTATTCTACAAACGGTCTGACTAAATAACTTTTGTATGGTCGGTAGGTACCTACCTGGGTAGATAGAAAAGTATATATACATAAATGTGTATGTTTGTGTGCATGTTGCACGTGCGTGCGTGCATGTGTGTGTAGAGTGTGTGTAGAGATATAATACATACACATACATGTATATACTTTCGGTAGGAAAATGTTAAATCGTTTTAACGGTAGGATAGAAAAGCGTTAGGAGAATAGTAGATAGTATTTCATACGAGTTTAAAAAGGATAAAAAATTTCTTCCCTTTTAATATTTAAAGGAATAGGTATGGAAGAATAGTTGTATGTACGTACCTAGCCCAACGAACCATCTAGTATCCTCGAACGCTATGATGTAGGGTATTGCATAATCCGCGATACCTCTTGCAGATTTCAACTGTTTCGAAAGTTCCGTGCTGCTAGTTTCCATGATCCTCGTCTTCTGGAAAATCCTTGCACGTGCTACGTTTATCTCCCGACGTATTTCTGCGACAGAAACGAAACAGCTAACTAAATATTTCCTTCACCTACATTTTCATTTCTTTTTTTTTTTTCTCTCCTTTTATTTTTTCTATTCATTTTTATAAATATAATCTTTTTCATTTCCACTAACGTTGGTAATTAAACTTAACGAGAAATCATTAATTATCTTACCGTTGGAAATTTTCACGGACTCGTTAACGATTTACGTTTCTTCTTCGATTAAAATTAAAAAAAAGGAAACAAAAAAAAAATGAACAAACAAATTTTTGACTAACTTTTACTCCGTCGCGAAAATTATTCATTCTGATACGCTCATTAATCTTCCACGAAGATAAAAATAAAGAATAAAGAATAAAAATCACGTAGGAAAATTTATATTGAAAAAAAAAAAACATTTCTTTACTTTCAAAAGAAATAATAAAGAGAATAAAATTTGGACTAACATAAAATAAATTTAAAGGATAAATGCAATTTACTGCCATTGTCTTTGTAAAGTAATAGCAAATAAAAATAACGTGAGAGACGGGTCATGCGATATCTTTACCTTCAAACCGTATATCACAATCTCAATAAGGAAAAGCTAACGTTAGTCGGTAATTTTCTTGGAAAGCATCGTTAGATTTATTAAGACGATCAAGCACAGAAGGTGAATAATAAACGATGAATTACGCCATTCCACGGGTGTCATCATTGTTCTCTTGAGGCAAAGACTCTGCAATGGGGGATGAGAATCGGTGATGGTAAGGGTGGATGGGTGCTTGGGAGGAGGGTGGGTTATCCTCCAAGTTGGTCTACTCTCACTTCCTAGACCGAGAACATAATGGACGGTCGACCTCAAATATCTTCCAACCTTCTTTTCTCTCTCTCTCTCTCTCTCTCTCTCTCTCTCTCTCTCTCTTTCTTTCTTTCTTTCTTTCTCTTTTACTTCTTCTCTTCTTTTCTTTTTTTTTCTCTGTTGATTTTTTTTACCCATCATTTTTATCTTTAGGGGGTTAATAGAACACGATATGGATTTCGCATTAGATGCCAAGGGGTGTCACCCACCGTCACACCATCCTTCCATATTGCCCTCGATTTAACCGTAAGAGAAAGTAAGTAAAGTAAGTAAAAAAGAAAGAGAAGGAAGATATAAAAGAAAGGTCGTTGAATCGAGGTTGGACGATAGGATAGAAAGAAACGAAAAAAGAAGAAAAAGAAGAGTAAGCCAATGTACAGGTCTGAGACACGGTGAGACACAAGCAATCGTCAACATTGTCCACCCATGGCATCAATCACCGATCTCCCCCTCCCCTTCATTGGGCAAGTTTGAACGGATGTTGCCACCATTGGGGTTTGGACCACCGTATACAATCTTCGCGAGAAAACTAGACGTTGTTTGCTTCGGGCATTTACCACGTTTCGTTTGTCTATCAAGAGGAGTATTCTTTTCCATCTATGCCTTTTTTTTTTGAGGAATTTTTTTCTCTCTCTCTCTGTCTCTCTCTCTCTCTCTCTTTTTGAGAGACGTCTTCTTTTTCTTAATTTTTTACTTTTTCTTTCTTTCTTTTTTTTCTTCTTTTTTATGGCTTTATTTCTATTATTGTACATAAAGGGAAATGGCGGCGTTGACTTATTTCAAGAATATAACATCGATTGGATTTTACTTTGCAAAGTTAGCTTCCCTTTAGTCCTTTTGTATATCAAAATATCCTATTTCTTTTTTTGGGTATTAAAGTCAATAGAAATATTTTTCTATTATACATTCCCGATAAGTTTTTCCCCACTTTCTACCTATTCTCTATTTTTATCGTTTTCAAAGAAACTGAAAATGAATTTTTTTCTAAAGGCAAGGTAAAATAAACGTTGGAAAGGGGAAAGAATATCACCGAAATTTTATTGACGGGTCGATAACATTCATAGATTTTGAAAAAAACCGGTTTCTTTATCTGAACAGGTTTTTTCCCCCCTTAGAAAACAATTTCTTAATTCGGTTGTAAGGTTCAAAATCGTAGTTATAACGTCACGTTTTTCCTTTTTTATCTTATATGTTTTCTTCCTCTCTTTTTCTTTCATTCGTTTCCAGGTTTTTCGTTCTCTCTCGTGACACGTCATATGTTTATATGAAGCAATAGTTCGACCAATAGACCAAAAATTTTTATATTTTAATCGGTTTTTTTTCTAATTTAATTTAAGATATACGAAAAGAGAGAGTACGATTGTAAATTGGGAATTTAATTACTTGTGTTTGTTTCTAAACAGAAGATTGATGGAAGTTAGAAGGAGAATGTAAAATTTGGGAATATTTTATTTTGTATTTTTTAATCGAAATCAATCATTGCACGGAGTATCGGAATGTCAGAAAATCGATGATTGACTTTTAGCCGTCCCCCTTTTTTTTTTATCTTCTCAAGAGTATTAAAACAATTAAAACGATTATTTCGTAAAATTAATAATCACGTAAAACATTAAAAATACTTATCGTAGTTATTTGTTTAAAAAAGTTTATTTACAACACACCGGTTGTTTGTATTTCGTTTGTATTTCGAATATATTTTATTATCGTTAACGAATTATTTAATCCCTTTTTATATTAGAATGTATTGACCTATATAAAATATATATTTCGATTATAAGTGTCAGTAAAACTAACTTGGTTCATTTTTTTCGTTTTTATCATTTTCCAAAGTGATAAACACGTACGTACTACGAATTGTATTTTGTATTGGTTATCGGTATGGAAGGAAAAGCAAGGAGAGTATCGTACTGTAAACATGATAGACAGACCTCTCTTCAGTCATGTTATATTCTTGTCAACCGTATAGTTTTATCATATTCTACCTACGATTTCTCGCATCCAATGTACTTCTTGCGATGTAATGAGGCACGTAGAGGTACTCTCCTCGTGCTTGACGTCCAACCTCGGTTAGATTCTCTTTGCTGTTGCTACGTAAACGTAAAATACGATCGTCCTTTAAAAGCTGCAAAATTTAAACAAACAAGACAATATTTTTCAATTAATAGAATACGGGTTAATTAAAATCAATTATTTCATAATTAAGAAATTATTTATAGAAAGAGATGTTTGTGTGTGGTACGAGAGTTAGGAATAATTTTAAATAAAATAATTAACGATTATTTATAATAATCTACACGGTCTCGTAGGATTTATTTTTATGATATTTAAATAAAAATATTAAATTATTCATTTCAATCGAATGAAATACACATTTTCTTCTCTTTTTTTAGTTTATTTTTGAATGACAACTTTTAAGATAGTCCGATAAATGTAAGGTATTTTTGACAAAGACGCGAACCTCTTTTTATCTTCGCCGGCTTAAGAAATAAAATTCGTTGACCGTTAAAATCCCTTCTTTTATACCATTTTTATTTTTTATTTTTCCTTCCGGTGAGCTTCTGTATTCAATTTGGAGAAATAGAATAGGACGAAAGTATTTCTACGATCGTGATGATAAAGAATTTTGTTGTGTTATAATGAAAAATCAAAATCATTGAATTTTTAGCCGAACAATTTTTTTTCTCCATTATTAATATTTTTTCTTTCTTTTGAAAATATTCATTTCTATTGAATTGTAGGCAATAATTCATTGTAGGTAAAGATTCGACTTGAAGATATAACTCGTTATTTAGAAGTTTTTTTTTGAAAAAGTTTTTTTCTTCTACATTCTTTTAGTTCACGCCTGTCCAACGTAGTTAAGCGTTTATCCTATTATCTTTTTCTATTTCACGTCACGAAGTACGGATAAATCCTTTATCCATTTCGGACGTCGCCCTTTCAGTCTTCTCCTGATTCTCAATTCGATTTTCTCTTTTCCTTCTTTTATTTTTTGCTTTTTTTCATTTCGTAGATAAAAATACAAAAAAGAAGAACAGGAGAAAAGGAAAAGAAGACTTTGTAATTGCAACGAATAAAAGATAATCGTCGGATAAGGGAAGTTCATTAAATTCATGGAAGATAAAATTAAATTTTGTACTTTTTTACTTTTTATTAATCTCTCTTAGAAACAATTTTTCTTATCTCTCTCTCTCTCTCTCTTTCTCTCTCTATCTCTTTCTCTACAAATTAACAGACGTACCAAAAGAGAATCTCTCATAGTTCCTCTTTCATTTTTTTCTCTTTACTTCATTTAGGAAAAAGGTGTATCGTATAATTGTATTAAATTAATAATTAATATTTGTATCGATCTAAGCTATTTTACAAGAGACAACGTAATGTTAATTAAAAATTTCAAAAGATTGAAATTAATTCTAATTGAATTATTTTAATAAACGAAACTAACGTAATTCTTAACCTGGTTTTTTGTTTCTTTGGAAGAATTTTATTACGACCGAAGATAGAAAGACACGTTGCAGCATTGATATTCTATTCAATAACAAAACGTAGGATATATATTTTTTGTTATCACGTTATTGTGTTTTTTTTAAGCGTGATAAGAATATACGAGAACCTAAAGGTAAGGGTAAACAGTTTTGTATTTTTATGAATGTATATATTGGAAGAAGGAATGTATTGGTAAAAGGAGATGATAGTCACGATGTTATTGAAAAAGTTTTATTTACTTGTTCCATATGTAGCATCAAACGTAAACCAGATGGATCGATGACAGAACAAAGAGGACGATCCTGTAAGGAACACGTTCTAACTGCACTTTCTAAATCTCGTCTAATCACATCAGTTTCTTGATTTAACTGTGCACCGAGATTACGTGCCCTTTCTCCTTCTTTCAGCAAAGATTCTGCTTTGTTCGATAATTCTTGACTTGCTGTAACATACGAATTCAATTTTAATCTATTTTATTTTCTATTTTATTTTATTTTGTTAAATATTTTTAACATTTTCTCCACACGTTCAGGAATATTCGAGTCATGGATACTTTGGGAAGAATCAACTTATTATGTAAATAGATCTAATTAAAATACAGGAAAACATTGTTGCCGTGGTCGTTAACGTTTTAGATCGTTGCATCTATTCAAGGAAATATTTGCAAAGTCTAACGTTGGGTATCGTTAATGAAAATATCGTTATCATAATTAAAAAGTACGGTGCGGTAAGAACATAGTGAATTTAATTATCATCTCTTTCCCTTGATCACAAATACTTTCTTTTACGATTTTCGTGATAATTTGCATTCGAAACAGCGTTAAACGGGGTGTTATTGTATATATTTATTTTAGTTTATTTATTTATATGAAATAAAAGTCTATTATAAATTGTATGTGGGAAGAATTTTCGAGACAAAAGCAGATATTTATATGTAAAAACACGTGTCCGAAGGATGTAAGACTTTAAACGTAGTGGTCTAAAGGAAAGCGTAGTTCTCGGTAGCACGTTCTAATTTAGTTAGTAGACAGTTAGTAATTCGGTACTGTGACTAAGTGACACTTTAAGTTGAGAAGGTCACTTAACGCTCTGGAGTTCTCTCTTCAAGACCAGCCTTACAACGCTTCTTGTACCACCTTAACCAACCACGTTATGACGAAATGTGTGTCTCTTGCACAGTCCCTGTCGTTTACATTTTCACCTTGAAATTCGTTCACGAAATGCATGTATCTACACATGCATACCTGTATAATATATACATAGAAGCATCCGACTATGTTTAAGAGCTTAGAAATAACGTTAAATTTAATGAATTTATGTTATTTTAGCTAATGATAATGTTCCTGTAAGATTAACAAGTTTACGAATCATGGCAAAATCTTTAGATTGCAAATCATGGAAATTCGGACAGTAACCAAGTATTATTAGAAAATTTAATTATGCAGCAGGTGTTTAGATGAATTCAATTGAGTAAAGTTAAATTTTCAGTACGAGTTGTTATTTTATTTGTGAATACTAGGAATGAGATAATTTGTATATTTAAACAATCGTATTTTAGTGAAAATTAGTTACAGTGAATACAAGTATTATATATTAATATGATTTATAATTGTTAGAATTTAATTGTAGACGACAATTGGTGGTGAGAGGAGGGAAGTGAGGGACTGCATCGTTGTTAATTAACAATAAGTCTAGTTAGTGTGCAGTATAGTTTCTTGTATTAGTATGCACGTGGTCAGCGTTTGAATTAAAGCTATGCTTTGCTTTCGAACTAGTATGGTAACGACGTTTAAAGGGCTTCCTGTTCCGAGGTATGGGGATAAATCATTCATTAGGAATTGGTATCGATGGCATTGGTATCTGGGTGTTGGTATACGTTATAATTAAAGATACCACTGTGAATCTCATACAGATATTATAGGTGTATAAGTAGAGTTTATAGAATATCAGATTAATATTTGTAATAATAAATAATAATAAAAATAATAATTAATCAATTTACCAACTATAAAGTCGGTTATTTAAATCTCTTTTAACACAATTTCTATGATCTCTATTCATTAAGATATGACAAATTTTCCTTGATAGAAGTGTACATACACAAACACACACATATATATAAATATCTAGGTGTGTAAGGATTATTAATATTCGTCGAATAATTTCGATTCCCGGGAAAGGGTTTTACTTGATGCATGAAGCAATAAGTAAACGACTATGTCGTTTCTACGTATATGAGAACATTCGTAGTATAAATTAATATACCGTATTTCCTTGGGCATGTATAGATACGTAGTACATACCTTACATACATACATACATATATATATACATGTGTCTATCGTAGAACTATGAATATGCAAACATTTTAGTGCTGTTCTGCTTTTCGACTTTGTTGAACATATACTCTTCTCTTATATATATATCCATGGGAAGAATACATGTACTTACGTATATATATATATATGTATGTATTTATACTATGAACACTCAAGCTAATGCCAATTATTCTTTGAGGATAAGCTTCTTCTCAAATGGAAAGACGTTTTAAAAGATGAAACTCGAGACAGATTGTAGGTATTATGTTATACGCGTAGATTTACGGTAAGATAGTCTTCTATACGAGCATTATGAATACACCATAAAATAAACTTAAGAAAAAAAAAAAAAGAATAAAAAGAAAAATTAAGGAAAAAATAAATCTTACCCATCTTTTGAGTCAAAATATAATAAATAAAATAACTTTTGTTGTAATAATCAGCTAAAGAACATATTGTTATAATTTGTATCATTGCATTACCGTTAGCTAGATCCATAAGTGCATCCAATGCAACATCAAGGCCTGTTTCTAAAGCGAGTTCTTTTTGCACCGGTTTGCCCAGCAGTTCTTCCACGTCTTTAACAATAAAAATAATTGACAATTATAGTTATTTCTTTTTGATTGATATAATTAATCATATTTTAATATTAGACTGATCATATTTATTTTATTGACAAAAAAGCAGGATATTTAAAAAACAATATAATAAAAATAAAAATGTCGATCTTCTTTCGTGACAACCATTCAAATTACCACCACTCTAAGGTACTACGATAGTAATTATAAATCTTATCTTTCCCATCTCTCCAGGAACTGATAATTTATGTATCCTCATAACTATTACTCGTTATCTCTAACTGATAGGGATTCTCGATGGTTAGACCACCTTCTCAGCAACGATTTAATATTTCCTGAGAATTCTGACCCTCTTTGTTCATTGATAATTTAACCACGACGCTATGAATTATATCGTTTAATCTCGAAGATTAAATATTCAACGCCACGTATATAAAAAATATTTTTATTAACTTTTATTCTATTTTTTTTTACTTAAAAAGATAAATGAAAAATGTTCCAAGTATTAAATTGGTGGATAAAAAAATGTTGGATTTTTTATCCACAATTCAATGAAAAAATTCGACATTTTTTTTACATCAGTCCAATATAATGATTGACTTTTGTTGTTGGAGTATATCTAACAAGACACAGAGAAGAAGACCTTGATTGCTATACAGTGTTAAACACGTACCAGGTATAAAGGTTATATACTAAATATTATATATATATATATACTAGAACGTTGCTATAGTCCTTGATATATATATCTTATGGAGATGGAAAATCGAAAGTCAATGACAGTGTAGGTGCATAAGGGCTTTGTAGCAAACGGTGTAGGTAATGTCGGCGGCTGCATTATGCTAACGATCGCAATTTGCGTTCGGGTTGTTAACGTACCCGTCGATGGACCTATTACACGACGATTACAGACTGTCGATAGCTTTCATTAGACGTCTATGCGTTTCTACTCTCGATGGATGTTCATTAGAAGATAGGGTTCCTACCTCTACAATGCTCTGATAATCCTTCGATGCAAGCAAAATGCTGTGTATATCGACTTCGATTAGAACTACGGATTGTGACCTCTTAGTTTGGATCATGTTTAATCTCTGTACCGGTTAATTGCATACTAACTTACACGCATTGTTATTTCGTTGTTTTGTTAATCATTTTTTTTTTTTATATTGATTTTTTAATTTTTCTGTTTGGTTTTTTTTCCTTTTTTTATTTCAGTAAGTATTGTAAAATAAACATATTATTGTAAATAATAACAGAAAAAAAGGAACGCGTTGCTAATGTGTCAAAATGGGAAATCTCCTTGATCGGTAGGATTAGTGTTAATATTCTTAAAATTTTAATTACTTTTGTTTACAGCTAAATAGTTTAGAGAAAGGAACGATCTTAGGTGATTCCATTAAAACTCTATTAAAAGTAGTTTTGGGGTTATCTCTCTCTCTCTCTCTCTTTCTCTGTTTCTCTCGTGGTTTGTTTCTGGTAGAATATTAGCAAGTGGAAAACAAGCTAGCCAGATCGGAACGAAATTAAAAATTCTATTTCATCGAAAACCACGGGGTGGGAGACGAGTTTTCGAAAACAAACTCGAAAATTAGTTTCGGTCTTATTAACGTGATGGTTTATTTTGTAATTATTGTACAATTAAAAGCTGGTATTTAAAATATTCCGTAGTTGAATTTCGGGGAAAAATGTAATGTACCGTAATAAATGTTTTCCATTAAAAGTTGACCGAATTGACATTTTAAAGGAGAAAATACATTTTGATCTCTCGTATTTTAAGTTGGTGTAATATTTATGCGTAATTTCGAATGAAGTTTTTAACGATGGAAACACATCATTAAGCGTGTGCTGGGTATACGGTTTTAAACGTTAGTCAAACAACCGTTAATTATAATTATTTTCTTCTCGTGTATTTGTGTGTGTGTATATATGAACATAATTATTTAAGTAAACGTACCATAGAGTTTCTGTTTCTTTTTCGTTTCGTTTAAAACACGGTACGGTACACATTTTCGAAATCTACTCCGGAAATTGTACGATTTTCCAAGGCGTGTAGCGAAACTCCGAAGAATCGGAAATGAGTGGTAGGACCGTTAGGATAAAGGAAGCTTTTAAAGTACTAGGATTTTTAGATAGAGGAAAAAAAAACTAAAAAGAATAAAACAAAAAAGAGAACAGTAAATAAAACAAAGAAAGTAAGTTGCGAGGTGTAAGAAAATCTATAGGAAATACGTGACTCTAGAAAATCTCGGGACCTTTTCTACCATCGGAAGGAATGAAACAAAAATAAAATAAAGTTAAACAAGATATTAAATTTTCTTCGCTAAACGATTAAAGGGAAAACAAATTGAAAGACACGTACGAGAAAAGGGGGAAAACAAAAATGAATGGATCGATACTTTTGAAGCATCACACTTTTCTGTTTAATATATTATTTATTTCAATAAAAATAATTACTATTACTCACTGTCTAGATCAGCGAGTATGGCTTCGCTAGCAACATCGAGACTTCTCGTTAGACATTTTCTCAATTGTGATGTTGTATCTTGATGATAGTCGTCGAGATCCTGTAATGCAGTTTCTACGACCACAGGCAGCTTCTCGATTCCAGTTCTTGCGTACTCGTTGCAGACAATCATGGTGACCATACACGAGCTGCGAAAATTGTATCCAAGATTGTATCGTTCGATGGTGTATCGTTAAGAGCCCTATTTACCAGAACCACGAAGTCTGCTACACGTAAATTGTTTTTTTTTTTTCGTTTCTTCTTTCCTTTCTTTTCCCCTTTTTGTTCCTCCCTCTCTCTCTCTTTCTCTCTCTTTTCCTATGTTTCTTTTCTAGTAGATAGGTGGTAGTTTCTTTTCGTAAGAACAAAATTGAATGCCCGGTGAGAAAACTTGGTTAAATCGAAAACTTTCCTACCTACAGCTATAACAACTCCTCCTCCTCCTCCTCCACCCTATCGTTTTGGCACGAACCCTCAAAATTGATTCGTGTAATTTGTTCTCCGTGTATATAACACCATAGGTAGTACCTGTCGATAGGTTTCTTCTTTTCTTTTTCCTCTTGTTTAGTTTGGAAACATCGATAAAACCAAATTACGTTACGTCCTAACAAAAATATTTTTCCTACGTCTACAAAAGTTTCAACCATTTGTAACATTTTATATTAATTAATATATCATCCATATTGATTTATATCAACCCCTTTCTGTTTTATACAAATATAAAAATAAATTTAAATCAAATAATCTATAATCAAATATAATAAAGTAAAAAAAAAAACGGTACATATAAAAGTTATTAAAAAAAAAAAATAGAAATCGAGAGAAAGAGACAAAATATTTTACTAACGATTTAATACACACGTGTTAATTTCTTTTATTTATTAACAGTTCACGTTATAATTATACTCTACGTTTTAGAAAGATAGAGAGTAACTAGGTGGTAGAAAAGGAGGAACTGGGTTTTGGGTTTAGAGGATAGAAAAGATGCAAATGGATGGAATTGATTTGAATCCATTCTTCTTCATTGATTACAGATTTTCTGAGAGAATGGAGAGAAATTCGTTTCCATAGAGGACGACGAACTTTCTTTCTCTCTTTCTCTTTCTCGTTTACTTTCTTTCTTTCTTTCTGTCTCATTCAGTCCCTTTCGTAAAATATCTTTAAAATGAATATGGTACCCCCTTCGACTTACCCGAGTAGGAAGACAAAAGCTGCTAGAAGAAACGCAAGGACCTCCGGATGCCGGCAGGGTTTGTAATCCTCTCTAATTGGACGACAAGCAAGCCAGAGTTCTGTGCCAGGTACTATGCAGGCCATGATGCAGCAGACACCGATTGTCGCTAAAAATATCGCCTCGACGTGCATCGACTGCAATCATCATTAAAATCATCATCGACGTAATAAGTAACATAAAGAAAATCGTATAAAAAGGATTACTCATTCTCTATCTCTTTCTTTCTTTATTTCATTCTTTCCTTTCACGACAGTGACTTTGACGATCGACCAAATTGCTTTTCGTTCATGAAATGACACGAGTTACGTGAATTATCTTTCTCTCTCTCTCTTTCTCTCTTTCTCTTTCTACATAACATTCTCACTAATATGTTTGACGAGACATATTTCATATATACCAGAGAGATCTACTTACTTCCGATATTAATTTTGAAGTGGTAATACGGTTCTCTATAGCTTCTACCAATAGACCTGCGTTAGAATAACATTCATATATATTAGTAAAATTATTATCCCTTATTAATAATAATTTAAGAAATATGTATGCTTGTTGTTTGTTAAATTTGCTGTTAGAGAAAGTATATCTCCTCTCTTGTATGATCGATATTCATAATTTTACCGTAAAGCAACAACTGAGAACGCGTACGAGCGAATATAATTGCAAACGAACCGCAATAGTGGGATACGACTGCATTCGAATTTATTTATCGAGTCATCTGTATGCATGCACTATACGTGCTTTCAGTAATGGAACGTTGGGAGAGAATTAAAGCAACGATCGAGGGAAGCCACGGTAAAACATCTCTCTCTCTCTTTCTCTCTTTCTCTTTTTGTGTTATTCATCAGTAAGATTCAGTTTTGAAATGAAAATCTCTCTTTTTAGATGTAATTTCTATGAAGAAAAGTAGACACCGTAGAATATTATTCCGATTTCTTTCTCTAAATGCATACGCACGTGCTAATAAAATAATTTCTTCGTTACTTCGAAATGTCAAAAACGAAACATTCGCGTACGTTTCTTTTTTTTAATTTTTTATTTTTTACAAACGAAATCAAATTTTTGATTTTATTGTATTATTGTTTTTACGAGAAAAAAAAATAAAGCAAGGTGATTAAATATTTTTTTTTTGTCCGATTGAGTAAACCGAACGCACGTATCGATTATTTGATAAAGAAAAATTTAAAACGAGAAATGTAGTAGAAAAAAAAAAGAATAATATTATTTTTGGGAATGAAATATGGTTGTATCGTTGTTTACTTTACCGATTGGTACATCGTATGGATGAACGAGATAAAGAACGCTTCGTAGAAAATTAAATAGGAATGGTGCTTCTTCGAGATGTAGGGTGGTCATCTTGAAACTATCATCCGATATGGTTTTAGGAAAATTTAATTTAGGTGCTTGTTCCTCCCAATCTTTTCCGATAGACGGTGTCCAAAAATGTGAAACGTTGGTATTATTTTTGTTAGTGTCATCGATGTAAACGTCTATCGTAGCATCTAATTGTTCACGTTGATTATCACTTGCTATGTTTAAAAAAACGTTGCTAATTGTTGTACAATTATCATCGATGATATTGTCGATTTCAACAATCATCGTATCATCCTGTGGATGAACGTTCGAGATCGCTATGATTACGAGAAAGACTCCTGAAATATATATTTATTTATTTATTCATTATTTCATATTATATAGTAAAATTGTTAATTATTTTATTTATTGTTCAGATATTAATTATTCTTAGTAACTATGAATTACTTTATATGAGAACCCATTACACCTTATATCGATACTTTAGTTTGCTTTTTTAATATAATATGTTTTTAAATGTTTGTGAACGATCACACCAACGAGGGAGAGATTTAGGTATACAAATAAAGTTAGTGTGAAAATCCTATGTAAACAGTATTCATGATTTATGGTAGCGATAGTATTTATCGACAAGCAAAGATCAACGAAAAGAAAGAAAGCTAAGAAAAAAGTCAACATCTAATCATTTGAAAGTAAACACTTTTTACTGTATAAATATTTTTGTAGATTTTATTTATCAAAATATATTGTGTGTGTGCATTTCTGGTGAGTAGGATTTCCTTTTCATAATAAACCTAGTTTTTTTAGGTAAAATAACCGTTTTTTTGAGAAATTAAATAAAAAGAAAACGAATCTAATCGATCGAGGGGAAATAAACACCGATGACGAGAAATCACTACTACCACCACCATAATCTTCACCACCACACACACCACCATCATATTCGTGTCGATAAGATATAAAATAATTCGTTGGATTCTCGTCACCGTTTTTTTTCCCCTTTATTTTTTTATCTTCTTTGAAGAACTACGAAAGTTTTTATCCTTATCGTATCTCCTTTATCTCTTTTTCGCGTCGGTTGTGTTTTCATCGCGAATCTCCATCGACGAAAATTGGATTTGTGGTGTGTGGCAGTGAAAAGGAAAGAAACTTTAAAGAAACACATATATATATATATATAAATAGGAAAAGTACTGTCAAACGCGGTAAGATAGAAAACAAAATAAAGAAACGATTAATCTAAAAACTGACATAAACTAAAAAAATAAGATGTCACTTCATTGTCAAGTGCATACACAATTTTACGAATCGTGTGAAAGGAAAAGTGATTTTTTTTTTTTCTCTCTGAATATAAATATTCCAAAATGAATGGAGTAGGATTTTACGATATCGCAGGGAAGAAGAAATAGAAAATATAATAGAAAAAGAGTAATAGAAGGTATAGTAAAACGAGAATAGAGTGTACGTGCCATGGATCAGGGCCATTTTCCGTTCGGACGTTTGCCTTCTCTCACCGGAGTTTCTGTTCGAACGTTCTGATCGTCACTGACAAGAGTAACGAGACAAGACATAAAAAAAAATAGTACACCGAAGAAAGAAAAAAAAATAGATGGAATACGGTTGCCGTACAACCGCCACGAGCTGACTGTCGTTTTACAGAATTCGTAGAGGCTTCTATGAAGCCTCTCAAAGTTTCTCAATGTTGTCGAACTCTTGGCTTGGATCGAAATGTAGTGAAAGAGAGAGAGAGAGAAAAAAAATAGGGGATGAAAAAAGAAGATATATGAATACACACACACATACACATACATACACATACATACACATACACATGTATTAAGTTCGTATACACTTACGAAACAGACTAAGGTGTGAAACGAGTAAGGGTGGGTAAGTACTTTGGTAAGGGTGTAAAGGGGGTGTAAGGGGGGGTGTAAAGGAGGTATCAGGAAAGAGGCGGTATCGTGAAATAGAAATCGAAATGGAACGTGGAAGTAACCGGGTTACTTCGATACGTTACTTAAACCAGCACTAAGATTTTCGAGGGTAATCCTCGTCGTATGTGTACGTGTCTCCATTAGGTATTTATGTATTTATGTATCCATGTGTGATGAGATTTAGTAGTAGTTTCTTCAGGTAAAAAGGTGATGGGTCTTTTTAGTTTTCTACGTCATGGAAAAATCGCATTAGGTGACCCGTTGGAAAAGTAGGTAGTTCGAAGTCGAAGCAACAGATAGGAAGTTATTTAGATGTGTGAATGATAGAGACTCATTTCTATGGAGAACTTATTTAAATTCCAGTTAAAGGAGGGATCTGTATTATTCGTGTCAATGTGAAACCAAATCAGGAGGAGTTATCTTTTGAAAGAATTTTATAGGAATTTTATGCGAACGTGTTTTCGATTTTGATAAATTTTCTTCTTTTATTTTTTTTACAGGATCTGATATAAAAATTTGAATATTTGTAATATTTTATAGATAGGTTGGGTAGTAGTTAATTTTATTATTATTATTATTATTATTATTATTATATTTAGGGTGAAAGTAGAATTAAGAAAGATTCGAAAATTTATATTCTACGTATTCGAATACTTTTTCTATTCTCTATTTTCTCGTTACATGAGTTTATATCTTTAAATAATATATACGTGTATATTTTAAATAATATATACACTTTTTCAAAGAACAGATTTTATTTGTCAGATCATCTTGATGGAAAGATGTTAGTACACATCGACTTGGTTTTTCCAAGAGGTAACTTGGGTAAACAGCGAATAATTCGATAGAAAGGTATAAACTTTTCACTTTGGAAAAGCATCGTAGTCTGTAAGAGAGAGAGAGAGAGAGAGTGGACAGTTTTAGTTTACTATACAAGCAATGGAAACTAAGAGACGTCTCTGGATTTTCCTTAATCTCATCGGAGTCAACTATAATCCATGGAAGGAAGGAAGATCAACGAATGAAAAACGTCCAAAGTTGATCTCTTTCATATTCCCCCTTTTTTTTTTTAACTACTCGACTGTCGTAAGGAGAGGTAAATCATAGGAAGTAAATTTTATTAAGTTCGTCGTTTCTTGGAAAATGTTAGTTAAAAAAACATGAGGTAAGGATCGGTTACATTTAGATTTCTCAGTGAATTTTAAGAAATTTGGTATAAAAGAACTTTACTTAACAATCGGCTTAGCTGAGCATTGAATGTTTTTTTTTTATATTCACCTCTCTCTCACTTCTATTACCATTCTTATTCCATGAAGAATAGCGTCGTTGAATTTGTAATTGAGCTTCGTTTATGTTTGGTATTTGTAGGTACATTTCGTTTCTATTTTTCATATTATTCGTTAGTCCTCTTCGAGCGTCCATAAGAAGGAACAATTATATTAGGTTTAGTGTGTAATTAATTTCGCGTTGAGTATGCGTGTGTGTGTGTGTGCGAGTGTGTGTAGTTCGTATATGGATACCTGCATTTATGGATATGGATTATATAGGATTGGATATAAGAACAAAGTACATCTAAACGTAATAATACTCGATTTATTTTTCAAAAACTATAATCATAAACATTATTTCTTATTATATTTTATATTTTTACAGGTATAATAAAGTAATATGAATTTGATTTTCATTTTATTTAGTTTCAGTATAAGATCAATTCTAATACATGTGTGTAAGAATCAGTCAAATGATATATTCATTCCAATAATAAAAAGTAATTATACTTAATGTTTTTTAAATAAGAAACTTACAATTGGAAGAGTACCGAAACAAACAACTTGTTGTTTTTTACCACCCAGTATAGAGAAAGATAAGGACTTAAAACGTAGTGGAAAGGATGGTCAGGAAGAAGGGAAGAAGGAACGCGCGTGGGTGTACGAATTTTGGCACGAACGAGATCGCGTCGGTGTGTGGTGTCGTTAGAAAAGGGAGAAGTGGGTGGCCAATGGAGGAGGGAGGGTTTGGAGTGAGTGAGAGGGGGATGAATGGGTGGTGGTTAGGGTGGCTGCTCTTTCGGGTGCAGCGCGAGAGTCGACCAGTCAGTGCGTCGTCAGCCTCCGCGTAGTCGCGATACTTCTTCTTCTTCTTCGTCCCTTTGTCTATTTCTATCTATATTTTTCCTCGTCTCACCACGTCGTATCATAGTCTTTGTCATCATCTTCTTTTTCGTTTTCGTTTTCGTATATTTTCCATCTATTTTGTATTTTGCTTGTCTTTTTATTTTTTTTTTTATTTATTTTTTTCTATATCTCTCTTTTACACCGACAGAAACATTTATCTCCTATTTCTTAATTTTTTGGACAATGAAGCAGCGAGCGGTAAAATAAATTTTGAAAAAGATATTCTTCTTGTCCGTATTTATTCAGAAGAAAAAGATCATTTATCTTCCATCGCTTTCTCTTTTTTTTTGGTTCATTTTAAACGGTTTCGAACGTGTTACAAATAATTAAGATTACTTTGAGGAATAATTGAATAGTAGGACGAAGTGAAAGAATATAACAATATATTGGTGACTTTCTCTTTCGGATTAGTGGAGATATCAAGCAGTGCTTTTGAAGAAAATAATAGAAAATTGACATTCATCTATCAGCGAGAGGAGGAGGAAGAAGAAGAAGAAGAAGAAGAAGAAGAAGAAGAAGAAGAACGAACGAACAATTTAAAAAGGAAGGAAAAAGGCTTGTCAATGTATTTCGAATGTGGGTTGGGTTGTATTTCAATCTTATTTTCTTTTCTGGCTTTTAAAAGCATTTTTTGTAAAGAGATTTTAATTATTTTTGTATATTGTGTTCGTGTTTAAAAGTTTCGGTATGTGTTAAAAGATATTTAAATGAACTATAATTTAAAAAGAGGGGTTTATACTAAACTTCAAAAATACGAGAATACGTTTAGGGGCATAGAAAATAAAGAAAATAAAAGATTCTTTTACCATTGACTGTGTTCCACCTTATTTTTATTTTTTTTTCTATTTTCGATTGGTCAGACTGAATGGTCTTTTCTTTTCTTCAGAGGAGGAGAAGTAGGAGAAGGAGGAGGGTACGTGCCAAGATTCGGTAAAAGCAACGTTTCAAGTGCTTCGAGCTTTTACGACCGCGACCTTGAGTGTATCATACTCAAAGTACAAGTTCTTTTCTTCTTCCCGTTTTTCTTCTTCTTCTTCTTCTTATTCTTACTCTTACTTTATTCTTTTGCTCCTGAAATTTGCGCAGTAATTAAGATAGATAATATATAAGATCTCAGGAGAGTAAAGGATATGACCTTGAACGAGAAAAAAAGAAAGATAAGAAAAAAGTCAAATTTTTAGAAAAATTCATATTTTTAATTAAATGTCTTACTATTAAAATGAATTTTGAATAACGACGACAACAATCTTGCGTTTGACGTTAATAAAATTGTTGTTAATTATACCAAATGTTATTTTTCATTGAAGAATCGTTACGCGCTTGAAATAAATTTCATTTAACGCTCGAAGATGTCATACAAATTTGGAGTTCATGATTACGAGTAAAAAAGAATTTTTAAGTATTAGATTCGTATCTTTTTGAAAGAATAAAAGATACTTTCAAGCAAATAAGAAGAAGAAGAAGAAGAAGAAGCTCGAAGCGTTAATTGTGATCTCCTACGTTCTTTTTTTTTTGAAAGGGGAAAAGAAGGGGAGAAAAAAAGGAGGTAGTAAAATAAAAAAAGGAAATTTATCTCGGTGTCCCTTTCTAACCATCTTCCGGAAGTCGATCGTATTTCTTTGGCTAGGTGAAAGCCGTGTTTTGTTGGGTCACCCGGCCCATTTATTATCCTCGTAGGCATATTGCCAGGGATTCATCGAATTTCGATAAAAGCCGAATATTATGACGTATCCCGAGGTCGTTATATTTTAACAAAGAACCAACCCGAGAACGATACTACTACTATTACTACTACTACTACAATTATTATTACTACTAGCAAATGCGATAGCGAGTTTAAAGCGACACGCATTAAAATGATATATCCACGACGTTTAGTTCGTAATGTCGAATTAGTTTATAACTAACGATTTGAACAAAACATACACACACACACACACACACACATATACACACACGGTTTATAATGTGGTGAGGAGGAAGGGTGAGAGTGAGGGAAAGGGGATCTCAAAGCAACACGAACCCTATATCTACATTTCGAATTATTCTAGGGATTTCAAATAATTCGATATTAATTAACTTATTCAAAGAAAGTTAATAGAATGGTTATTAAAATGATTATAGTAAAATTAAATTAATTATCGATAAGTTTATTATTTGATATAATCGTAATCAAAAATCATATTTCTCAAGTAGAAATTTCTCTTCTTGTTTTTATGGCATGTTTGTATATTTATTTTGTTTTTTTGTCATTAATAAATCATATCGATGCAACATTATCGTTATCTTTTTCTTTTTTTCTTTTATTTATAAACTTTATCTCTCTCATATATGTTTATGAATATAAACGTGAAGTGAGTTTGAAAGGAATCCTTTGAATCCCTTTGGACCCATCCTCAAAAGAAAATGAAGCATCCAAGTTGGATTAACGGACGCTATCAAATAGATTAGATAGAAGGAAGATCTTATTCTTATCATTCGAATGAATTCTGAAAATGGAACATTCACGGTTTTATTTTATTTTTTTTTTATATTTTTCTTTCATCATCATTATCGTCATAATCATTATCGTCATTATTATTATCATCGTGTCGATAGTTGAAATTTTTGATAAATAATTTGATAGACGTATAAATATATGACGTGTATATGAAAACGTGTATTAAATATATAGTCATAGTTATTTATTTTTCTCATATTTCTTCTTATGCGATAGATAAAAGGAGAATCTTCTTTCTCGAATAGGATCCATATAAGAAATTTACGACGAAGAAGATTGAACATGAGAGATCAATTTCTATTCCTCGTGAGTAATATCTGTTCAGTTAGATTTTAAATAATAATAATCAAATATATCTTCGATTTTTGTCTACTTTTTGTTGTTTTATTTTATTTTTTTGTTAAACAAGAAACATTTCGAGTAAGAAATAAAAATTTGTTGTTTTATCGGTAACCTAAATACTATCTTAAGTGATACTTCAAGAAATAAATTTTAATTGGTCATCCAAAATTTTTCGGGTTAAAATAAAATTCATTATTTTTCTTCTAACGATACACCGTTTTCTAATTTCACGTAAGTGGTAATTCATTAAAAAGAAAGAAAGATTAAAAAAAAAAAAAGATCAAAGAAGTGTAGAGAGAAAAACAAAAAAAAAAAAAGGGATGTTCTCGGAGAAAGTTCATTATCTAAAGTTTACTTCCATGAAAAGACGAATGTTTGCATAAAGTGAAAATTTTAAATATTTTATGCTTTCCTCTACAAAAGGGTAACTCATTCAGTTAACTTTTATTTACACGTCAAAATAATGAACCAGACTTCTTTGTTGAAATGAATATGTTGTTGTCTCTATAGTTTGTTATTATCATTATTATTATTATTATAATGATAATAATAATAATTATGATTATTTTCCCCTCGTTAAACCTGAATTTCTCATTCTATAGATAAAAGATATTTCGTAAAAGAGGAAGAAGAAGAAGAAATCATGAATGTTCCTCGTTAAGGGGAAGGGATTGAACGAACTTTCAATACTTAACGGATAATAATAGAAAATTGCGTGACGACGTATAGAAAGGTATTCGAGAAAGCGACGTATTTAATATGTTTAACGGATTGGGGGAGCTGGGGAGAGATTTAAGGGTGATCATTTCTGAAGAAATAAAACGCATAATCAAAAGAATTATCTCTACTCATACTTAAACAATTTTCAACGATCCTATCTAATCCAATGTCGTTTCCATATTTTCTCATAAAGTTTATTCCAATGAATGAAAGCTTACGTATCATGACTGTATTAAATAATTTTATTGGATAAGTTCTTACGAATGAATTTGTATGAATTTTCGTTCACTTAAATCATGGGTTCTCTCAAAGTTTTGCTTATGTAGGTGATCCAAATTCCGAAATACTTGGGAAAGGGTTGAATACAAAGTTGTATGGAAAAATACGTACGTTCGAATGAATTAAATGTTAAACCACAAAAAAGAAAATATTTGTATTATATTTTTTAACATAATCGTTCTTTTATAACAATAATTATTTTTTTACTCTCTCTCTCTCTCTCTCTCATTTCATATGTGTTACGTATAAAATTTAATACTTTGGGAACCAACTCACTGATTTAAATCATTGAATGAAATGATTTTCATTTAAAATGCAAGGAGGATTTTAGTTGATAGTCAAAGTGAAAAGGAAAGACAGATAATATGATAGATGGATAGATAGATAAATAAAGATAAATGTACTCGTATTAGTATCACGTTGGTTGATATTATTCTCTTTCTAAAGAACCTTGGGATGGATAGACGCTCGATCAAGGAATTATTCGCACGAACGATAACCACCACTCCTTTAGGCTATCAGTTTTCGATTAAGGATATCCCTTTGTTCGAACGTTTCTATGGGGAAAGGAAAATTCGTTGAACTCGAAGAACTCGTTCGACGAGTTGCTACACCCATGCACGTTTTAATAAATTACAAAAATTCTCAAGTCTCAATTTTTTTCCCCCTTTTCTTTTTTTAGGGATAGATTTCTGGTTTGTTCATTGTTCATTTATTTTATTTAATTTTTATATTTAAATAATATAATGGAAGTATCTAATCGTACTTGTAAAATGTATTTTAATATCATAAAACATGAAACAATGCCATTGGCAATTTATTTATTTATTTTTATTCATAGGCTAGTGCACCAGCAATAATTGCAATCTTAAATCAATGAAAATACCAAGTATTTTACCAAATTTATTTTTTTTTTGATTTATCATTGAAATAAATTGAAATTACTTTCCGAACAATCTGATAAATATATTTATGATTGTCTGCTTATCAAAAGTGGCGGGGGGGAAGGGAGGTTATAAAATTCTCGCCTAATAATTATGTCATTAACTGCACCTGCGGCTTTGGTATGCACGATGCAAATGTGATTGGCATACGCGTATTAGTTATATATTAAAATATTATTAACGAGATGTGGAGATAATCGTTAATGGTATTTTCGTTGATAGTCGAATCTTTCATTCTTGATTAATAGGCATGTTATATTTAATGTATATCTGTAATTATATGTATATGTGTATATATGTATAATACAATATACATTAATATTAAAGGAATTTGATGATATGAGTTGAGTAGTTAAATGAGTTTCAAATGATTCATACCGATAACGTCATTAATCATTCAAACGTTTATCCACGTATTGGTCTGATGTGCAACACATATATGCGTTCATTTTCAATTGAGATGAAAGGTCAAGCAGGTCATTTGTTGTCTGTTAGATGGACTCGGATCCATTACCTGATTCCATTCCTTCGTTCCAGATGACAAAGTTACTATGTCCATGTAATATAACAGTAGATGGTTCTAACGTAGAGTAAGAGAGTAACCTGATTATTTATCGGTGAAAGTTTAGTTGGAAGTACGACACCTTCGGGAAAATTTCAACGACAAGTTCGAACGGAGGAGTGTCTATTTGTTTCTTCAGTTTCAAGAACAACTTGGACGATTCTTTTCGTAAAAAAAAACTTGATATAAAAGATTTTTTTCTAGGATGAAAAAATTATTGTGATAAATAAAATAAGAATTCTTTATTTAAATATTATCGTAAAATAATATTGAAAGATTGTGAATAACGATTTAAGATTATTCGGATCGTAAAATAATTTTCTTTATTCTCTTTTTTTCTTTTGATTTAAAAGTCATGAAATTACCGTATCCTTGAAATCATATGCAAAGATTGTATATAACACTTGACAAACATAAAACTTACAGTTACTTTTGTCGACGCTTTAAATCTCACGATTCGCCTTTCTTTTTTTTTTTACGATCGAGGATCATTCTGTTTTATTCCTTTATTTCTTCTTTATTCCTCGTCGAAGGCTGAGAAGGAGGATCCCCTCTTTGCTATGAATTTCTCTTGACTTTTTTTTTTCTCCCAAGGACAAGGAGGAAGAGGAGAAGGAAAAGGCAAATCGTAAACGTTGAACTTTATCTTTCCGAAGGAGAAAATAAATATATATTTTTTTTTCTTTTATTGGTTAGTTAAATACGATTGATATAATCAAACGTGAAATAAATAATTTCTTTAATACGTGTATTCGATAAGGTCATCCCAGTTTTTTTTTTAAACATTTTTTAGAAATTTTTTTTGACTACCAATAAAAAGATAGAACTCTTTGAACTTTTTATGATATATTTATTAAACTTAGCAACATATTCTAAACATGTTAAGAAATCTCAATTTATGCCAAAAAAAAGAAAAGAGAAATTTGAATATTTCAATTAATCACACGTGGTGACACTTTTAAGTACAAAAAGTATTGTTTACACGTGATAAATACTTAATAAGAAAAAGAAATGATTTGATATTGCGATAGGATTTTTGTTCGTATCTTTAATCGAGTATTCTCGTAGTGGGAATATAAAATAAAAGGGAAGGGAGAACGTTAGGATATATCCTTTAGCAATAGCATTAAATCGGATGAGGGGAGAAAAATAGAAGAAGAGAAAACTTGGTTTCTAGATAACCCATAGAATGTTTCACGATGAGCCTGACGAGTGGATTTCTTTTTATCCGTCAGGAGATGTTAGGATAGATAGGAGTATTTGTCTGACCATTGCTTGACTTTTATTACTTGCTAGCAAATGTACCACCATTCGGAATACATTTAGATACGAATAACACGCATTAACCGTTATAACGTCAAATCCAATAATCCTTGAAACAATTACACTGATCTGTTTAAATATATTAAAGAAGATAGAATTATTTTCCTTAACTATAGGTAATAAAATAAAATAAAATAAAATAAAATTTAGGTATTCAAACAAAACGAGTTATCAAATTTTCAATCTCACACTTTAATTATACATGTCTTTCGTTAATTTTCATATATTTTATTTATTTATTTATTTATTTATTTATTTATTTATTTCATAAATAAATTGAGTTTAATAAAATTATTTGTGTAAGCTTTCTCTTTCAAAATATCGATTTATTTCTCGTAAGAATAAGGTTTTTGTTTGTGAATTAATTGAATTATACAACATAATGGGTAACACATGCATAAAACATTTAATAGAAATATGCACGATTATTTAAATATATGAATTTGTTCATATTAGAATGAAAAATGTGTAAAATTGTAGACGTTAATCGTGCTAGAATATTAAATATCGTATGATAGATAGCATCGAATTTGTACCAACACGTGACACTTTACGCGAGTGGAGATGAATGATAAGAAAAAATATCTAACTCGAGTTAATATTCTTCTTGTTGAGAATGACTTTCTTTTCCTTTATCTTTTTTGGCTTCTCCCTTTTTCTCTCTCTTTCTATTTATCTCTTAGGGTTTTTCTTCATAAAAAGGGAAATGCATTTTACGTTATAGTCGGGTTAAAAGTAAAGGAGATAGGGAACGTGTTTATTTGTAATACAGAGTTTCCTTAAAGCTTAAGCCATTGTTACGTTTATTCATATGCATAAAAGTATCAGTAAATAAATAAGTACATAAGTATACTTAAGATATTTATATTATACAACAAGTTTTGTTATCGTATCGTTAACGTGTGTCGTATTATTTATACAATCCCTGTAATAATTTTTTTTTAATCTTATCAAAGAATAAACTAAACTTAACACTCTGATAAGTTTCATTTCTAGAATATTTATCGTTGGATATAGGTTGTAGAGTTTTGTTAGGTATTGTTAACATTATTTTTGTTTAGATATCACAAATATCATTTTCCATTTCGTTTGTAAATAAAAATATACAAAAATGGGAGATTGTAGATAAGAGAACCCATAAAAACGATATAGAAAAAAAAAATTAAATATAAATAACCATAAGAAATATAAAACTGGTGATATGATAATATTTGGAAAGGATGATCCCAACAAATTTATATCGATGATAAAAAAGAAGTCATTCGAATGAGATTACCTGCAAAGTTAATGGTGGATGGTGGTGAGATCGTTTTAAAACGGGGGGGAAAAAAAACAACAGAACAACATTAAAAAAACAAATGAAGAACTTTTTAAACGAGAGAATTAAGTCGTCTGTGAAGAAAATATAGACTTTGCATTTGCAATTAGCAGAAAAATAAATACAAAGTTATAGTCCTGAAATTTTCAACGTTTATCTCACAATCTCAAAGTCAGTTCGGCATAAATATATTCAGTTGCATTTTTTTGTTTTATCCTTATATCCTTTAAAAAACTCAAACTTTTTGTTTACTTGTAAATAAAATCTCCCCCCTCATTGTTTTCGTAGTTTTGTTTTTTATCAACGTATATCCATCTATCCATCCTTTTCTGTTTTATTTGTTTTTTTACTTTTCAAAAAGGGAAAAACCATTGATAAATCACGCAGAGTTCGTCTGTTTTTTCCACCCTAACTTGCAAGATACTTCTTTTCCTTTTTATTGTTTCCTTTTACTTTTCGTTACTTTTAGTTGTTCCTTTTTTCCACTACTTTTCTTTTTTGTCGAATTTTACAGTATAACAAAGGTTTAACCTTTCTTGCGGTAGATGCACGTGACGGTTTGTTGGGGTTGGACTGGAGGGTGTGGTGGTGGAGGAGGGTGGTTCGTAGTGTTAATGTACGCGAGTACATTCACCACGTCAGACTGTATTTTCGCTTTCAAAGTTGTTCTTTTTTCTTTTTTTTCAGATATGTACGTATATATATATATATTTTTTTTTTTTCCCCCCCGTTCCAAGTTACATTCATACAAATGCGCACGCGCTCGTTTTGCTTAACATCCATTCAATGGTATTGAATCGTATACGAACGGTGAGTATTCTATCTATTGCGAGGTTAAGAGAGGAAAAGATGAGGAGAAGAAGGAGAAGGAGGAAGAGGAGTGGAGGTGAAGGAGGAAATAGTAGAAAAAAGGAAAAGGCAAGAAAGTAAAAAGAAAAAAATGAAACTGCGAAGAGAGGATAGAGGGGTAGGTTGTTTCAAACGACGTCATTGAACTGGGCCCCATCCCCTCACTCCCTCCACCGTTTATAAAATGAAACGTATCCTCGATTCTTCATATTTTTTTTTTAAATTTAATTTAATTTAATTTTTTTTTTAACTCACGTTAAAACGAGTTTTATCTTCTCGCAAATGATCCACCACCGTCTCATAACCGATTCTTCTACGATTTCTCATTTTTTTTTACGTTACGGCATGATAAGAGATCGATTCTGTTTTATTATTTTTAATTATTCTATTATTTATCATTATTACATCTTCGAGGATCGATTTTGCGATATTTGTTTTATATATTTTTATTTTCATCTCCTCTCGATTTTCGGCAACGAACAATTTTTAGCTGGGGTATTTTCTATTACATATTCAGAACCGTTCTTTTTTTTTATCGTCATGAATAAACAAGAAAAAAAAACACAAATTGCCCATCTCGGGGCAGTTTTTAGTATTTTTCTTTTTTCTTCTTTTGTTTAAGAAAATCCCTATTCGTTTCGTTTTTGATTCGGTGAATCGAAGTAAAAACTAACAAAAATAGTATATAAACAAAATCCGGAATGTGTTTTTATTCATGCGAAAGAAATTTGCTCTCATTTGAGGTCGACTCTGACTCTACTACTCGTCGTATTTTTCGTTCGTTGATTTCTCTCGTACGAATGAATAATCATAAATTTTCCCGGTAGGATATATTCTCTCGACGATGCGTGCTGGTGTACCACCTTTTATGAAGTCTACGAAGTATACTGGCAAAGAATTTTCAAATACACCGGGCCAGGGTATTTCTGTTGGGTGGTGCATTGAGAAAATTGAAAACGTGCCACTTTAACTCAACGAACTCGCCCACGCATCGTTCAAATCCATCCTACTCCTCCTTCCCTTCCATATTGAACGTTTTAACCCTCTCAACGATGACCGGCATCGTTTGTTTATCATCGACACTTCATCGCATCCAAATAACATTTGCGATAGTTTGGAAAGATTTCTTCCTATACCTTCCCACTTTTTCTTTTTTCTAATTTCTTTTCATATATTTCCCCAAAAAACAAACGTGGAGTAAGAAATAAATCAACTACGAATAATTCTTTTTTAGATGCTACGTGACCTTTATTTGTTTTTCTTCTTTCCGTTAACCGATTTTTAGACAACAAGCTCATAGATAAAAACTTCTCAGAGTGTTTCTTATGCAAGTTTCATTGTAAGTATTGTTAAGTTAGACGTTTCTAACTGAAAAAAAAGTTCTTCATGCAGCAACAGCAGCATCACCGCGACACGGATTCTTCTTAGACGACTTTCCGTGCCTTATCGCGTTCGTCTACAGATCTTCCTTTCTCTCTTACACTCTTCTACAGTCTCTCGAGGAGAAGAAAACCCCTGTTGAAAATTCTCATCCTCATCTCCTTCTTCCCATCCCTTCTCCCATTGCTTTTTCTTCGTGTTCTCGGTCTCACACTTTTCGTCGTGCTAAGAAATTCAACTTGATAGATGCAGACTGGCTACTGTTCTGGTCATACAGTCTTTCGATGCAATCTGCATAATTTATGCCACACGTATACAAACAAACAAACAAACACACACGCACGTATACATAAACCATACACATACAGCAGACACAGAATAATATTCCCAGGATTTATTTCAAATCTCATGGAAGAATCTTTTGTTGGATTGTTAACACACTTTATATCTTCTTTATATCTTTTCTTTTTTTTTTCCCTTTTTTCTTCTCCTCCTGTCTCACTCCTTTTCATGCAAATAAGATCGATCGATCTCTTCCACTCGCTTATCTTCGTCACTTCGAACTTACTCTTTTCTTTTTATATTTTTTTAAATATTAATTTTATTTGTTAATTTCATTTTCTTTTTTTTTTTGGAATGGAAATTATTGAAAATGATGGAATAGGAATTCGTATTGTTGAATAAAGTGAACGGTTAAGTTACTTTATTACTATCTCTCTCTTTATTTCTTTATTTCTCTCTCTATTAATTCAAGATTATTCGATTATGACTAATAATGAAAAGAGAGAAGTGATGTTGAACCGAGTAAAGCTTTCTATGGTAATTAGAGTTAAATTGTGGCACGTGTTGCGTGAAACATAAAGATAATAATACGTATATGCGTGTGTGTATGTATTCATAATACTTAACACAAAGTTATGTTACATCTCAAATAAACAGTATTCTCTTTTACATATTGCCAAGGTGCGTTATTGTTTCTACCGTGATTGAAATGCTTTATTTTATTTGGATAAAGAAATTTTTTTGGACACGTTGCATATGTGTCATCTGATTATTTTTTTTATATGATATTAAAAAGAGATTTAATAACACATATATTCGTAGTACTTAACGTGAGATTATGTTACAATGCAAATGAACAGTATTTTCTTTTACATATTGTCAAGGTGTGTTATTGTTTATACCGTGATTGAAATGCTTTATTTTATTTCGGTAAAGAAATTTTGTTGGACACGTTGCGTATATGTATCCGTTTCTATATTCACCTGATTATTATTTTTTTTTTATGTGATATTAAAAAGAGCTTTAATTTCTATTACATCAATTACAAGGTTACCTACCAACAGATGATCGATAATCAGTAAAAGATAACGACCGCGTTAATTACTATCTTAAAGAAGAGTCTATCTCTTAACGAAGGAGAATTTAGTAGGTTACAATTATTTTCATGCAATGAATTCAATTCGAAGTTTGAATTATTTTTTTTGTACAAATTCTTCTTCTTCTTTTTCTTATTCGACAACGATGACGACGACGAAGACGACTTGTTCAGCCATTAATAACCACGAGAAGTTATTCTCACTAACGATATTCATTACCGATATTTTTCTACGTTCATAAAATATCCAGAAAGAGAAAGAGAGATAGATTTCAAAGGTTTGAAAATCTGTGAGAATACGTAGTATTAACGATTGTATGGGTTATAATATACATGGTGAAAAGACTCGATAGCATATGATTGATATCTCAGAATGGATTGATACTCTTTTACATATACCTCGGTACTTTTTTACTTTACTTTACATTACCTTTACTTTACTTTGCTTTATTTTACATAATACATCGATATTCGCATTCACGCGTGCTTGGATATCTTCCAATAAGTATCTTTCAAGAATTTTCTAAAATATATATATATATTTCTAAGAGTCGTTAAAATTGTCAGGTTGAATTTCCTTCTTGTGGAAAACTTTTATGGCACGCGTAAAGATCTAATCCGACTTTTGGAAACTCTTTTAAAGTCTAATCCTAAAAGGTTTACTGGAAATAATCCCTTTTGTAGCGTTTTGCCTCCTTTTTTGCTCCATCTATTTATATATATATATATAAATATGTGTGTGTGTGTGTTTGAGTATGTATTTATATACGAATGTATTTTAGTAGTAAACGTATTTCTTATACATTTGAACGAGTATACGTGTTGTTACATATTCAAGTATAGGAGTGTGTAGTATAGGAATGTGTAGTATAGGAATGTGTAGTATAGGAATGTGTAGTATAGGAATGTATTCGGAACACGTGTGACATATATTTTGTCTCCGAATCCTACGAATTTCCTATTTCTCTAAGAATACATATAAGAACATTAAGATACTCGAATAATCTACATACCTTATTATGTTTCAACGAGTGTTAGCACGAATGTTAATAATTGATAATACTCGATATTATTACATTGATTTTTAATTATCTACTTCTTCTTTATGTACCATCTCTATTTCAGAGGTTGGATATCATCATTGCTATCTTGATTTTAGAAGTTGCTGCTTTGAATAGGTCAGATGACTTGACTTTAAACCACTCTCACAAGTTCTTGAGCCAGGATATTTTTCTTCTTACGATAGATCTTTTTCTCACAATTTTTCCTTGAGTTATGAGTTGTTGAATCTTATACTTTGAGCTTCTCATGATGTGACGGAGATATTGCAATTTTTTTTTTTTAACTTCATGTTGAATCTCTACGTTCTTTCTTATTCTTCTCATAACTTCTAAGCTGGTCATATGTTTTGTCTATGATATTCTCCACATCTTGCGGTATGTTCAAATGCTTCGTTATAATTGATAAAGCAGGTGTATACCTTTCGATTGACATCAAGACACCGTTGCATCAAGATATTGTAGACAAACAGAGCCTCCCTTGTGACATATCCATTTCTAAAACTAAACTGGGTATCTGTTATGTTCTCTTCCAGTTTCTTGTATATTCTTCGGTTGATGATTTTGAGAAAGATTTTTAGTATGTGGCTCATTAAGTTGATTTTAATTATACGAAGTGGAAAGATGTAGGATCTACACATATGAATTACATTAAAACTATCGGTAAGAATTTTTATTGTGAATTCTCATCTCCGTTTTCACGGGTTTTGCTCTATTACCTGGGAATTAACCTACATTTTCAGTACGCTAACGACGGTCCTCAATTTTCTAGGGTTATCACCGTACGTGAGAGAAATCTCTTCGATGTTCGTGTTAGGGTCTCGTGTCAGAAAATTTACTCGATACTCATATTAAATCTATATCATATATTCTTTTTATTTCTCCAATCTTTTTTTTTTTATAATAACGCCATGTGTCGTAGGTCGATCCAGTGTTTTTCATTTTCCACTTCAGTTCAGAACATCAGAATAGAACATCGAAGTAATCTCAATGCCAGTTTGATAATATTTTTATACGCTGGTGTTGCTTTTCAAACTTTACTTTTGTTGATTCCAGAAATATTTATTTTCATCATCTTAAACGATACGATTGATTTATTAATTTGCAGTTGTTTTTTCTTATTTAGATTAAATTTGTATAGTTTCATGTATAAATTATGTTTGAAATTTGTATTTTTTCTAGTAGGGTAATAGAAGATATTTTAATAAAAAGGATTGTGACATTAAATATATATTTGAATGATTTATTTCCATGATAAAAAGAATGATAATAAATTTTTCTAATAGAAAATCATAGTGTATCAAAATGGCTTAAAATTACGGTGAAATGTTGATCGTTATACGACTACCATATCGGTGGAAATAAATAAAAAACCCTCAGGAAATATTCCTATTTTATTCCGGTATACACAATGGCCGTATTTTCGAATATCATCGGAATATATATTCGACAATACGTCCCATCTTTCGTAAATATTTCTCGGTCTCTCGTTGACACACGATTTGATTTCGGATGTGGGAGAGATGATCCGTTACTATCGTAGAAAAGAGAAAGATAGAAATATAGAGATTGAGATGAAGAGAGATGGAGAGAGATGGAGTACATAGTCGAGACTTTTTTTTTACAAGCTTTGAATCTCTTCGGCACGATTTTTATGTCATAAAATATCGACGATGACAACAAAAAATGGTACAACGTATATCTTTGACGGTGGTATAAGAACTTTTACAAATCATATTTGGCTAATTCTTTTCTTTTACGATAATACAATTATCGATATTTATATATTAGATTAATTATTATTAATTATAATGAATAAAATAGAAAAAAACAAAAAAGGAATAAAATAATTGAAAAATGAAGAACAATTGGGTGTAGGTAGAACTTGTGGTATAAATTAGCTGCAGCTATTGGATAGAATTGTTTAGGTGAATTGTGCTTAAAAAGCAAGTACTATTTCTAGCAAGGAAAGTGGGTCTTTTGGTTTAGCCCCTTTTGGGTTCGAGGATAAGTGCAGCGTAAGAATATGTTGTTGGTACTATCGAGACGGTTCCTTTTTCTTGGACAACGAAAGACTCCTTTTATGTGCTCGTTTCTTTCCTCAATGTATGTATATATGTATGTATATATGTATGTATGTATGTATCTATGTATCTTTCTATATATATATATATATATTTGTACCATTTCGAATTCGGAGCAATGCAGTCTAGTAGAGTTCGGTGTGCGTTTCTGAATTCTTGGTCGTACCTTTTGAAATCGATCTCTTCTCTCGCACAATCTTTTCACATCTCCTTCGTATTTTCTTCAGAATTTCATTCGTCCTTTTCAATTTTCTTTTATTCTTCTTTCTACTATTTTCTCTCTGTCTCTGGTTTGCTCGTCTCGTAGTCAGAACATGTTGACGGGGACAAGACTAGAAAAAGAAAAAAAAAAGAAAAGAAATGACGAACAAAATTGCATTTTATGAATTCAAGATCTTGGATATTTGCATTTTGATATATTGGAAATAGCGAAAGTAAGTTTTGGTAAATTTGTTGTGAAGTTTATTAAACAGTTTTATTGTTTTTTAAAAATACTAAGTTTTCTCCTTTAACGTTTGATCGTTTTTATCAAAAGTTTATTTTTCTTCTTTAATGAGAATAATTATTTGCGATGTAAATATTAAAACTACGTTTATAAACGTTCATATTTAGAAAATTGAATCAAGGAAGAAAGTTAGAGTATTAACGTGAAAGGGGTACAGCAATAAATATGACATGGTACAAGTAAAAAGAGAATAGAAAGAAGTGGACGATGATAATAAATGAGAATCTAGTGAAAAAAGATACGAGCTTAAGGTATTTTTTTTTTTTCTTTTTTAGTTTTATCCCGAAACGGGAGAAGTGTGGGGAAGAGAGGGAGGAGTTTGTAAAAAAGAAAAAAATGTCTGCAGAACGTGGAAAAATCGCTTATTTTCGATCGCGTCGTCGGCTTATATGTTACCGTCACAATTACTCATCGTTATCTTCTTGTGCTATACGCTTTCGGGTTATACCGTGATAGTAAATCATCCCAGTTCTACGTTGAAATCGTACATTTAATAATTTCATTGAAATACCCTCGATATCTATATTTTTTTGTCGATTTATCGAAATGACAAACGTTCGTTCACGTTTCTTCCGGGAATACTACCTTTCTTCGTAGTAAAAATATTCATAAAACTGTGTTTTTTCTCTCAATTGTGATTGAGTTTTTTTTTTGAAAGTAAAAGTTAGCTGAATGGATAAAATTCGAAGGAAGGAAGGAAGGAAGGAAGGAAGGAAGGAAAGAACGAAGAGAGGAGAAGATGGAGGAAGAGGTATGGGAAGGTGAAGGAGAAAGAGGGTAATGGAAAATACTTGGTGAGAATAAAACGAGAACAGTTATAGAAAAAAAAAAATAAAAAATGATAGACGACGTAATGGCCTTGAGACGACGATCGTCGAGAAAGAGAGAGGGAAATTATTAGAATTGTTATGGTGGGTGAGATAAGTTTTATGATGCAAACGAGCTAAGGGTAGTAAACAAGAAAAAAAGAGGTGTATATAATATACCACATACCAAAAAAGTAATAAAGAACCCCTTCTCGGTTCGTCATTAAGTACAATTACATTCAAACGTTATTATGGTTATGCTTCGTCTAAATTCCAGTCCCCTTTTTCGTGTCCAATGTAACCAACTAACCAACAGATTAACCAACCAACCATAGAAGTTCGTTGATGGACCGAAAACGACATAGAATTAGTATGAATTTTGGAAAAGGGGTAGTGTGGATGTGTTGGAGTGATGGGGTGAAGGTGGTAAGGGTGAAAGTTGAGCTAGAAAGGAGTCGAGGTTAAAGGTATCTCCTTTAAGCATTAACCCCTAGCGGCTTTCAACGTTTTATTCCGTTACATTAATTTAGTATGGGTGAATTTCTGTCCTATGTGTGTGTGTGTGAGAGAGAGAGAATTGAGATAATATGAAAAGTAAAAAAAGAAGTTAAATAAATAATACATGACAAGTTATCTTTAGTTTCTTAATAATAGAATTGACAAATTTCTGAAGATAGTCAGAGTTCAGATAAAATGGGCTGTCTGGGTCAATGAACTGTTAGAAGTTTTAGTTAATAAATATGTCAAATGAAATAACTTTAAGTTGAATAAAAATAAATAATTATTAGACGAAGTAGACGATGAGAAGAGTAAAAAATGTAAAATAAGTCAAAATTGTACACTTATTTTAAAAAAGAAAATGAAAAAAAGAAAATTCGTCCATCCTTCTTCTTTTTCTTTATTTCGCATGCGTTCACTTTCCCCTTCTCTTTCTCTCTCTTCTTTTCTTTCTCGAGTTCTCGCATAGAGTCGTTCAACGAAAAATCCTAATTTCGCCATCTAAATGCATCCAACGCGGTAGGGGCTAAATCGTCGCAGCACTTCCGAGTAGTTCGTGCCCGTTGAGGGTTGGTTCCTCTCGGTAGTTACTGATATAATAAACCCATTCCTAACTTAATCCTCTTCCTCTCTTCTTTCACCCTTACCCTCACCCTCACTCTCCCTCTTTTCCCCACCCCAACCGTTCTTCTTACACTAGCTTAGATCTTTCCGCAAGTCTTCTTCTATCGCTCGTTAAAGCACCAACGAGGATCGAAAGAGAGAAAGAGAGAGAAAGAGAGAGAGAGTTCTTCGTTCCTCTTTCCGTTTTTGTCGAGTAGAGTCTTAACCGATCGATCCAGTTCGCGGTATCCGAGATGTGGGACTCGTGTATCGAATATGAGGAACTTCAGTTCGAATCAATCCACGCTCAACAAAGTGGAAAGAGAGTAGAAGAAGAAGGATCGAATAAAAAAAGAACCAAAGAGTGAAAGAGAGAGAGAAAGAGAGAATACTTTTCGAGTGATCACGTTTGTGGAACATCGGAGAAGTTAATCGAAAGTTTCGAATTCGTGTTTTAGGAACACGAATTCTTCTTTGCCCCCTTTTAGTTTCTTCCCTTATTTTTCTATTTTATTCTATCACTTTTTATTGTTTCAATAAATATCACGATAACGCGTTCTCGAGTGTTTATCTTTAATCGAGCTAATAAATTTGATTTGAAAGGATTAATAAAATGGTTAAATCGTTCATCACATAGGAGTCGTACAGGTGTTTTTCCTATTATCGTAATCATTTGTTTTTGCTTTCTCTTCTTTTAATTATCGATGCAACGTTTCACTGTTAAAGTTGCATTGATTTCGCTTCGATTTCATTTATTCGTGTGTTATTTTTATTTTTTTTAAATTCTTGTACGTTTTATTTAGTTTTTTTCTCCTTCGTACTTGTTTTTCATTTTTTATTATATTTTTCCCATCGACGAACAACGATACGATTTTCTTTTATTCTAACTCCTATAGACTACCTTTTTGAAAAGAAGCAGCACATTCATTCGTAAAACGTTACTCGTTTGGAAAATAACGTAAAACATTCGGGAGAAAAGTCATTCCTTTCGTAATGTTTTCATTTTACGAATATTAATAGTAATAATAATAGTAGTAATAATAATTGTATGTTGTATTAAAAAATAAAGTACTATTTGAGGATATTTTTATCGTTTAATTTCAAACATTTTCGTTGTATAATATCAACGAAAAACGTAGACATGGTTGGTACACACCAAGACAGATTGTAATTAATTAGAAGAAAACTTTTGGTAAAATTTCGCAAGTTCGTTTACACAAGGATCGTTAGATTCTTCCTTAAAATAAGCGTATCCTATGTAGATTAAAACATTTTCCTCTTTCTCTTTTTTATTTTTTATTTTTTTATTTTTGTTCGTTCCTCTTTTCCTATCTCGCTTCTTTGTTAACAGAAATTTTTCTTTCCCATCTCTCTGTGTGTATATACGTACTGACGTCAAAGTAAAATATTTTTTTCAAATTCGCGCGCTACGAGGAGAGAATAACGCGCTTGAACGAAAGAAAAAAAATAGTAAAAAAGAAATGAGATAAAAAGAAAAGATTTAAACAAAGATGGAAATATGACAAAGCGTAAACGTAAAAAAAAAAATCTTGTATACCGTCTCACTGAAATTTTTGAACAAAGTTTAATTGTTTCATCGTATTATTCCTTTTTAAAATTTGTAATTTGTGTTACGTGTATCATAGCGTTTTCTAAATTTTATTTTAAATAAGCTTTAAAAAGAAGAAGAATAAGAAGAAGTAGAAGTAGAAGTAACGTTTATGAAATTTCTTACGAAAGTAACGATCGATCAAGTTGGATTTTCGATAAACAAGAAGACCACCACGTCGACTCAAAGACGTTGAAAATATCAAGCTTTTCCTTTTTCGTTAATTTTCTCTCGGAATACTACTACTCCAGGGTTAAAGCTTGTTGTGAAAGTCACATTTTCTTCGATCTTAGAAAATAAGCTACTTAACTGAGACTCAGAGTCAGTTAAATCTCATTAAGATCGTTTTGAAAACTCGTACCACCGAAAACAGTTAATTTATCTGACGTAAAGATAGAAAATATATCTGGTTCGAGATAGAAGAGTAAAAGTACTAGACTATAAAATTAATGTAATAAAATTACTGAATGAAATGAAAAGAAATGAATTAAGGTTCGAGATCTCTCAAAGGGTATAAAACTTATTCAATTTTAAAAATATAAAAATTAAAATTAAAATATATATATTATAAAAAATAATATAAATATATATATATAATATTACATTTAAAGCAATTTCAAATTTTACCAAGAAAATTAAGGATTATTCACTTTTTTTTATTAAATGCCATATTTTTAAGTATTAAAAGAACAGGTTGATTTTAAATTACTGTTCTTATTATTCCACTCTCTGCATATATAAATATGAATTTATATTAATATATTTAAATTAATAATATTAATGAAAATACTAAGAAATATTTTCAATCAAATTAAAGTGATATAAAGAAGAAATAAAAAGACATTTTTGAAAAACTTAATAATAAATACATAATAATTATATATATATTCAAATTTAGAGAAATATAATTTAGAATTTTAATCGAAACCCTTAAATATATTTTTTTTACCATCGATATATTCAAGATTTCACTAGACAGGGTTAGAAATAAATGAATGAACGTACGTGAGGGTATATATATACATACAAGTAAGTAATACATACATAGTATAGAGATATGTACACGGATAAGAAAGAATATGCATAGAAATAGTCGACAATGTGGAGGGTGGGGTCGATGAGCAGTGTGTGTGGGATGGTGGGAGGTTTTGGGGGGTGATAAAATATTTGGAAAAAGAGGTAGAAAAGAATAGATAGGAGGATATTATATATAGTTCTATCCACCGCACTGTTTCAATTACATATTCTTCTCTCGTATATTTCTTTCTCTCTCTCTTACGCATACTCCTCTTGTATGAGGAGAAAAACGGGGGGTTGAAAGGGGGTGAGTAGAAGATGGGAAGGAGGGTGTCTGGAGGGTGACCGTAGCGAGCCAGATTCGCTCGAATTTTAATCAGCCTCGGTTGGTCGGTTATTCGGTTTGGTCCGAGAGCTTGGGGTTCACGTGGTTAAAGGTCGACCCACTCCGTTCCACTCGCTTAGAAGCTACGGCAAAAAAAAATCTTAATTAATTATTCGACGTTATTGTCGACGAGAGAGTCATGCGAAAGTCGAGAGAGAGAAAGAAAGAGAATATACGAAGGACAACGTAATGTGGGTCTCGTATGAACTCGTTTATTTTTTTCCATTTTTTTCCTTTTTTTTTTTTATATGACTGTTTAAATCTGCGTGAGAGAAACAGGAAGAAAGAAAGAAAGAAAGAAAGAGAGAGAGAGAGAGAGAGAGAGAATGAAATAATAAAGGTGTGTGTGTAGGAGCGAACAGTTTCCTAGTGGTGTTTTGCTTTTGGTTTTTGCACTAGTTTTCGTTATTGATCCGAGAGCTTAGCGTGTTTCATAGGACGAAGATCGACGTCAGACGATCTATCAACGTCTCCGTGACAAGACTTTACTAAATCGTTGACCCGTGTGGCAAGTAAAACTTTTGTGAAATATTGTTGTACGGTTATCGTCTTTTCTACTCCCTCGTTTCTATCTCTTTCTCTCTAATATTCTTACTCTAGTTATTTTTGTATTGCTTTTTTTCTACGACTTATTTTGTTCTTTAGAATTCACCTCTGTTTTTTCATATCGTCTATTGATAAAGTTACTATACTTGCATTATTGTATACGATGACATTTATCTACAAAGAAAAAAGGAATTATGGAAAAACCATAGAAACATTTATGAATTATATAGGATATTATTGTAAGTTGATTGTGTTGGTTGTTAGGTTTTTATATGTGATTTTTATTAGGTTGTATCTGGTTTAATATTGATGCAAAAACAAATTTTAGCATTGTAAGAATATGATTTTTGTTAGAAATAATTTATTTTGATTTTATTTTACACACGTATATGTGATTTAAATAATTATTTGTAGGTTTTTAATGTGTATTTTTAAAACTTACGACCAATAAGGATTAATTCATAGTTTTGATGAGTTTTTGTAACAAAACTAAACCGAAGAAACTTGGATCCACGGTATCATTTGTTTTTATTATATATCGTTAGAGTTTAATTTCAGCTAATTGTTGTTTTTCAAACGAGTTTCTTTCGAGGCTATTCCTTTTTTTATTTTCTTGTTTTTTTTTTGTTTCTCTTTGTTCGGTTGATTTGAACGAAAAAACAGGTGTAACGAACGTGTCTGACGTATCGTTACGGAAAGAAAAGTTTGTTACAGTGATTAAAAAATACAACGTTTCGTGGTGTTGTGGATGCTTCGTTTGTAATTATTGTAGATTTTTTTTTCTCAAACGAATTGGTTAGAAATGTCTATTCTATTTTTATTTTCTTTCTATTCTTTCGTTAAGTGGGTAAATGCTTTTAATGGTAATATTAAATAAATTAGTTTTAACATCGTTTTATAAGTTTGATGGTACAAAAAAATATTTTTCATTGTGCTTGAAATTTCGTAGAGAGGAAAATTTTGAAGGATTAATAGTATAATGTATTTTTATACATAAATTTTTCATTTACAATTTGTTAATATATTATACGTGTGTACGAGTATAAAAAAAGTATCCTTTATAGAAATATTTTGTATCTTTCTGTGTAATTTAAGTATAATCTCTATTTAATGTGAAATAATAATTTAAGTTTATTTTAAAAAACATATAAATTTGTTACAATTTATATTTTAACGAATAAGCTATGGCACGATTGCCGAATTTAATATTAAATTAATGTGAGGAGAGTATTACTTTCTTTAATTTATTTAATAAATAAAAACGCGGGGGTGAAAAATTTTACTTTAGAGTTGAACAATTAATGAAGATTCTTTTGGTTTTAAATTAAAATTTAGAACTCATCGAAGTTTCGGAGCAAAATGCAAGGGGAGAGGGAAATGCGTGAAATCGTGGAGAAATGGAGTACAATTGTGTCTCATCGAATTGGTGCCTCGTGAGTTACGATCGACGCTCCCGAATTAATCCATCGTCAAAGATACTCGCGAGCGTCATCAAAAAGGACGATGCATTCTATGAACGGGAGCGTTGCCGATCATCGAAGGTCCGGTTTTACCGGACCGTCAACTTGAAATTGGTACTTATTACAATTTCCATCCAATTAACGCACAAATTATTATTATTATTACCAATTAAAATGTTCAACGTTATTAATTAATTATTTTCCGACTGTATACATATATTATCAATACTATCACTCAACATTATATATCCTTCCTAATTTTCACATTTAATTGATACCTATTATTATAATTAACTTTGATCTTATATACGCGCTTGTAAATGAATTTATCAAATAATTATTATTCATGAATGGGCACGCTGTTGTTGTTGTTGTTGTTGTTGTTCGTGATAATATAATCTATCAAACATTTATTTAAAATAAGATTAATTAAAGCATGACAGTCGTTTAGTTGAAATTTGAACATAAATTATAATAGATGTATTTGACGAACGTTCGTTAAAGCAAACAGGGATGAAAGGGCCAGAAGACGTTGGAGAAGGACACGTGTCTTGCGTAGAATCAGGAAGAGAGGATCTCATATCTTTGAAAAGCAACCAGTCGAAAGCGTCGTGGAAAGGCGAACACCTGTCGGTGGTGGTGGTGGTGGTGGTGGTGGCAGAGGCAGAGGAGCAGGGAGAGGAGGTGGAGGAGGAGAAAGTGGGTGGCAGGAGGATGGAACACAAACAAACGATTCTACTGGCGCCGGCACTCAGCAACAGCAGTTGCTGGCGAGCCGGCAACTCTGAAGCGATCTGGACCGGACCAGGATTTGGGGAATTGTTACGTGCAGCTCTGATCTTGGTACTCAGCTTTGGTATACTTTTTGCTAACCTACTCGTTATTTGCGTCATCAACAGCAGACGATATAGCAAATACATTCACGCACAGGTGAGATTCATCTTTTTTTTACCTGATACTTTTGTTTTATAATTATTTATAAATAATTTAGTTGATATAATCTGTAGGAATGTTTTTTTCGTGCTTTTTTTGTATGAGATAAATCGTGTAAAACAAAAATTGCCGTACGAAATAATTCAACGAATTATTTGTATCTTTTTTTTTATATGTATATATATATTTTATTATTAATATTTTATTCGTGATAAATAATTTGTATTTAAAATTCATGGTATATTTACGTTATGGGTTAAAAAAGAAGGGTGAATAACGATGTACGATAGCACTCTGTTCGAGTTTATGGAAAAAAGAAATTAAAATGCAATAGGATCGATAGTAGATAAAAGTTATCGAAGGGAAGAGGAAAAGAGTGTATTCTTTAATACCTTTTAGGTTGCATTTATGTACTTTTTGACCCTTTCATCAATGTTCCTATAATATTTTCGCGTTTCCTCGATAAAATACATGTCGATATTCTAGGGTTAAAAATATATTAAAATTTAAATTATTAGAATATTCTACATGGTGTTCTATCTAAAAAAAAAAGAAACAGTTCTAACGATCATGATTTTAGATTAAAAATCGATTAGAATTAAAAATACCATATATATTCATAATAAATGTTAGATGTGCGTTAGAGATAAATTAGAAATAATGTTGAACGTTTAAATGAGGGAGGCGGAGAGAGAGAGAGAAAGTGGGAGAGAAAGGTGGGTGGATTTAAACCCGTTAGCTTTATAAATCAAGTCTGATAATCGAAAACTTGGAGTTAAATTTAGCCATTAGTTGTGTGTGGTGTGGTAAATCAAAAATCTCATATCGATGTAAACGAAGAAAAACGATATCATCGATGGTTGAAAAAGGAAAAGAAGAGTAAAATCCATTAGGGAAAAGAATTTTGGTTCGCTTTTCCTCTCGTTTAGTTCGCGGTATTTGTCCTACTAAAGTGTCTTTTAGGATTTTTGTTATATCTTTTTTTTCTCTTTTCTTCCTTCCCTTCCTTTTTTCAAAATCAAATAAATCTATCGTCGGTTAAAGATAAGGGGATTGACAGGATATAAAATTTTAATATCATTTTATATACACGTAAGAGAAACGAAGAAAAGAAATTTAAAATAAATGTTTGGAATAGTATTTGATAGTATTGATAAAAAAATGATAAAATATAAAAGTCGTTGGTTAATTCTCAATCTATTAATAGACTTTTTTTCGATGAAAACATTATCGACTTTTACGTATATTTACGTATACTTGTGTATGTAGAAGAAGATGATGTGTATCATTCCACCCTTGTGTAGATGTATGTTGGACAAGTATCGATCACCGTCATATAGACATCAAATTAATAGGAAATCCGTAGCATGTAATTCATTCGATGACGTATATAACCGTGTATAGTAACGAGTAAGATCATACAACTCCTATTACAACTCCATAAGAAAATAGAACGAAAATACGTTTATTCACGATTGATCTTGATTATGATCGATATTTGATTATTCGATTTACGATCTATGAATTTTTCGTTTCTCGTTCTACTACGAATCGAACCTATACACATCTTTGAATTTCTCTCGTTTTTTTTTGATTACTCGTTACTCACTATAACACTCGGGTCTTGAAAAAAATACCATTTCGAACGTATCGAGTATTTTTTCGTTTCGGTTGCGTATCGGTCGAACGAGGTAGGAGGAGATACCTTTTAAAAGATCCCATGAAAAAATTTTCGACCAATTCTCGTGGAACAAACAAAAATGGTATCGAATGTACGAATGGTAAATATTTTTATTTTTTTTTATAGAAATAATTCAATGCTCTGCGAATGGTTATACGAACTTTTTGGAATTTCTGTATTAATCATAAATTTCTTCTTTTTGTTTCTTTAATAGGAAATTAAAGAAATTGTACAAAGTTCAACAAAATTAAATAGATTGATAAATAAATATGAATTTTTCAATATTTTATTATCGAGGTTTGATATGACGGAAAAATAGATTGTTGAAAATAAAAGAAACAATTATAAAGTTGTAAATTTGTTCATACGTCGAAAGAGGATTTATATTCCCAAAGCCGGGTATTATCTGTAAAACCATTTTTGTTGTTTCACTTTAACGATCGATGAATTATTATTCCATCGTGTTCGGAAAACGTTTTCCTGAATCGTAGAGAAGTTTTAGCGGTCTATGGTTAGACATAGAAAGGAGGGGAGTATACGTTTTCCGTGTGCAAAGTCTGGGGATTTGGTCGAATTCCGCGTTAAAATCAAGTTTCGTTTCGTACAATCAGACAAGAATTTTACGATCCAAATTTACGTTAATTGGATTCTACATCATCGATTGGAATGTGTCTATTCGTATAAACTAGCAACTATTTTTATATCTTTTTTCCCTCAATCGTTTCAACGATGTTTTTTTTACAAATTACAATTTAGTTAAATATTTTATCTTTTTTATTTTTGTAATTCGTCCTTTTCGATCTACTTTTTTTTTGTAGTTTATTCCTTTTTTTAAAATAAAATTTATCCTTTACCATGTTCGTATAAATTAAAACATTTTACATGCTCGTTTCTCGATGATATTTTAACCAAATATTAAATAATATTTAAAAATATAATTTTAAAAAAGAGAACATTTTAGTCGATTAAACTTTCCTTCGTTTCCTCGAGAGAATAATCAAAGTTTTATAAATTAAACAGAATATACTTTTTTAAATTGTCAATTATTAAATTATCAACACGTTGAATCTTTTAGATTGTCGATTATTCAGAAATTATATTTTTTCTCTCGAGGAAAGTAAGAAAAGATGATATTACAAATCGTTGCTAAAGGGTGAACATTGATAAAACTTTTGTTAAGTAAAAGAAAGTTACGGTAAAGTTAAGTTAAAGTAAAAGGAAGAGAAAGAAAGATAGTGAAAGAGAGAGAAGATATCAACGAGAATCAGACTGATCAACAGGTTTTCTTAAACTTCATTATAGCCAAGATATCTGCTGACAAGTCTAGCGAGCAACGACCTTGCCCTAGGTCTTTTGGTGACACCTTTTGGCTTTTTACCTGCGGTTTACGGATGCTGGCCTTACGGTGAAGTCGTCTGTCAAATTCAGGTAATTTATTCTTTAATTTAATCATTATATTTTAACCCTTAACGATCGTAAGTCACATCTCACGTGACAATAATACTTCTTCGACTGTTTTCAACAAAATATCATACATTAAAAAGCTTATAAATAATTATTTCAATCTCGTATACGTGTAAAATAAATCTAAACAAATCATTTCTAACAAAAATCTTATTCTTGCAATATTGGAATTTTTTGTTGTTGGATATTTACCGAAACTAGCTGCAATCTAATGAAAATCACGTATAAAAAGCTATCGACCGATAATGGTTAATTCTATGCTTCGTTTTGAATACGAAATTATTTTTCAGCTACAAATATTTTATTTTTAAATATTTCATTTACTTCGACGAAACTTTGAAAAAAAGTATCTTTCTTTTTCTATTTTTTTCCCTCTATTTCTTTCTCTCTCTCTTTCTATATCTGGTATCCTCGTATCAAAACTCACGCGTATCATTCGCATCTGCGGACGAGCAGCATGTGAAATAATAGTATCCATGACACGTTGTTACGAATGATTTGTATTCCAACAAACGTTAGCATAAAATTAAACGTTCGCGAGTAGCACGCGCGTCCACAATATGAGACTTCAACAACGAAACCTGGGTGAAGGTGGGTGTTCAAATTGCGCTCGTTGCAGCAAGATGCTAACATTTTACTCCTACATATATACATAGACACACACACGCATGTACGAACGCACACATACATATATACATGGTTAAAATTTACTTCATTATAAATTATTAATGCGTGCGATAAACTTTATCTGAACAACAATACACACCTATACACGCGTAACTGTTGAATAGAAATAGCAATGAAGTGATCCGAAAGTTTCCGATGAAAAAAAAATTTAACAAAGAAACAAAAGGTGGAATTTTTGTTTTTTAAAAAAAAAAGGAGAAGAAAATTGGCATTGATCTCGATAGATCGTTGAACGTTAATCCTTTTTATACAGAATGCGGTATAATTGGTACTCAATGCAACGTACTTAATCTGCGATTTGTATGCTTTCTCTCTCTCTCTCTCTCTCTCTCTCTCTTTAATTTTCTATGGAATTAATTAATTAACGAAGAGATTTCCTTTGATCTTTCACGATTCGTAAATCGGCAAGTATCGATTCTCGAGTACTACCACCAATCACCTAACTCCACTATGTGAATGATACTAGACAGTTATTTTATTTCTCTTTTTTTTTTGAAAGTCGTACTCAATTTTTAAATACTTTAACCACCCATTTTAAACTTTTAATTTATTTCTTTTTTTTGTCCTCCTGCTGAAAATTTTGTTCGACATAATGTTTTTTAATTTACTTTTTTCCTTCTTGTTTCTTTTTTCTTCTTTTCTTTTTTATTTGGTTCAAATCGATACACGTTATCGGGTCGAAAGGCAATCACGTTATGATTGGACTGGTAATGAAACGAAACGATAAGATCAGTCTCTCTCTCACTCTCATATTTTCTCTTTCTCTCTCTCTATCAATTAATTTGGAAGCTCAAAAGTTGTTTGACTCAACAACTAACTGAAAATACGACCGATGTATATATTTCTAACAATAAATCGCGTCAATGAATATTTTTGTTCATTTCATTCACACCACCTCGCTGTGTTTAATACTTTTAATCATTTTAGTGCCATACCAACGATATATATATATATGGTTACTCGTTCATTTCTCTTTGTAATTCGTAATAGAAAACATGTTATTTTATTAAACGATTTTCAACAAAAAAAAAAAAGAAAAACGAATATTTCAACACACGATTGTCATCAATTTATTCTTTTTTCCCCTGTTCGTTTCGTAATATGTTATTTCTATATTTTTATTTTTATACTCGTTTTTATCGAACCCCTTTATCGAATTACATCAATTTGGATCGAGTATTCTTTGCATTAGATACAATTTTAAATAAGGTTAATAATAGTTTCGTATACAATTTAATTGACTCATTTAATTGGTTTATTTTCTTTATCGAAATAACACTTTTAGGGGAAAATGTAGAAGAAAATGATTTATCGTCGTATGCTTTTGCAACCCATTGTACATCGTAAATCATAAAATATCTAATCGTAATAGAACCGGAAAGTGAGAAACAGATATACGGGGTGGTATTCAGCCTGTACGCATAAATAAATGTAGAAATGTAAAAATACATTTTGCACAGCTTCGAATGGGAATTCGCGTTGGGATCGGTAGAATATGATTTTAAAGAAATAATTTTAAAAACGAAACAAAATCAAACAAAAGAGAAATAAGAGAAGTAATATTTCGTCGGGAGTGGTTATCGTTTTGAAAATCGCTTTCGTAACTAGTGTTTAATTCGAGAAGAGCGGAATTCGAGGAAGAGTGGGGAAGAGGGGGAGCCAGAAGAGGGTAGGTGCTTTGAAAATATTAATTAACCTAGTTGAAAAGCTCGAAAGTTATATTTTCAAAGGGGGTACTTCCATGGTTGACCGTGTCGATATTATTACCGTGGGTTTATGGTTCTTTAGGTATTATTAAAAAATACGTTTATCAGTATAACGAGAAGCGGTTAAATCGTAGGAAGGGAGAGGGAAGGGGGGAAATAGAAGAAAATTGGTAAAAGAAGAGCACTCGACGAGGTACCGTGCACCTTCCTACTTGATTGTATTTTACGTAAAACATGAGGCAACTCGGTTCGGTGACTTCCTAACCGGAGATCGAAGAAAAACTTGAATAGCAAAAGAGGGAAAGAGAGAAGAAGAAGAAGAAGAGGAGGAGAGGGAGAGGAGCTCGAGCGAAAAGGAAATTATTACGGGCAGAAACTCGTGGTTGCAGTTCCGGTACTACCCCATGCCACAAGTTCCAAGACTTAGCAACCAACGATGGGGCGAGATTATCGGTTTACTTTCCTCTCAACGATAATCTCGTGATGCGTCTTTTCCGTTCTACTTTACCCGTGCAATCTAATTACTAATAAATTTTCTTTTCTTTTTTTTTTTTTCCTACCCGAGCGAAAATTTATTTGCTCGATTTTTACCTAATTAAGTTGGTTTACGATTCGCGTACACAGTTGTATACATTTTTATTTTCTTTCAAATAGAATAATTTGTAGAACGTAATAATATTATGGAATGTGATGTACAAGAGTACGAAATAATTTGAAATTGTTTTCTTTCTTAATTTAAAATGATACTCTTTAAAAAGTTCATTTTAAGGTTAAATTTATGAAACGATATGTTACACGTACACTTTAATATAGGTATATATATATTTTTTGTATAAAAGTGTGTACATCTCAAATGTAAAAATGTATTAACGAGTATAAATTAAAATAAGATAATCTTATCTCCATTTCATATAGTAATATTTTGAAATTCACTTTACTGTAAAGTCCATTACGGGTGAAAATGTAGTCAGATATTATCTTTGCAAGTTGCATAAGATGATTCTTAAGTTCATAGTATACATAAGTTAAAGTACTTATCGTGTCTAGGAAACACATTAGAAAAAAAAGAATATATATATATTTAGAAAGAGTGTGAGAGTAAGAGAGAGCAAGAGAAATATCTCGAAGAAAATCATGATATCGTTTGTAAACGAAGCTACTAGCTTGTAAGCGGAAATAACGTCGCGGTACTCGTGGCCATAGTGGCGGCACTTTTGCTCGGATATCGTAAATCATTGCTATATCTCTGACGACAAATCACGCATTTTCCTTCTCTCTCTTTCTCTGTTGCATTCGCATGATCCCTGGTTGGTAACGTTCCAACTTCCGCGAGAGAAAGAGAGAAATGAGAGAAACACGCATCGTATCGATTGAATTCGATTCCATTTTTTTCTTTATTTTTTCATTTAATTCATTTGTTCTTTTTTTTTTTCCTCTTCTAATTTTTATTTATCAATCCTCATTCGTATTTTGTTTATTTATTTAAATCGTTTTATAAGAGTTATTTATAAATATGTAAGGATTTTTGTAAAATATAATCCCACGTTTTGTATATCGAAAATCATTGGTTACTTATTTCGTGGAAACTGTTATTTTTATCTTTCGATAGATCAAAATTGAATTTAGAAAAATAATCTTTTTGGAGTATTTTACCCTTTTTCAAAATGTCTCGGTTCAGTTTTTTTTTTTTTAGTTTAGGAAAAGAGGGAATATTTAGGATCAGTCATCTCGAAGTAGAGCTCTTCTTCTCGTAGTAGAACAATTTTCATAACAACTCGTAAAGAAAGGAGAGCTCTCTTCCCTCTTCTTCTCCGATCCACCCACCGTGTAACGTAGCAGCAATCTTCAGATTTATTCACTCGGAATTCTTGAAAATATTCAGGGTACTCTTTCCAGTCGTATACTTTTTCCCCTTTCTATTTTTTCTTTGTGATTCTCACGTTATTTTGAAAATCGTTTAATATCTTGGAAACCGTGTATAACACGAGAACAGATTAATCATTTTTTTCCTTTTCATTTCTTCTTTTTCTAAATTCCTTCGTCACTTTAAAATAAAGAAAATTGTAGAATTAAATGCTTGTTTATCCTTTTCGTGATAAAATTGTATCATTTATATATTCTGTCAAAAATTACTATTGCACCATGAATAAAAAGAAATAAAAAGAAATTTCTTCGATTAGCTCAAATAACACAAAATATTATCATTAATTCTAATTCCTAATTTTTGATCTGAGCTAGAAAAAATCTTGGAAATAAAATAAAAAAAAAAAACCGTATAAAATATTGTTTCCTTTATATAAACGGGTAAGGATCATCGAACATTAAGTTTTGTTCTTTGAAAGATGTTATCGGAAACACGATGCAGCTTTAGAAAGGGGAAAACCGATAGATGCAATGACGCCGAAACGAATTTGCAGAGGCGCGTTCTTAAACGATCGGAAGCTGCTGGTGGTTTGGAGTTGCAAGATACAGGGAGTAAGAGATAGTTTCAAAGAGAGAGTGAGAGAATGAAAGATTAGGAGAGTGAGAGAGATTATCAACGTACAGACTCGTATATCTTATATCCAGGTCGGTAGGTAATTACGAAAGTTGTCGGCTTGGCGGTAGATCGAGTTGACTTTGGACGAACAATTACGAAACTTTGGAAGGTTTCGGTTACTTGTTGTCATCTTGACACCTATATATACGTATATATAGGCTTTATATTTGAATATATTAAGATTTAAAGAGTGTGAGAGAGAGAGAGAGAGGAAGAGGGAGGAAGAATATAAACCATACTCTGTCGATCGAACGATTTCGAAGCTTTCAAGCGTGAAAAGCGTGTCGAAGAAACAGCTTTCTCTTCCTCTCCTCTTCCTTCTTCACCACTCTTCTCTTCTCTCTTTCTCTCTCCCTTTTCCTATCTCTCTTTAGTACGAACGAAATGCAGTGACGGAGAAGAGATTACGTGACTGGAAAATTAAAAGCTAAAAACTCTCTCTCGCGAGAACGATGCTAGTGCGAGTATTTTTTTCTTTCTTTTTTATTTTTTCGGTTTTTGGTTTTGTCGAAGCATTTTTTTTTTTTACTCTTCTTCCTTTTCTTCATTCTTTTTTTTCTTGTATTTTTCTTCCTTTCGCGTATTTTTTCTTCCTTCTTTTTTTATTTATCGATTCTCTCGTATGAAGTCTTGAAACTCGTTTGCTCGTTAGCACGACTTTGAGTACACCTTAAGCGGATTCGATGTAAAATAACGACGTTTTTGAAGAGTGAGAGAGGTGAAAATAAGAAAAACAAGGAGGAATTTATGGGAAAAGAAGAAGAAATAGAAGGAAAATAAAAAAGAGAGTTAGGAGAGATTAGGTGTTCGTTAAGACGTGTTTTTCGTAAGCATTCGCATTTTGAAGTCGCGAGGGAATAAACTATTCCTTCAAATCTTAATTATATGTTAATCTTAATTATTAGAAAAAGTTATTATAAATATAAAAAGTAATGGTTATACCAAAGTGCTTCGACACTCTAATTTAAGATTTTTCTAAAAGTGGAGTTAATTTATTTCTGCAGTGAATAGCTCAAATGATGTTTTAGAAAAAATCGAATCTTTCGAACAAACAAAAAAACAAACAAAAAGCCTCCTTAATAGTTTTTTATTTTTATCTTTATCTCTCCTTCTCTCTCTTTCTCTAATTTTTATTAGTTAGGAAACAGAGTGAACAAACAAATTCGAATAAAACGGATGAAAGAAGAAACCGTCGAGATTACAATGCCGGTTGCACTGTCGATGATATTCCATCGCGAACTTTTTTCTTTCTTTCTTCTTCTTCCATCTACTTCTTCTTCGTTTTATTTTGCTCTCTTTCTCACTTTTCAATAGTCAAGAGCAATCACAAGAGAAGAAGAGGAAGATCGAAGTTGAAAAAGGAGTTCAGGTTTGCAAGAGAAAGAGAGAGAAAGAAAGAGAAAAGGTGGAAGAGAAGGGATGAAGGGAAGATCAAGAAAAAAAAAGGGAGGGAGAGAGAGAGGAGCATAAAGTCTGAAAAGTTTAGCCGAGTTTTCTAGACCGTCTCGTTACGTCCTTTTATCTACGAACGAAAATCGCTTTCGGGAAATATACTTCTTCAAGAGCGCGTTACACATTCTCTTATTTGATTTCATATATATAAAGAGAAAGAGAGAGAGAGAGAAAGAGAGAGAGAGAGAGGGAGAGAGAGAGAATATCGTTTTGTATCCATTTTTCTGAAATAGAAACTAAGTCAATTTCTTTTTCCTTTATCGTTCGAAAGAATCCTATTCTGGCAATAATTCTTCATCGATGATTAATCCACATTGTTTGTTCAATTTATTATTTAATAAAAAGATAATTTAAATCAGAGATCATTTAGATCAGTTCAGTTGTTCGTAATGATCGAGTTATTTTTTAAGAAAAAAAGGTTTAGTTTGCGTGAAAAGGGGGAAGAGAAAGAAAAAAAAGAGCCGTAAGGCGAATATGAGTAAGTATTAAATTCGTTTGCGGTGAAAATATTCGGTTTAAGGAGTCCCCAAGGGGGTATCTCAAGGATGGCTAAAAAAAAACGAGGTCAGTTTACCGATCCTTACTTCTTCAGGTTATCAGACCTTTTATTTTTCCTGGCAAAACGCCAACGGTAGTCATGGTAACCATCTCTTAAACGTATTCTCGGTCCTTTTCCCTTTTTCTTCCCCATTTCCCAACACCCTTTTTCGCCTAGTCACTTTATGGAAACATCGAAGTTACCGATTTATCGAATCAAAATGTTGTCTTTTCCCTTTCCCTTTTTCTCTTTTTTTTTTTCTACACCTTTTTCTCAAAGATTACTCATGGATTATACTTAACGTAAGTACTTTGATTCCCCTTTTTAACGAAGAGAGTACTTTGAATTCAAAAGACTAACGAAAGATAAAATAAAAAGAAGAAACTTAAACTTTGATTATTATTAAATTATTTAATAAAAAGAAGAAAGAAAAAAGATAAAAGCATCCTTTGCCTTGATAGATTGGAAAGTAAAAAAATCTTACGAAAGAGATAAAATGATGTAGGTGAGAAATTATGCAAGTAACTTTTTTCTACGGTTTAGAATATCGAAGCTTTGAAAGATTTAATGGGAAGAGAGAGAGAGAGTATGATGAAATATTAAAAATTATGATTAGAGAATGATTCACATTTTTCAATTTACATGTTTTATATTTTTCTTTTCATTTCGATACTTCGTCACACGATTCAGAATATTCGTCGCTTAAATACACAACATTTATAGCATTCTTTTATACGAGAATATAATTATTTAAAGTATGTATTATACGCACACACATATATACACACTCATACACAGATAACGTCGTTTCGAGTGTAATCCCCATTCGAAAATAATTCGAAACAATGTGTAATCTTTTCACCGATGGGAATGAATTTTCATACTGGATTAAGCAAAGTACAACGTCTACGTGGAAAATAAAATTTTTCCGAATGTGTTTTCGCCCTGCGAGCTATACAATTTTCCTCCCTAGTTGTTTTTTACATTCGAGATGGGATGGATTTAAAAAAAAAAAAAAGAAGAATTTGTTTTCTTTAGATTTTTCTCGAGTAGTATGAAAAAACAGATGGAAAATGTTCCTTTTCAAATTCGGAATATGAACAATTTTTCCTAGAGCGTATAAAAAAACATAATTTTTTTTTATTTTGTTTTAATTTTACCTCAGCGACCGGATTATTTCTTGTTATTTTCATTAAGAATTATATACGTAAACTCGTATATGAATTTACGTACGTACAATCGTATAATATATGTTTTTAAATAATTATTTAAAAAAAATGACGATTCGTTGAAAAATATTCAATTAGAAATTAATATGCAGGTAAAAGATTATTGTTTCATTTTTTTTTTTCATTGCATCGTTTTATCGTTTATATTAAAATGTAACTTTATCGTTACGTATATTTCTAAAATGTAGGATATTCCATAAAAGATATTTTTGACAAAGTAAAGTATTAATATTACCGAGTTGAATTTCGTGATTATTCGTAGATAATATTTTCTAATTCGTATGGTAGCATTGTTTGTAACAACAGGACCGTCACGGTACTAGATTTCAATTGCACGGAAAAGCCCCAACGTAGTTTCCACGACACAATTCGCCTGGTTTGCCTATCCTGACAGCTTGTTTTGTTCATAACATATGTATATACATATATACGTACGTTTGGACAACGAATTGGTGTTTGCCGAAGCGTGTAAGAATGAAAAATGTGAACTCGTCGAAAATCATACGAGCTAACGCGTTACCTTCGATGATAGTCGAGGACAACAACAACATCAACAACAACAACAAAAGCAACAAAAATCTGTCTACGTTTCGAAAAAACTACGAATTTGACTATAATCTCTCGGTTATTACTTTCACAACCTATCTTATCTTATCTTTTCTATACTTATCTATAAAAATAAATCAAAAAGTAATGTTAAAATTGAAAAAATATAATCTGAAAATATATTTTAGTGTCATAAAACGTAAGAGCATTTATAAGAACATTTTGTAAGAATCATAATATTAATTGAACGAATAAAATCATAGCATAATTGAATGAATCGATATTTATCGTTAATACATTTATTTTGTTTAAAGTTCGATTGGTGGAATGACAAGAATTAGTAGCCTTTTAAAACATACGATTAAGTTTCTGGTTAGTTGTTCAGTTACATTATCGAAATTTCACACCAATAAAATCGATGTCTTCTTGCGGATACAGAAAATGATTAATTTCGATTATTTATTGTTAAATGAATCGAGGTTTTACGTTTAAATTATGAATACTGTTTGGAGTCTAATGAATTATTACAGTTCATACACATATGGGGATTTTAAATGATAAAGCAATACAGAAAAATAAAGAGAGAGAAAGAGAGAGAAAACTTTAATAAATTTGGTTAATTTCAATCGAATCCAATAAGCAAATATGATCGTTTAAAAAATTATTACAAAATGAAATTTAATTAAATTACATACCACTTGACATTTTTTTCTTTGGTTTAATTCTTTTACCTGTGTTTCTTAAATTGCTTTAGGCAATACAATTGTTATAATTATTGAAACCTTTTATAATGATTAATATAAAACCATTTAGACTTTCGATACATTTACTGATAATTATTGGATACAGTATAATAGTGTTGGAACTTTGAATGTTGTAAGTGTGTATAGTGTTGGAGATTAATTCCAAGAGAAGATCAATAGGGTGTGTTTTCTTGTCAGTCTTCTTGAGTAACAGTTTCTTTACGAGACCGGTTAATGTGACTTGAGAAATTAATTACATATAATTAACATAAAAAACTGTAACGAAAACGTTAATAAGAATAAATCAAGAATTTTCTTACAAAAATTGTCTAAAATTTTCTACAACATAAATAAGAATAACAAAAATATACATTTACCATCGTAAAAGCATTTTCCCATAAAAAGTTAATCATCCAAAATGAGTTTTTATGATCACAGAATGAAACATTTTTGTGTGACCATTTAAAAAAAATATATTTTACTTTCATCAAAAAATTGTAACGCGTAAAAGTAACGTAATGTGTACTCCATTATTAGTGATAAAGATGCATCATAGTTTGAAAGAAAAAAAAAATACATTGAGATAAATAATTAATGCATTGTGGAAGGAAGAAAGGATTAACAGATAATCCAAGTTGTTACAATCAGAGTACTTATTAGAATGGTACATCAATATTAATCGGATTATTGAACCGCAAATCTAATCTGCATGATATATACATATATTGGGTATACTATATACATAATATAATATATGTATATACATTTAGGCATATGAATCTCTCGAAACCCGAAATAACAATTCTAGTACAGATTTCGGTTATCACCAAATGCGAAATAATCCGAAACGCGTTGAGGGTTTCATGGTTAACCAATGTGTGTTATACCTACATCCGCCAATTTGTATGTAACACAATTATTATTTCAGTAAATACAAGTATACTTTTCTAAATTTAGAATTACATTAGAATTCGATAATATTTACAACTTTATTTTTTAAATAAGAAAATCTATCTTGGTAAAAAGATTTTTTAAGTCATCAAATGTTGAACGAGTTATTCTTTGAAAAAAAATGAATCAAAATTAAATAAAATTCATGTGCCTATGTGTATCTCCCCTCTTAAAATGTACATACATTTATGTAATACATAGATAATTTAGAAAATGTGTTACATGTATAGATTTTCAAGATGAACGTTTAATTACAGGCACTTCTTAGAGGCGCCCTGACCCAACAAAGTGCGGTCATACTTGTCTGTATGGCTATCGACCGTTACGTATGCATGCTGCACCCTCATCGTTATCACAGACATTCTTCTAAAAAGGTGAGACCTTAATTCATCTACAGACTTCTTCGTTCCCCTAAATCGATAATTTATTACTCATGAGATTAGATAAACTGCCCATGAAAACATTAGCTTTGGATGATGAGCTTGTTCTTTAACCAGTCTCTTCCCACCTTCCACATTTCCTTTCCTCTGCTTTCGTTCCTCTCATTTTCCTCTTCTTTTCTTTTTGAATTATTTCCTTTTTCAGCTTCGTTAGATCGAACGTTTTATAATGGAGAAACATGATTAATTACTAAACGAATTACTCTAGTTTCGTGAGAAATGATATAACACGAATAAAGAAATATAAACGAAACTGGTGGTGTTGAAGGATAATAGAATTTTTAGATTTTTTATTACGCAAGAACAAATTTAAGCTGACGTGTTGCAAATTTTTTAAAATTTTTTTTATTAACAAGAAAAAATTTCGTTGCTTTCGATTTGGCCTTGTAAGAAAACAAAACTCGAAAGGTTTTTATTTTTATTTTTTGGTCATCGTCGTTGTTGAGATTTCTTTTTTAGTTTTTATTTCCTGTATTTAAAAATTTGTGTTCTTTCTATCGTGGGGGTTTGTTACGTATCCGCTAATGAAGAGAATGTGCAGGAAAGAAGACTATCATTCATTCGGGCCCCGACACTTGGCAATAATCCATGTTTCCGTAACGATTTTACGGATATATTCATGGAAGGAAATTTCTGTGCCAACACCTACCACGGTTCTCGCCTAAACGAGATTCTCTTTTTTTCTTTCGACTTATTTCTTTTACGAATTTGAACAATCGTTAGATTTGTCATGGAAAATTCGATTATTTTCTTGAAAATTAATTCAACGATTTATTTAAAATCAAAGAAAAATAAGCTTATTCGTAATATAAAATAAAGAAATAATACTTCGAGTATCTCAACCAGTTTTTGTACATTAAAATTAATTAATTAAATTATTAATTTATTTACTCCCCCAGCGGTCTTGGGGAATGAGAATAAGCCGCAGTAGTCCCTGCTTGTCGTAAAAGGCGACTAAAAGGGAAAAATAAAATCCATGGGAGTTCGTAATCACATATTCTTTGATGCATAAAATGGTTTAATAATAATTTCATAAACTTATATATAAAGCTAAATATGTGCATCTAACCCATTTAAGACCCCATTTAAGAAACGTGAAGTTTCATTTCCCGATGTGAAATGTGTCAACGTAATTTTCATAAAATACTAAATAAATTAATAATATTATAGTCAAGAGTTTAGAATAATATACAATATCATATAAACGGTGACCTAACAGTGCATAGGATAAATTCCATATTTAGAAAAAAAAATAAAGAATACATCACCTATCAAGCAACGTTATCACGTTACCCTCGTTTCGATTTTATCGTATCTATCGATAGTCGAGAAAACGATAAGAACTGAAAGTAGAAGAAGAACGAAGAAGAAGGAAGAACAGGATGAAAAAAGAAAGAAAAGGTGAATGTCAAAGAAGAAAGGAGTAACAGGGATGGGTAGAAGAAGCTCGAACGTTTTATCGATAGTTTGTTGTTATCAATCGAAGTTCCAAAGGATAGTATGGGGTGAGTAGGGGAAGGTGTAGTTTGGTATAGTTGGGTGATCGGGGGAAGGGGTTCTGATGGGGGTGGTTGATCGCCGGTGCATTGAACGAACGAACTCGACAATGGACGGGACGCGTCAACCGCCTTGAGCATAGATCGAACTTTCACCGTGACACGACTCGATATATCCACACATACATGTATCCCCCATACTACAGAACACAACACTACACAACCCTAAGCTCTCGTAATCGTGCTTTCCATTTTCAAGCTCGTAAGGATAGAAGAAGGTGGTAATAAAAAAAAAAACTAAAGAAAAAAAACCAAATATGATCATAGATCAATTTATTTATATTTTTTTTTTCTACGAAAAAGACAATAATTTTTAATATTTTTTATTTTTTCTGTGGAAGAGAAAATAATTATCACTTTTATGATTTTTGTGAACAAGAACAATCAGCCTTTTTGTTTATTTATTTATTTATTTATTTATTTATTTTGTTCTTTATTGTTTGTAATTTTCTTTTCCCCTATTCTTTTTAGACTTTACTTTTTTATCCGGGTATAATACCAGTCACGAAATCTTCTTTCATCACGCGAGAATTCGAATTGTTCTGTCTAGTTTCGCGAAATATCACCTTTTTTCGTACGGTATTGCCATGGGAATTACCTTTTCTATCCTGAACGCGTATATATGGGGAAATGATGGAGAGACGAGATAGTAGAGGAAAGATCGTTGAACCCCTCTCATTCGTAAACAATAAAGCAAGCTTTCTCTTCTACTTCTTCTATTCTTTTTGTTCTTTCTTTTTCTTCCTCTTCTTTTTTTTTTCTAACCATTTTTATATTTCACTGGGATAACAAATTTCGTTCGTCGAAAGATGGATAGATGGATGGATGGATGGATGGATGGATGATAATAATAATAATTATTGCAATTTAAGAAACTTTAGGTATATTTTGTTCATAAATATTAAATAATTAATATAATACATTTAATTCTCAGAGACTTGGTAATTAAATTTGATTATTAAATGGTCAACGGATATCGTTTCAATAAAATGCATAATAACATTTCATTCTAGCGTTAAAATTGTTCCGTTGTTATGAATAATCACTAACGATTGGATGTATTGTTCCAATTGACAACGACATTTAAACCATTCTCATATCTAATTCATACTTTATTGAAAAATTATCATTTTTTCTTACATTTATCTTTCCTTTTCTTTTCTCACTTCCAAGCACGTCTACAATTCCAATGTTTAATCATATTTTTTATTTCTCTCTTTCTCTCTCTCTCTCTCTTTCTTTTTCTTTCATTTTTTTTGTCCCTCATTTCTCGGTCTCTGGCAATATTTCCTAATGGCGTATTAATTTTACAGTCGAACGCTTTGCTAACGAGCGTGTGAAAATTTAGAACGACGAGACACGTTTCGCGTGGAAAGAATTATCGGGAAAACTCGAGAATCGATATATGCGAGAAGAACGAGAGAGAGAGAGAGAGAGAGAAAGAGTGGAGGAGGACTAAGGGTTGGGTAGTTGGGGGTGATAGTGTGGGTAAGGGGTAAGGGGTAGAGGAAATGTAGAAAAAGGTAGAGAGTCGAGGGTAGTGGTATCAGGCAAATTGATTCGCTGTTCAACATGAGTCGAACTAGTTCGAAGCAACGGCCTGAGAAAATATCGTGGGGGGGCTAAGGGGGGAAAGAGGAGGAGGAGGAGGAGTAGAGGGGTTGTTCCTCATACTACCACTTGGCTGGCTACCCTGATTCCTCTTTCATTGCGGTTTCTCTACTTCCGTCGTCTCGTCCCGTCCCCGGAAACACCCAGGATCGATGATCGTTAAAAGAGACTTTCGTAAAAAAGAAAAAAAAAAAAAAAGAAAAGAGAAAGTCCTGTCGTTGTCTGCTGTAACACGTGTTACAGGAAATTCTTCGGTGGAATGTTAATGGTTGAAGTGTGAAGAGGAAGAGAGGATCTTATGGGGACGATTTTATAGCTCAACTTTATCGATTCTCTTTCTGGATAAATAAACAACACTTTTAACGTCCTTCGTGTTACTTTTTCCATGGTTTCTTCTTTTTTTTTTATTGATTGGTTTCGACGTTTTTATTATTTTATTCTTTACAAAAGTTTATTCGTGGAATTTATTTATTTTTTTTATGAAAGAAGTTAAGATAAATTACTTTTAATTTTAATCTTTTATATGCTTCGGTGATAAGTAAATTTATAATTAAAAAAATAAAGAACGTAATAATAAATTCTCCTAATTCGCAATGAAATCAAATCATTAGAATAAGAAATACCTTTTGATGAAGACAATAATAAAAAGAAAAAGAAAAAAGAAAAGGGTTTTCCAGTTATCATATCGCGAATTGGCAAATCATCGTTGTTCGTATCACGTACCCCATCTCTATCGTTCTTCCGTGATCGTCGTGATTGAACGTCGATTGGCCGTAGAAACGCACGGCTCGTTACGGTGAAAGGGTGAAAAAGAAAGAAAAGAAAGAAAGAAAGGAAGGATGGAAGAGTAAAAAAAAAGATAAACGAAAGGAATGGTACACCGTGTATAAAAGAGTAGAGGGGCGTTGGGGGAAGGGAAGGGCAGAATGGGATGAGTGTTAGGAGTTCAGAGGTTGGGGCAATAGGGACGATAGAGAGGGGAAAGAGAGTTGGGGGTGAATCGCAAAAGGAACACTCCGTTGAATCGCTGACTCATGCCATCCATTCATTCCGTAATTTTCGGCCTATCAAATGATCGGCCCTTTCTAGTTCAACCCCTTCTCCTCCCTTTTTCTCTTTCATTCTCTCTCGTTTTTCCATTTTTTTTTTAAGCTTTTCCCTTTCGCTTTATTTCTTTTTTTTTTTTTTTATTATTTTAGCTTCCACACTCATTTTTATTTTTATTATCTTTCTTTCTTTTTTTATTCGAACCGATCATCATCATCCTGTCCTCTTCGTTCTTCTTTATTTTTTTCTCTCTCTTCCATTTTGTTTTTCTTTTTGTTTCTTTTCTTTCGCGTCGTACCAACCACCGACCCTTCGATTTTCTTCTGAAATAGAAGCCACTAACCCCTTTATTTCGATTGGTAGAACTTTCTAGGACCTCTCTCACCGAAATCTTTCTTTCTTTATCTTCCGATCTGCAACGACCGGTCCTTGGCACAACCCAGAAGCGGGTGAAGGGACGGAGGGGATAAATTCGATCATCTTCTTCTACGATCCGGTGGTACTTTAATCTTTTCTCTCTTCTTCTTCTTCTTCTTCTTCTTTCTTTCTTTCTATCTATTTCTAACACCTTTCTCCTTTCGTTTTGTTTCTTTTCGATGAAGTCAGAGATCGAAGAATACGATTCTTAAAACAGGAAAGAACAAAAAATAGAAAATAGAAAAAGAAAAGGAAAAGATAAATGGAAGGGCGTGAAAAATCTTTGTACCAGGTTGGAAAGAAAGTAATTTCTGGGTTTTCTGTGTACGAAATAATAATAAATTTCAATCATTCGTGATTCCTACACTCGTAGAATATCTGCTCCTTTTCAGCAATTATCAAATCTCTGAACACAAAATAATTACAACATTGACATTGCAGGAATAAAATAAAAAACAAACATAACATGACTATCTATTTGTGCAAACCTAAATTAGATTACTTGCCAACCTTTAATCAAACGTATTTATTTTTTATACGAAAGTATTTAAACAAAATTCTAAACTGGTTTGTAAACTTCGAAAAGATTAGAATTATTTTTTTTTTTACGAAGAAGGAAGAAGGATGAGGTAAAAGCAGCTTATTTGATCTTTCTTTTTTCGGGAGTGTTTGGATAAAAAAATAAATAGAAAGTAGTAGAAGAAGAAGAAGAAGAAGAAGGAGAAGAGAACTCATTTATTAGCGAGTGAAATAGACGGATGTAAACGTCTTGAAATGTTTCTAGAGATCTTGAAATAGAAAACGAGAATATATATATATATATATGATCCTTCCTTCCTTCTTCCTCCTTGCTTTATTTCTTCCTTAACTTCCTTCCTTTTCTTCCTTTATTCATTTCGTTTGTTGCATTACATTCAGCCCGCATTTATCAAGGAAATAGTCTTGCTTTGCACCTGTCCCGCATTAAACTACAAAATCGCACGGTAACCTAACCCTTTGTCTTTGCCAGCTTTTGAATTACGCACGTTAGATAATGGTACATTTTGTTTTCACGTTTATATAATAACATATGTTTCCATTTAGATACGTGTAAGAGAGTTACATCGGATGGTGTTGATAATAGAGAAAAGGTTGATTAATATTCATTCTTAGGGGAAGAATTCTTATTCTCTTAATAAGTAACTTTCGATGCAATTAATTGGCTAATACATAAATTAATATCATTTTTATTTAATAGAAAAAGCATCTTCAATGAATAAATAGAATATTATTATTAATGTTACTTTTACACTAAGCATAAGATGAATTATTAGTTTTGGGTTGAATGTTAACAGACAGATAGACAGATAGATAATCATCGTTATCAAGAACATTTCTAATCAGTGTTTCAGTACCAAGCATAGTGGTGTATATAATTTTGTTATTTAATTAAAGTAAAATGTCAGATATAAAAGAAAAAGAATTGAAAGTTACTTAGGACTCGACTTAATTAAAAATGCATTTCAATGAAAAATATATTGAATCTTATTAAACTTTCATGAATACTTATAATCGGTGTTCCAGTACCGAGCATAGTGATTTATATAATTTTAGTTATTTAATTAAAGTAAAATGTTTGATATAAAAGAAAAGAAAAATTAGAAGTTACTTGTATGACTCGATCTAATATGTAGTATATTTTGGTTTTGATTTGAAGAAGGAATATTTTGGGGTATTTTTTTTAAATGAGAAGAATATATTTATATATTATTTTTGTATAATAACAATAATAATAATAATAATAATAATAATAGTAAGATGAAAGTGTATTTATATTAAAAATTCTTATATTAAAAGTTAATTTTTCTTGAAAGAGAAGAAAAGTAAAGAAGAAAGGATAAAAAGAGAGAAAAAGTAAGAAGATAAGAAGAAGAAGAAGAAGAAGAAGAAAGTAAATTCAGTACGTTCGGGAATCACGAAAGAGGTTTCGTAAAAATATCGGCAGTCATTCGAACGAGGGCACCCTTTTCGAAAGTAGAAGGAAGATGTGGCCAGAGTCAATCGTCGTAATCTCGAAGATACTTAACACGTCGAGGAATCCCGTGCTCGTAAAATCTATCGCAACGATAAAAGTAACTCGTCGGGAAAACTTACAACGGTTAACCGCAAAAAACCACCCTACGTTCCTAAAGGGGCGAAACCACGATAACTTGAACATTTTCCACGAAATCCTTTAAGGAACATATTTTGTTCTTTTTCAATACTGGGATTCATAATATCGATCAACACGTGTTTTTGACAATCATATTCTTTTTTTTCTTCAAATATCTCTCTTCCATTTTATTATCTACGTTAAAGAATATTTTAATATATAAATATTTATTTATATTAAATATATTATATAATATCAATTAAAATATTTTATATAAATATATAATAATAATAATTTATATAAGTAAAATATTACAGATACTTATTAAAAAAATATTTATATATTAAACAGATATATTTATATTTATAAAAGAATATATTACATAAAATATTACAAAAGTTGATTATACTGGTTTGAAATATGATGAAAAAATTCAAATATTCTCAGTTACTTTTATAGTGTTCATAATGGGGACTTTTATACCCTATACATATACCCCTACACACCATATGAAATTAGATATTAAATGTGCTTATTTTTAAGCATGAATAATATATGAAATATAATCATAGAGTAAAATAACGTTGATGATAATTCAACATACAAAGTGACGTATTTTTTTGTTTTTTGTCTGTGTATGTATGTTGGACACAGTATTACATGCGGCAAGGTTGCGTGGCAGTGATATCTACTACTTGGATAGCAAGTCTGGCAATTTTTGGTGCTTTGGTTCTCCCAAGAGGTGGCTACTACTTCAACAGCTCCGGCCTTCTTGCCTGCGATCCTTTCTTCGCTAGAGCATCCCTTAGGTATCGCATTTGTAAAAGGGATGTAAAAGGAATGTAAAGGGATGTAAAGGGGATGTAAAGGTGTCGATAAGTGCCTCCCTTATTCACCCTCTTTCCTTTTCTTTATTTCTCATTTGGTACACGCCAAGAGACCAATTATCATCCTATTACGAATCTTTTCTATTTTTTCCTCTGCCCTCCTTAAATTTTCTTTTCAATCTTTATTTTTTCTGTTACTTCCAAATTACCAGCTTTTATTTGTTTTTTAATTTCAATTACCTCAATGATCGGTCGATTCATTATCTTCTTTCTCGTTTTATTTTCACGATTAATAATATTTGTTATTCGTGAAGGATTTTATCAGATTTGTAATCGTTAGCATACATTTTATTGGTTTCGTCTACAAATGGTGTTTAATAATTATTTTTTCCATCTAATTAACTTCATCGTTGATTCTACGTTTCTCGTTTAGTTTTGTCTTGTTTTTTTTTTGTTCCATAAACCCACACCAGAAGAAACTCTTTCGACTTTTATCTCTGTCAGATGAATAATTTTTAATTGGACATTCCTATTATTATGCTATTTAAATATACATTTTTTTCTCTCTCTCTCTCTTCGTCTACGAACACTTTCGTTGTATATTTTTTAATTTTTTTTTTCATTATCATATTCTCGCGTAATTAATTTTATCACGTTCATTTAACTTCTATCATTTTATTTTTCTTTCAGCTATCAGGAATGGAGTTTCGATATTTTTCTTTTTTTATTATTACCTTTCTCGAATCGATTATTTGTTTGTTAATTAAATTCTGTATTTTAAGTATATTATTTAAATTATCGTATGAATTTTTTCATCGTAACTGTATCTTTTGTGTATTTCATTTTTAAATTGAACATTTTACTTATTATTATTCATCGTAAAATTTATCAACCAAAATGTGTTTAAAAATGTGCTTAAAAATGTGTTTCTGTAATCAAACTTGTTTTTCTCTACTTTCGTTTTTTCTTCTCCTTTTTTTGTTTTTTTAGAATACTCGCGTGTTGCTGTTTCTACTTCCCAACGACAATGGTGTTGATGTATTGTTACGGCTCGGCATTTCACGTTAATAAACTACGACTGAAGAGGGTGGTCTGTGTTAACACACCGGAAATCGTTAGCGGTGGTCACATAGAAAGGGTAAGTTGTAACTTTGCCTACTATTGTTAATTCGACTAATTGATAAACTTGTTTTCGACCCGAAGACACGCACTCTTGTTGAACTTTCATCAAATTTTACAAAGTGTGTTTCTTTTTGTATTTTTTTTTTTGTAATTACGTCGTCTCGCGTTTAGAAATGAAATGAAAAATTCGTGAATAATTTTCAAAAGACTATTGAACGGGTCATGAATCGACGAAAGGATTGAATAAACGAGTGAGTATGTGTGTGTGTGTATGTGTGAGAGGTAAAAAAACAATGAACGTTTAATTATTCGATTGATAGTTTAATTAAAATGAAAAGAAGAAGAAGAAGTAGAAGAAGGAAGTGTAACGAAACAATAAAAATTATTTTCTCAAACAAACGTTCCACTTTAACAACGTAGAAATTTTCCAAGCAAATCCTATGGGGGTAATGTATATATATATATTTTTTTAAATACGTGCATATTTAAGAGGACAATTAATAAAATGTGAATGCTTTGTCTAGCGTGTACTCGTTGAAAACTTCGTTTTATCAATGAATATTCAATACTCATCGATCGATCCGGTTGTTCGGTTTTAATTGAAGGACACCTTTTTATTTTGTTGTATTTTGTTTAATTTTCTTCTCTCCTCCTTTTTTTTTTGTTTTATTACAAATTTTATATCCTCTCTCGCAAGATTAAACACGAACGATGGAATGATTTTTGATAGTAGGGAAGAATAGATGTGTAAGAAATAAAGGGTAGAGGGAATAACGTTAAATCGAAGGAAACACAATTTCGTATTACTTTTTTCTTTCTTTTTTCTTCAATACTTTATGCATTTTGCATTTTAGGCCTCAGTGAATAAAAAGAAAAGTAAGAGAAAAAGATCAAAATAAACCAGGAGATGTTGTCTCAGCATTTTTCCTTTCTATTATAGTTTGCATATTTCGTATAATCCAGTGTTACTCGAGGAAAAACATTCTTCTATCAACAATATTATAAATTTTACCATCATTTTTTTCCCTTTCCTCTTTACACACATTTTTTTTTCGATACAAAATTACCTCGCGCTATAAATATTTTTTTTTTCGTTACTTCTCTAAAAATTCGTTTCAACGTTAAAATAAAAGAAAAAAAAACCAAATAGCATATGTAAAAAGAAAAAAAGAATAGTACTCAGTAGTAACGACGAAATTCTTTTTTCTTTAAGCTTCATAAATATTTCTCTCTACTTTTTGTACTTTTCCAATTTTTTTTCTGCAACGTTTCCCGTAATTCGCCAACGTCCTCCTCCTTCTCCCTCCCTTCCCCTCTCCCCAAAGATTCAATGATTCTGTAAGCTGAAGCTAGTTAATTAGCCTTGCCGTTAGAAGAGTTGGACCGAAAATTTGGCACAAGGACCATGCGAGAGAAACTTCTTCTCTCTCTCGTTCCCCTTCTTCCTCCCATCCTTCTCTCTTTTTTTTTTATCTGTTGGAATCTGAACTCTCTTACCCCTTTAGTTTCTGATAGTAATAGAACAGAAACGTCAGAGTATGTTCGAAAGCATTTCTAACAGTTTCCATTGGTTGGATATAGGATACCCATACGTTCTACCACTACCACCACCACCATCACCATCACCACCATTATCACCAATACCAACCACCACCATCATCATCATTCTCCTACCATTACCAACACCACTTGGTTGAATGGTACCAGCACGCAAACACTGTCCTAGATTTCTCCTAGCAAACAATATTTTTCTCTTCCAGTTTCCTTATTCCGGGGAACCAGTCAGAGTGAAATCGCATTTATCTTGACATTAGCCAGGACCTCATCTTCTTCTTCTTCTTCTTCTTACTTTTTTTTTCTTCTTCCTTTTGGATGGTTGAGGGAGAAGAGGGTGCTTGGGTGAGAGAGAAAAGAAGCAAAGATAGCTCGGAACTTCCTGCCCGAGTATTCTGTTTCTTTGTCACATTGTTAGTGTACCTTCTTTTTTTTTTTTTTTGTTTTTTGTTTACTTTACTTCCGTTCTTATTCGTATTCTACTTTCTTCGTCGTCTTCCTCCTCCTCCTTCTTCTTCTTATTCTTCTTTTTTTTTCTCCTGTTTTGTTCTTTCCCCCTCTTCCGAATAGTTTCTTATAAGTGACTTATTTTATTCCTACATTTCTTTTTCTTTTTTTTCGGGGACGGTGAAAAAGAAAGATATTTTATAGTAAGCTCTTGAAGGGAAAAATATACTATGAGACGTTAAGATTCTTAACTTTTTTTCTTCTTCTTCTTCTTGTTTTTTTTTTGTTAAAGATACGTCACTGCGTCGCATTAGTAAATCGGATTTTTCTTTCAACAGGGGGAAGGATGTTTTTCTTTTTTAGATTCGTTGGGTGTAAAACAACTCGTTATTTCTCGTTTAGAATTAATTTTATGAGATATAATATTTGATAGTAATTATTAATCATATTATTTTTATTATTAATTATTAATTAATCATAATTATTTATCCGAGAGAAAATAAACAACCAACGTTAAGATAAATGTTGATTTTATTTAAATATAGTTTAATAATATAAATATTTTTATATATTATTAAAAAAATGTAAAATATAAAATATAATATATTAAGTTGTTAAGTATGAAATGGAGCAAACAAAATGCAGATAATTGAATTGAAATTTGCTCCATTTTATACTTGACAATCAAATATATTTAAAAAAAAAGTAATATATAAAGAAAATTATTAAAAAAGGAAAAGTATTGTTCTTTGATTCGATTTTTTGTATCAACGATTAAACAATAAATAATAAAAAAGGAGTATATTTTTTTTAAGGAAAAAATAAAGTCGTACTTCGTGTTTTAATAAACGAGGAACGTGATAAATTATAGAGAAGTAAGTAAAAGGAATCAATTAAAGGATTGAACCATTGTACGGGATGAACCTTTTATTAAAGTCCTTTTCAACTAACCACTTTCTAACTTTGACTTCTCTTAGCCAAAGGAATTTTCCTAAAACGAGAGAGACTAAGTAAAAGCCAACCGATTGTTCGCGTTAACACGCGTGACTTATTTTAACGCATTTCAGGTTTCTAATGATTTTATTTCAAACGAAGAAACAGTATATATATTAATCTCTAAACAGAGAGAGAAAGAGAGAGAGAGAGAGGGAGAAAGTTAAAAGCGCATCAATTAAAACGATCATCAGGAAAGGGTCCTCTTTCCAGTCTTTTAGTTGGAAGTAATTTTCCCTAGAAGGGGTGAAACTTTATAAACGTTTCAACTATTTTGATAAATCGCATCGTTTATTATAAATCCTCGTGAAGATTAGTTTAGTTACGATAAGAATAAAATAACAACAACAACAAAATATGATTGAAATGCATACACCGTTTTCCAATATTCGAAGCTTGTTACTTGTCCCATTTAATCGATCACCTCTTTTTTGTCTTTTTTCGATAAATTATTTAATCTTACCGACAGGTGTCAAAGAAAATATATTATTTTGTTGTCGTCAGGAAAATATTAATAAAAAAAAAACACAAAATATTTTTTCAAAATACTGCAATGAAAATCGAATTTTATGGAAAGGTTTGCAAAGAAAATAAGGGGATAGTGGAAACGTGGTACTTTGAAGTTTAGGGGAATGAAAAATCTATATTTGTTTGATTTAATCAATTAAATAAATATACGTAATTTATTAATAATATTATCGTGGACAATTACTGGATGAGTGGAGGACGGTGTTTGCATTGAAAGAATTTTACGAAAATATATTAAATACAAAATAATAAATAATATTTAATCGAATTATCGTCATATAAACTGAATCGTATATATTTAAATAAATAATTTTGTAAATTAAGAGAAAGCAGACATAAAAGTATATCAGATTGGTTACCAATGAAAATGATTAAGTTTTATCGAGTTATTTTAACGGAATGCAACCACACCCCCTTGATCTCTCCTCCCACCACTTCCCCTGATCATATCCACGTTATTTCAAACCATTATACAGGGGTTTGTTCATCGCATTTGACGATGAATATTCTTTTACGAATAGTGCAAGTGAAATCGGTTCGATAATCGATTGTGAATAAAATCAGATCGTTAAATTCTCTCGTCTGATCAGGTTCCTGTTTCCTGGATCATCAAAAAAATTCGTTCCATCTTTTTTCGAAATGAGTTAGATGTACGATCAATAGATTTCATAGGATTTCGTCTGAATTAGAAGTAGATATGGATGTTCAGTAAAGGATGCTGGAAAAGGGAAAGGAAGGTGGAGGGAAAATGGAAAGAGAGAAGAGGATAGGGAATTTATGGTTGGAGGAAACTATTCAAGAATTCGTAATAGTAACCATTTACTTCTCTATTTTCAGAGAATTCTTCTATCTTCTAGAGTTTACAAACGTAATGAAAGAAGAATTTGAAGTATCTTAATAATTCGTTGTATTTTAATGAACGAACTATCTCTCCTCTTATAAAGTTACGTATCAAAATATTAACAATAATTAACGGTTTATACGATATTATTAAATATAGAAATTCGATGAGGAATTTGGTAATAAATAATCAACGGATTTATTAAAATATTCAATGAAAATCTAGAATAAATATTAACGTATAATAATATCCACAAATAATTGATAATATTAACAGAGTTTTGATTATTTAATATTATTTGGTTTTAAATTTTATTTGTATTTTTTTTTTTTAAAGATAATGAAACAAAATCTAGGAGTTGAAATGTAATTACACCGATACTATTTCTACAAATTATTTTGTATTAATAAATACTTAATAAGGGTTGTTCAAAAGTGTTTTAGGTTTAGATATTTTCCAATAAATTGTACGACAATGATAAATGAGTAAGAAATAATTAAAATTTAAATCAATTATTGGAATTAAGACAAAATATTCAAATCTATAGCGAGAAGTAATATTTCTATTTAAGATTTGTAGATGATGGTATTAGTAAATGTTGTAATATATACCGGGTGCGTTAAAAACCAAGCCCCTATTTTATCGGATAGATCGATCGAAGAAAATCCGTAACGAGTTTAACGGTGGAATAAATTTTATCTAATAAATGGCTTAATTAGCCGTAGAAAATGGACGGAACAAAACGACGTTTCTCTCGAACGATGTCCCAAATTGGTTAGAAGAGAGAGAAAGAGAGGGAGAGTAAAAAAAAACGAGAGAGAAAGAGAGATACGGGGGTAAGAGTAGGAGGAATCATGGCATTAAGAGCTCGGTATAAATCTTTGGAGGAAATTACGAGTGGGCGGGAAAACAAAGCGTCCACCGAACTATCGAGATCTTAAGGATTACGCCAGGATGAAGTGCAGTAATAGGGGTCCTTTGATTATATTCAATCGTTAACGCCTTGTTTATTGATTTATTTATGAATTTATTTAATAGCTATTGATACATTTACTTTTACGTTATTTATTTATTGCATTAGTTTCATTAATTGCCTACCAAAAATACAAAAATTCTAGACAAGCAAACAATTTGTATTTATTAACAATAAGTATTTTTAATAGTACAAACTATTAAATATAAAATAGATAATTAATTAAATAAATATTTAACCTTATTCTATTTATTAGATTAATTTTTTTTTTGGTTTTTAAATAATATCTAAATAAATGATAAACATCATATACCATTTTTATTGTATATATATTGAAAAAAAAAGAAGATTTTTTTTATACGCGTGTCCGAATTGTAGGAAAATGTTATATTCAAATATTGTGAAACAGAACAATACATATCCCAGGGATTGGTGGTAATATTATTTAACAAATATTTTTTTCGACGAATATTTTTTCATCTGTTTTTTGTTTTCAACATAGAAAATACTTTTAATTACTTTTCCACGAAAACGATTGGTTTTTTTTTTTCGTTAAATAAAACTATAGATGGCGAATAACGTAGTATAAGAGTGGATGTGTTACAGGAACTACGATCTAGCACCACTATTTTTATTGATTTAGGAGATCGTCGTTATATTCTGGCTTTATTTTCAACGTTATAACAACGTATAGGAAAAGCCAACACGAGAAAGAAAGAAAGAGAGGGTTGGAGTGCAACGAGCTTAATGACACATCCGGAAGTCGAGCGAACATTTCCGTTGTCGGTTCCGTATAGTTGTCGTCTCGTTGCAATGAAACAGAAAGAGATAGGAAATAGAAAACGAACAATCCGGTCGATAAATATCGTTCTTGCCCACGCACACCCTGTGTATTATATCGAATTTGTTCTACCCACGAATTTCGAGGATCGTTCTTGAAACTAATTAGAACAAATCTCATAAATATTCTCAAAACTACATACAATCGTATGGTAAATTCTAGGATATTTTCTACAACTTAAAAAAAATTATGTAAAAATAACAAGTAAAATCTTTATTACATATTACATAAAACAAAGATAAACAAAAAAAGTAGACCAAGTAATTCATTAGTCATCCTGTCAAAATGAGACTTTAAAAAAAATGTTTTTTCTGGATATGTGCTGGGATAAAAAATTCGTCTAAAAAAAAGCACATTGACGAATTATTTATTGTTATTTATTGTTATTTACGAGTAGGGATACTATTTTGAAATAAACAATTTTACTACTTGCTCATACATAATACACACGTACTTACAGTTTCATAAGAGTGATAAATAATCGATAGATAGTAAACGACGATGTGTGTTACATCGAAAATTCATTCGATATTCTATCTTCTATTTCTCTATTTCTCCCTCTCTCTCTCTCACACACACCCATCCACCCACCCACACATAGACAGACAGACATTCATTCAACGACCCTCTTACGTTTTCTCCCTTAGTCATTTTTCCAACTTTTTTTCTTACATCGAAAGTTTTCCTGAAGACAGGACGGGAAATACGCGATGAGATATCGAATGGCCTTAGATGTCTTTCTTTTCCTGTCTCCTCTTTTTTATCCTTTATCTCACTCACACTTTTATCTTCGAACTTTTCTCCAAACTTTTCTTCGATTCTCCATCTCTCTTTCTTTCTTTTTCTAACTTAACCCGATCACTACAAAAATAGCCATGAAACGAACTGAAACGAAAGGAAACTTCTTCCTTCCTTCGTGTCCTTAGTCACGCTTTGTTACCTCCTCCTCCTCTTCCTCCTTCTCCTCCCACATTCCCTCAAAACATTTTTCGGTTAAGATTCAAGCTTAATGGGCCATGTAGTACCGATATAAATATGGAGGTGTGGGGAGGAGGGGGGAGAAAAAATAAAATGCTCTTTGCATTGCAAAAAGAAGAAGAAGAAAAAGCAAAAAAAGTAGGAAAAATCGTACCTTAATGGCACACATCGTAAAAGGTACCTTATTTATAAGAAAATCGGCAGCATCTTCGTTCTATTCTCTTGCCCCTTTTCCCCCTCTCTCTTTCTATCTTCTTTTTTTTTCTCTTTCTTCTACCCTTCCCTTCTTTTTATATTCCGCTTTCTCTCATCTTTCAACCGCAGTTTCGATGTAGGTCAATGGATGCAGGAATGTCTTCTAAAGGTGTTTTCGAGGCCGTGAAACCGTCGATGTATAAGATTTTATATATACATGTATAATCTTCAAAAGGAAGAAAATAGAGAGAGAGAGAAAGAGATGGTTAGAGAGAGGAGGAGGAGGAAAGGAAACTCGCTGTTCGCGTGCTTATCTGGAAAATGTAAAAGGGTTCGTTGTCGTGTGCAAAGTTTCCAATGGAAGCTACTAAAGTAAGACGGGTATATCATTCCTGTGAATTATGCATATAAGCGAGAATCCTAGACACTTTTTTATATCCTAAGTTAAAGTATAAGATTGCGTTTGAGACTATCATTACCTGCCTCTTCTTTTTCTACTACCACGAATACTCGTTTTACGTATCGAGTTTGTGTTTCATTTTAAACGATTTCTAAGGGTCAAATACTTGTTTTTTTTTCTACTAACAATAAATTTTAGATATAAATGTTTATCGATAGGAACGTTAACAAAATGTATTTATTACAGTTATAAAAAAAGAACGAAGTATATTTGCGTTACCTATTTTTTATCGAATATTGTTTACTCTTGCACCACGTATGACTACTTTTAGGTTTTACTACTGCAAATACTTCTCTCTTGCTTTATTTTTCTTCATATTTTGTACGAGAGAAAAGTGTGTGAAGAGTAGAGATGAAATAATAATTCTCACCCGATGATCGGTTGTTAAAATTTTTATCTAATAATTTCAAACTCTCTCTTCGTGTGTTTATTTTTTATTATTTATGATATACATGTTTTATATTTTCGATAAAGTTAATATTTAATATTACTTTTTCTACGATATAATTACTGATCGTTTGCCAATTAAAGAATCCTTCGACCTGTAATTTACAATCCTTACAAAAAAATTAATAAGATTAATATCACTCTTATTTGTATATACTTTCAATTAAATTGTAAATGTGTTGAATTACGAGACTCCTTAAAAGGGTTTGTTATCAACTATACTATACTGTAATATAATGTATCGTGTTAGTATAGGACTTTCTAAACGAGTTACGTCGATGGAAAATATATGGAAAATACTTTTCCCGAAACTTCCTACTATCTCGTACCCTTAAGGCTCGGTTTTCAATCGATGTATCATACATATACACTTATATACACACATGTATATACGTTTATGGATAGTAAACGATGTTGTATTGTAGTATAAGTACACCTCTTCTCTCTCCCTCTCTCTCTCTCTCTCTCTCTCTCTCTCTTTCTCTCTCATACACACACTCTTTAAAAGCAAACTCCTCGAGGCTACTTCATTTCATGAGCGGAAAATCGAGAGTACGATAGCGAAAGTTAAGATGAAAATTATCAAAAGTCCCTTATTCCTTATAAAGAAGAAGAAAAAAAAGTAAAGGGAGAGAAGGAAAAAAAAATAAAAAGAAAGAAAAATTGCTGGTCTTTTACAAACAACGAACGAGTAGAGGTGAAGGGAAGAGAAGGGTTTCGTTCCATCCAGTAAAGAAGAACGGGAAAACTTCATTTAAAGACTTTTTTTTCCAAGAACTTTGAGATCTCCAAGTCCCGTTGTCTCGCCGATTTAATGACTTTCAACTAGTCGTTTATGAGACTTTGCTTATTTTTCTTATCCCCCCATGCCATTTTCTTTTAAGAGTTAGCGCATCTATTTGTTCTTTCTTTTTTCACATAACCACCACCGAGAGGATGGTACTTTTAGTTCAATGGAGAATAAAGGTTCTTCTCTTTCTCATTTTTTAATTTAATAACAAATATTCAACGAGCTTGTGAGTGTATCAAGCTTTTCAAGTAATTTCTTTATTATCCTTTTAAATGTTTAATAATCTTATGATTTTTTATATTTTTCTTACAATAGATTAATCAAGAAATTAATATAAATTTATCGTTAGAAATAGAGAACAGCTGTTGAAAAGTAGGTCAACTATAGAAAAGTATAGGTCAGCTGTAGAAACGTATTTATTATTCTATACGTATGTTGATGTATTGAAAGAAAGATAGTCGAAGAAGGTGTATTCTAGGAAATTCGTTATATATGAAATTCACAGAAAAACATTCCTTAATTACCGGCTTAGTCGAGCGTTCAATGTTTTGTTTACGTTCGTTTCTCTCAGTCACTCCTCGGCCGGTGTCGACAACCGAACGTTGTTATTTCTTTTGTACTTTAAATTTCGTCGTTAGATTTGTAATTGACCTTCGTCTATGTTCGGTATTGTTCGAATGTATTCGTAACTACTTTTCATAATAATCGTTAGTCTTCTTCGAGCGTCGGAAGGAATAACAAGGATATTATTTAAATATGTCATTTATTTCACGTCGCGTGTCGTGTATTCTTTCTTATACAAGTGAGGTGCATATGTGAGCGAGTGTGTATAGTGCATATTGGGATACAATGCAGTTATGGATATGGATATGCAGTATTGGATACATGGGACAAAGGTACATCTAAAGTAAGCTGACCATAATTTTTAAACTTTTTAACATTTGACCATATAAAAAATTTAATAGGTAATCGTAACGTTGTAGAATTTTTTAATCGGACACTGTATGCTACGCGTTCATAATTCACGTGAATAATTTTAGCTGCATTCATTGAACTGAATAGACTTTCAAATACGATCTCGTGTCAGATTTATTTCATAATGATGCATAATCAACTACATCTAGGCAAGTGACTCGATCTCTTCTTTTATTTATTTTTTAAACACTTGAGTATTTTCTTTTTTGTAAATATAAATGTGTCTTGAATTGCTGACGATTCCGAAGAAGGTGATATCCTAAATAAACACACGCACACATTTAAGCATTCATAGTTCTTTGTTTCATATCAGATGCACTTATTCACTCACTCATTTCTCTCTCTCTCTCTGTCTTTCTTTTCTTTGTTTTATTATTAAAAATATCTTAAAGAATCATTGTAAAATAATTAAACCTTTGTGGAAACCTTATTATCGAGCATGTGAATAATAACCGATCAAAATTTTATTGCAATCGGATAAATAGTATAGGAATTCATACGATTCAAACATACAAACACTCATTTATATATATAGATGATTTAGTTTAGTCAAGTTTCTCTGGTAGAATAATCCCATTTCGATTCTGTTTTGGTCCATCGTGGTTTCGGTCCACACACGATCCCCAATCGTATCTGTTTTAGAAATAAACTGGTATTGGATGTATTATACACGCTTGGTTATGAACACAGAGAATCCTATAGCGTTTAAGTAAATCGTTGGACCGTCCATAATACGTGTTTCATGTCTTGCTCGAGTTAGGTTTAGTTTTGGTTGGATAAACAGCGATAAGATGAATTAGGTTATTGTAGACAAGTTTAAACGAGAAATAAACAATTTTTATATCAAAATTATATCCATCGATGATATTTCAATCTAATTTGGTTAACTTCATTTTATCGATAATCGTTTCTTGTTTTAATAATAAATAAATCAAAATTAAATGTTCATTATAGTAATTAAATCTAATTCTATTCCTGTATAGTTTAATCTTCTTTAATTATTTTGCTTTTATTTAAATATCAAACGTTAAATAAATTTTATAATTTTAAATATAATTCGACAATATTTTTATTATACAATAAAAGAAAAATATTATTATTTTTTCTTATTTTATATTTATTTAATATAAATTATCAAAACCAGTATAAAAATGTATCCTTAGTTGCAAAAGTAAATAAAATACATTGAATATTTAATAAAGGAAACGTTCGTAGGAATAGCTCGCCAATTTTGGAAGGATAAATCGAATCGAAATGCAAATATTTCGGTGGGTAATAGTTTGTCCTACGTTTTGCATTTCCAAGAGGATCGGAGAGGGAAGGGAAAGGAGGGAGGGGATATGCTAATGATCGTTCGGTATGCGATAACCCGTTGTGTCGTTAAAAATGTCCTCGTACTTTTCCATCCAAAGATTTCCTTCTAAACGTATTTTCCTTTCTTCCCTTCCTTCCTTCCTTTCTACCTTCCCTTCTTTCTTTTCTTTCTCTATGCTGAATAAAATAATCGTAACCGAAGGAATATTGCAACCATAAAAAAGAAGACACCATTGTCTACCCTATCGTGTATAATAAATTACAACGTAGCATGATTGTTCTATCACAATTTATATACAAAAGTATAAATAACTATTTGAAAATGAAAACGATTATTAAACCATAGACATTTTCGTAATAAATTAATGTAATAAAAAAAATCGATTCATCGATCATGCTATCTGATTTTTTTCTTGAAGTATAACTTGAGTCGTTATTAAAGCTAGTGGTTAATCCTGTGAGATCAAGGTGAAAGAAGGAAGAGACGTGAAAATCATCAAGTTTTAGTTGACTGGACTCAACGAAATAGAAAGATAAGAGTAGTACGTGTGTGTGTTAAGAAAAAAGAGGCAGGGGAAAAAAATAAATAAAGAAAGAAAGAGAGAGAAAAAGAGAGAGTAAGAGAGACATATGGGACACAGTGATGTTCCCAAACGAGGAGACTGGTAATCCCTTTACTGCTGCACAAGAAGAGGCTTTGACACTGACGAGCTTAGCGTTTAGAGACTTTTCTAACCATGTCAAGTTGGTCTAAGAGAGATAGCTGTTTCGCGAACCTCTTTCCACCCTTCTATCAACCTTCTATCTATTCCCTATCCCTATTCCTATCTCTTTCTCTCTTTCTCTCTCTCTGTCTCTCACTCTCTCTTTATTTTTTTCTTCCTTCTTTTCTTTTTTTTCCATCAAGGACGTTCAGTTCGCAGACGTGATGATGGGTAGTATTGGTGGTAGTGGTAGTAGTATTGGTGTTAGTTGATGTTAGTGTTAGTGGTGTTTGTATAGGTGGTGTATGTATTTGTGGTATTGGTGGTGGTGGTGGTAATCCATTCATTCCTTCAAAGCTCTTGATGCAAGGATGTTCGGAATCGAAGCCATAAATGTGCCAGTTTAAGAAAAGATCTTACACTTTATTGGTTATCAATCTCTTCTTTCTTCTTCTTCTTTTTTTTTCCCCTTCACATTCAATTATAAGTTAAGTTGAATTTAACCATTCCATTATGGAATATATATACATAGGTACATATATAGAAGGAAGTATGATTATTATGATTATTATTATTATTCTATCTTATTGAAAATGAAATGAATTTAGTCAGTGGATATATCCATCGATTTCTAATAGGATTTTTGTCGAGAGTTCATTGAACCTGTTTTAATTGGAATTTTTTTGGACCTTTGGATTTTTGCAGGAAGTTTTCTCTTTTATCGAAAACAGTACAGTTCGTTTTCATTTATTTTTATAGTGGAACGAATATTTTTAATTATAATAATTATTAATTATTATATTTGAACTATTAGATAATTGATTTATATTTTAAAAGAACCAGAATCATTTTATTTAAACTATATAATTTACATCTATTCATGATTTAATATTAAGAATATTTCTTACGTTAAAATATAATTGTAAAAATATTTGATAAAAACATTGAAAAACACGCAACTACATTTGTTTAGTCAATCGATATTTAGAATTAAATCGAATTGACGTGTTTTACGTTTTGATCAATCTGTTTCAGTTGGTCGCTCACGAAAGAAGATTATCAACCTCAGCTTCTCGAACAATGGCAGCGATGAGTTTAGGATTCATCGTAATGGTCACGCCTTGGACGATTCAAGAAGTGGTCGCAGCTTGTACTGGAAGTAAACCTCCACCGTTCCTTGACTTTCTTGCCACTTGGCTTGCTCTTTCCAATAGTTTTTGGAATCCATTTCTTTACTGGTTGCTCAACAATCATTTCCGACGTATATCCAGGGAGTTACTTTACACGAAGGTAAAACATTTTAAATATGTTTTCTTTTTTTTTTCAGTTCTGACGAAATGAACGAGGCCGAGGGAAAAGAAATGAAAACTTTCCGTTTGTCCTACACTACTTTTGTATTTTTTTTTCTATCTCTTTCTATTTCTTTCTATTTCTTTATTTTATCTCGTCCAACATTCAGGACAATGCATCTTCCCCGTAGCAACTTCGCAGGCCATGAATTCCGAAACGGTTGTCCTCTCATCGTAAATCTTTCATCTTTGGAAAAACTACAGGTTTTCTTTCTTTTATTTTTTTTCCTTTTCTTTCTTTCTTTCTTCCTTTATTTATTCCTTTCTATCTTTCTTTCTCTCTCTTTCTCATTCTGTTTCGTTGGTTTATACAGAGCCTATACACGATCGTATCACGTGTTGAGCTTGAAAAGTGGTCTTACGTTTTTACACAAATCGATTTATCTTTCACAAACCTGCAAGAAAAGTAAGAGAAAGACAAATGGACAGATAGATAAATGTCTATTGATTCTTTAACAGCATCATCCTATTCTTTTTTTCATATTGATAAATATAACATTTTACTTTCCTGAAAATAAAATAACAAAATTTTACGAAAACATTAACAACTTTGACTGCTACGCTTTTATTTTTGGTGTTTCAAATAAAAATTTTTGATCGTTCGATGGTGTACTTCTTATTTCAAAGTATATTCTAATTAATTGTTATGTTTTAATTACGCTAATTGTAAATTTTCATTCATCTTTTACAATTTAAGTAGTTCAGGTCACCAATGACCACCATGGCTTCACAGAACGCGACTTTGACTACTATGTGGTAGTCAAAGTGTTAATATATAATGTATATAATATAATTAATTAAATAAAATGAAATCTTTTGATTATATTTTACAGTTGCTTTGCAGACCGAAACCATTAGGACCGAAACAGCATTGTTGTGCAACGAGTACAGGAGGCCTCGATGTATGCAGTATTAGTGGAGTAGATTTGTCGGGTATGAGATAGTCAATTATTAATTTTTCTTCTTTTTTTTTTTCCATTTCAAATCATTATTACGAGGACGTTTATTGGAAAAGTTTCCTTTGATTAAAAAAAATTAAAAAATGGGGAACAAGAAGAGCGCGAGAGATCAAAGAAAAAAAACGTTTGGAATATTTCCAATCATCAAAGTCTAGAATTCAATAGCGATGTTATTAACAAAAAAATGTATGTAGGGTCCCTGTTGTTTGATATGCGAGAAAGAAAGATTAAAAATAATAATAATAATAATAATAATAATAATAATAATAAAGTAACTCCTGGAACATTGGTAAGTGCAGGAAAGGTCGTTTACGCGAACCGCGTTATTGATTCTCTTCCTATCTGGTTCATTTCGCGTAAAGTCACGTACACAAGTATATACGAAAAATTTTTCTTTTCAAGTAGAAGAGGACGTTAGAAAAATTCTAAGAAAATCACCCCTTCCATACTCGACCACCATCCAATTTCGAGAGGTTCTATTTTTTTCTTCGCGAAGGATACTTTTCATCTAAAAGCTTTGCTAACATTTAGAAAAAGAAAAAAACAAGTATAATTAAAACAAATTAAAATTTCGAAACTTAAGAAGGACTATGCTTGAAATTTCTACTTGTGTGTTCTGTTGTCAACTTGTGTTAGTCAAAAAATCAAATTGTCAACGTTTCAACAATGTTTCTCTTTTATATTTTTAAACAAAGTTAAACGAGTTGGTAAATAACAAGTTTTTCTTTTACTAAAATCATTTAAGACCACCAATTATCCATTCAATAAAATTTAAAAAATCATTTTAAAGTAGAATATAAAAACTAAAACACACACACACATACGATTATCTGGAGATTATAACGTGAGTTTTCCCAATTGTGATTTAGTTTTTCATTCTCTGCGAGAAGAGTTGAATAAAAAAAAGAAATCCGTGGATAAAGTTTAAAGTTAGTTTGTTAAATTGCATAGTTCGTACGAGCCTCGTAATAATAGTTTCGCTTGACTGGGTAGAAAGAAGATGATTGTGCAACAAGTGTCATTGCATGGGACGACGTAGATACGTGACGTGTATACTATACATATATATATATATATATATACATATATATACATGGATTTAATACAAAAGGAACTATTGTTTTCAAGGGTTGGAACGTTGCTCAATGGATCGATGTTCCATGGCAAGATGTTCATCATCGTCTTTAGCTAACAATCCATCGCCACTACCATGGGAAACCGGCCACATGATACGAGGGGATATTACACCCACGTGAGGTCCGTTTCAGATTAATTAATTAATATATTAATTAATTATAATATATTAATTATATTAATTATTTATTTATCATTAATGTCATAATTACCAATTAATCTGTTTGAATGATTTAGTTTCTAATATATACTAAGGCTTAGAAATTATTAATATTAATAATACTATTTCTAAAACTATGCTATCATAAGTTAAGAATTTATTACAATAATATTAATAATGATAATATTTATTTGACGTTATCCAATTTTCAATGATTATCCATTTAGTTTGATTTTATTTTATTTTTTTTCTAATTACTGTGGATAATTATCTCGTTCTCGATAAATCCGTCAAATTAGTCGTTCAATCCTAATCCTAACATTTCCTATAATCACGTATATATACACATATGTGGCCTATTACAAATTGATCATATAAATATTAAATAACAAGGTTTGGTTAACTAAATTCCCCTGGTCGAGATCGATATGTTTTTTTAAACATTTTTGTTAAATAATTAACACTCGCTTACGAATGTCGTATATTTACTCGGTTCAATGAAACCCGTACGATGGATTTACGTGTGTACGAAACGATATAAATAATAAAAATAAGCTAAACGATCAGAGTAATTAACTGTTTGCAAAATAAACGAATTACTGCATGTAATGAAAAAGCAAAAGAAAACAAAAAGAAATAATTATTTTCTGTCAACAGGAAGGGATGCCGCCACGCAAACGGACGATCCGGGATCACCGGACCATATCAGTTAGTATCGCGTGGCGGCAGAATCTCATCTGCTGATAAAAAAACAAGAACAAAGAAGAAGAGTATTCAACGATTATTACGACGATATAGAATTGTCTTCCTCGTTATGGTCGACAAATTTTCTTGTCCCATCATTGGGGGGAAGTTATCATCATCATCATCATCATCATAATCATCATAATCATTATCATCCTCGTCGTGATAGGTCATCTTCTTCTTCCTGTTATCACGAAAATAATGGGATTATCGAATGCTCGAAGACTCGCCAACGTTCGCAACGAGGAGACAGACGCGTCAAATACGCGAGCTTTCTCAGCTTACCCGATCTTGTACCGGACGAATCTGATAAATAATGATAACAATTAAAATAATATATAATTCAAAGATCATTGGAGATTGGGAGATTTTTTTGGTTGGATGGTTACCTTTCATTTTATTATTTATTTTTTTTTTCAAAAGGAGAATGTAAGAACGTATTTGAAAAATTCAAGAAAAAGTTTAAGAAGAAGTTATTTTGATAAAAATAATAAAGAAAGTTAATTATTTGTTTCATTATAAATATGTCGAAAGATTTTCTTTACTTTATTTGATTATTTTTTTTTGAAGAAGGTAAGAAGAAAAATCTAAACCAATATTTTGAAGATCATCGACGTGAAAAGACACACACACACACATATTTTTAATTTATTTATTTAGTTATTCGTCAGAAGTGAAAACATCGTAAAAGAGAAAATACATTCGATTTAAACTATTCTATAGAAGTTTCAATTGAGATGTTTAGAAAAATTCTTAAAAGCTTTAATTCCTTTAAACTTTTTGATACAAAGAAATATAAGGGATAAAATACCGAGTAAAGACTTCTGATGAATATAATTCTTCCCTTCTTCTTGGGGATTATTTTTCTTTTTTACTTTTTCAAAATAAGAAACTGATGAAGGTCTCTCGAATTGAAGTCTTCTTTTTCTTTTTATACTTTTACGATTGACAGGTGTAACGAAACATTATAAATGAAGGGTCATTCTTTTCTATTTTATTATATATAATAAAAATGTTAGTTAGAAAAAGGGACACTTCGAAAATAGAGGAAGACATTTCTTGATTTTTGTTGAATAGAGGTAAAATGCTTAATCCGGAACCAATTCAATTGAGACTTACCATTAACTTTCTTTTTTTTCCATTATTTATTGTATACAAACTAAACACTTGTTTGGAATATGGTTGAAGAAAGAAACGTTCTTTCTGTTTATTTTAGATTGTGTTTACGAAGGGAAAAAATATTTTTAATTCCTGAAGTAAGAAATGGTTTTAGAAAGTTTTTACACAAACGAGAAAAGTATTTTTATTTAAAAAGAAGTTAGGATAGATCGGATAAAATAAATTAGATAGAATAGCTTAACGTAGTTTTGTAATTTTTATTTTGAAATTTTTCAGAAATGATTGAACGTGGAAGAGAATTTTTCTATAACAGACACACACACACATACACACACACACATACACACATATACATACACAAAGGATATACGAGATATAGAAATATTTATTTAAATAATTTAATTAATTTATTGAAAGTATTGTACGCGCGATGAGAGGAGAAGGAAAAACGTTGGACAAGATCGGGTCCGCGGTGCCTGAACGGAGACCGGAGAGACCGGAAGAGATAATTGTTAAATAAAAGTCTCTCTCTCTCTCTCTCTATTAATAAATAAATAAATATAAATCTCTCTCGTGAAAAAAAGAAAATATAAAACGCACAATGTACATTTCTTGAACGATGTAATTATTAACGCAATCGGGGAGAACAATGTCGTAATTAGTAATTCGTAATTCGTAAGTTAATGCAATTTCTCGTCGTAAGTGAGAAACTTCGAGAATCATTTAAGAAAAAAAATAAAAAAATAAAAAAAACAACAAAAAGATAAACAAAAAAAAAACATAAAATAAAAAGCAGTCTTCAAGTTACTACTCAATGTAAATCGTTTGTGGAAATCATTTTTTAGGAAATAATAAAGAATCCTATGGAAGTATTTAATTGATGCTTTGGTGTAATTTTGTGTTTAGGATTTATTTTAAATTCTTTTGAAATTATTAATTATATCCTTTAATTAAAAAATATAAATTTTCATTTAATTTCATCGATTATTAGTTTTGGTTCAGATTGTTTGTACGTATAAAGTGTTTTATTATTTATTAAATATATTTTTCCAAAATATTTCCTTCCAATTAGTATTCTGAAATTTGTTCTTTTTATTTAATTATTAATATATTTAATTATTATTTTACTTATTTAATTTTTGTTTTCACCTATCCTAGAAAAAGATATTTCTAACGTGATCTAGCGGTGAAAATTGTTACAAATGTGGTGCATCCGTTGCATTACTTTCAGAAAGTATTCTTTGGAAGTTGTTTTAAAATCTTTTTGTTAGATGATAATTTTATTTAAAGATTGTGGGGGGCTTGATATTTACCCATTTCCATAGCAATTGAAGCATCGATCCTATGGGCCAGGTTATCAACTCCTGGTACGATATTTTTGACACTAGTTACTAAAGAATTTGGATTCCAATTTTGACCATGAGGTAACACACTACCGATGACAGTTTCCAATAGGTAACTGTCACAAAAGTAATAACCTTTATTTTAAAAGTCAGTCGTAAATGTAGGAACCTTTATTTTAAGATGAAAGATAACTTTGAATATTCTTCACGACTTATAAGGTTTCTCTGCAGATAATAGCACATTTTACAATTTTGGCAACGAGATGGTACACTACCGATAGTAGTTTCCTATAGAAAATAGTTATCCTTTGAATAATATCGTCCTTTGCACTGTCTTACCATATTTTTTTATACTCAGTCGTAAAAGTAGGAAACTTTATTTTAAGTTGAAAGATAACTTTGAATATTCTTCACGACAGATACCTGCACATTTTCAATTTTATTAGATTTTTTTTTCTCAAGTCTGTTGAAATTTGCGTAGAAAGATGAAGCATCAATAGAACGTGGAAGAAAGTAATCTCGGGGGAAATTATAAAGAAAAGTAATTACGGTCGTTAAAGTTAAGGAAATTAGAGTTTTCTTTGACAAAGAGATTCTGTCGTTATACATTTTAATAGTATAGAAGACGTCATCTTTGAAAAGATAAAGCTGTTAGAAAGTTTCCTTATTCCTGCGATAATTTAGATACCAGGGAAGATAATATCAAACTTATTTAATTCAAAAAGCAATTTTTACCGAAAATTTCAATTACGTTTGAAAATTATTCATTAAATCGATATTAACGATAGCGATCTTAGAAATAGTTTGGTTTCTACGAGAAAAGAATAGCATAGTAATAATGAATTCGTCAAAATAGCAAATTCATGCTTCTCATATGCGAAATTCATTTAAATAAGAAATAAGAGTAACTGTTTGAATATTTTATGAAGCATACTAATAAAATATCGTTTCATCTTTGCAACGTAAACAAGGTATTTTTCCAATTGGAATTTTTACCTCGTCTTCGAGTAGAAAATTTCTTTTAAATCGTATTAGAAGCTTGATCATTCTGATCATTAAAATGATGCTAAATTTGATAACTTTTTCTTAACGTTTTATTTTTTTTCTTTACTTTATAATCACGAAATCGTTAGAGAATAATTCATCAAACTTCAAGAACGTTCTTATTCTTCTTCTTCTATGCGCGTCATCGCGCATCATCTAATTTTATTTATATTTTTTGTTGTTGTTTCCTTCTCCTTTCATAATACCGTATATTTTAGTTAGTACACAATCCTGACACGACCGATGTTACACAGCGTACAAGGATCGATAAATTTAATTTCATCGTTTTAATGTTTGCCACGTGAAAACGCATTTCTAATTTAAGGCGACGTCGAAGAAAGTAAATCTACCGAACGTTAAAATTGTCTTGTCTCGTCTCGTCTTGTTTAAAGTCTTTCTGCGAAATTATTGGATCTGGAATATTTGGATTTTCTAATTTGTTGTTTAATTGAAAAAAATAAAAAATAGAGAATTCTTTTAGAACTTGAAGTGGCCATCTTAACGCGTAACCTTGGCCTCCGGTGTTTGGATATCACATTAATACACGAGACACATATAAGAGATGTTAATACTGAACACGCGATCGCGCGCGAACACGCATGCATATAAAAAGAGAGAGAGAGAGAGAAAGAGAGAGAGAAAGAGACAGGAAGAGAATGAATGTTTTCGAGTGACCGTACTTTTCGTTCCGAGTTTCTAGTTTAAAACTCTCACATAAGTTCAAGAAATAGGGAAAGAAATTTATGTTCCACCGGTGGTAACAATTTGCAATCGGTCAGATGGCAAAGTGGCCAAATCCTTAAATCTTTCGACGTCTCTCTTTCGAAGATTGTAGAAGAAGAAGGGAGAGGCGCGTTGACCTAAGTGTACATGCTTTCTCGTGATTTCAGTCAATAAGATCGTTATCGTCTCATCCGTTTCGTGTTTGCTTTCGAAATAGATTTTGATATTTCCTGTGAGAACAACATTTTTATTTTCTTCGAAAAAGAAATTCTTCAAAACCAAGGTATTGCAAATTTATACAAAATTAAAAAAAAACAAATCTTTACTTTTAAATTTTATTATAAATACTTACTTATAAGTAATATTATTATTTTTTTATTTTTATCCAATTAATTATTCATTCCAAGATATTGCGTGACGTAAAAAAACTTGACCACTACTACCACCACCCACCAGCAACAGCAGCAAAGTACAAGATCGATTAGTTAAACAATTTGACTCGATAATTTTGATCGATAGATTATTATACTTCGATATTTATTAATACGTTAGCGTAAACATAACGTTTAGAAGACAAGGATGATAAGGTTGGAAATAGGAGAGAAAAGTTCATAGGTTCTCTTTTAAACAGGGTGGGGGAGGAATTTTATGCGATGCGATTCGCTTAGCACGGCATTAGGGACGCGTCACTTCCTGACCGCGTGAGTGAGCTCTGACCCGTTTTACGAAGAAAGAAGCCAGGTCGAGTCTCTATCGGCTGTCCATCTGGTTGGCGTGTGACCTTTCGCATCCTCCAACTACCACTACCCTTTTCTTTGCCTTCGCGAATAACCAACGAAGTAAGTCAGAAAGGAAAAGGAAAGGAAAGGTAAGAAAGAAAGAAAGAAACGATCGAACGAACAATCGAAGCGTACCTTTTACGACCTTTTCCATTTTTTTTTTTTATTCTTCTTCTTCTTCTTCTTCTTCTTCTCCTTCTCCTTTTTTTGTGCTTGCTCTCTCTCTCTTTCTTATTCTTTCTGTTAGATTTATCTGTTTCACTCTCCATCGGAAGAATAACGAATACTCGTATCGAAAAATGCCAAGCTTGAGTACCTTGCACAAATGGATATACATACACATATATACATATAAATGCATATATACAATATATATATCGACGTCCGTCTTCGTTCGTTGTTGATTTGCAATTCCGATTGGACGTATGTTAATTTTCGAAAGTTCCTCCCGACTATCGGAAAACAATCTTAGCTTTTTCTCCAATGCCGACTTGGATTTCCTTTTCTTTATCTTGCCTTCTTTTCTTTACCATTTTCTTAAATATCTTTGCATGTTTTATATATAAATATATTTTATAAACGTGACACGCGCGGGCGCGTAACGATGAAACGATAAAATAGGGTAATTGACGAAGGAATGGAAAACGCGTAGACGAGGGTAGAAAAAGAAATATTTACGTTCGTATTTAAGGGGGTTAAATTTAATGTTTTGACGTTTTAATTTAAATGGAACACCACCGAACCTTTCAAGTCTCATAAAAATATTGCTTCTTTATACGATAACTCTTTCACGTCCAAAGAATTGCTTCCAGTTAAAACGTCTGACTAATTAAGGTCTTTACTACTACTTACGCATCTTAGAAGGGGTTTTAAGCATTTTTTAGGAATTTTCTTTCTCGACTAATAACAAGATACAACTCTTTGAATTTTTTATGGTATATTTATTAACATTTCAGTAATGTGTAGAAAAATATTTTAGGCATAAATCTTCGTAAGAACATTAGTTGTACTACTCCGAAGATACCCATCTTGAAAGAAAAGGTTGTTGAGTGTTTGATTGGTTTATTTGACATCAACAAATTTGAATATTGGAAAATTTTTTAACCCATCACATTAGGTGACTTCCATCAATTCACAATGAACAATACACGAAGACAATAAGCTTTCTTTAATTTTTTTTTCCTTCTTACGCGACGAAGCTCATTATCCTGTTTTTCTTCTCTCTCGCTCTCTCTCTTTTTTTTTCTTTCGAATCGCGCAATCATAAAATAGTGATAACGTCGTTTTGAGAGAAAAATGGTTTAACGAAAGTCAAGCTTTTAAATGTCAACTATAAGTTCGTGCGAAAATTCGAATATTAAAGGCGCATTCCGACGGGGAAGTTGAAGTTTTCACAACGACGGTCGCGTACTCGACACTTTTTACGAAGATTCGCGATAAGAGTGGTATTACGGGGAAAAACGGAAACCATTTTAGCTGGCAAATGTGTGCACCAGTAGTTTTGCAGTTATCACGAAACGAACGAAAAGAAAAATTGCGAGAGAGAAAGATATGTCCGGTGTTGTCTGTTTGTGTGTGTGTGTGTATGTGTGTGTGGTGTACTTTTAATTTATAGTTAAACTAAATGACGTTAGAAATGTTTCTTTACAAATTTCCAACCGCTCGTGAATTTGTTCTTTTTTTTAAGGAAAACATAAGAAAAAATATCTTCGATGACGTTCATTTACTAAACACTTTAGCCAATAAGCACATTTTTCGCTAGTAACGCAAATTAATATTTATATTTAGCGGTGATAATTTCGTGTAACGATTATGCAGATATCGTTAAATAAACATATTGTTTATTAACTAATAATAACAGAAAGAAAAAAACGAAAAACACGTAGGTAAGGTCGTAATGGGAGATCTCCCTGATCGGTTGGCTAAGTGTTAAGTTAGCTTAAGGTTATCATACGAGTCTTTCATCGATCATCTTTTTTCATAAACCACATGTACATTAGAAAAATTCATAATTCATCTTTCTTAATCTCCTTGTATTTTATACAAATTGTCTACACACACGTAGGTGCATAACATATAAATATATATGCGTATAAATACACATACATATTTATTTATATGTATATTTCATACAAGAAATATTTAAACTCGTTCAACCTCGAGATGTAACTTGGATAATCGACGCACGACACAAACGTCCTCCGTATTCTTTTACCAGAGACATTTTATATGAGATCTTTATCCTTTTTATTACACCACTACACATACCGCAACCTTTTATTTTTTTTTTTTTACTTTAGGTATGTAACATCGAAAGTGTATATTACAACGATTCGTAAAACCCAATGTAAGATATGAATTCTCGCTAGAAACGCCTTGACCCGTTCTTCTAAATTTGTCTCTTTTCGTCTCGTCAAACATTAGAGTTGTCCCTCTTGTTAAATAATGACATCACGATTACATATCACTCTCTCGAAAGTCCAAGTTTCTAAGACAGTTCCTACGTCATCGTGTTAACTCGTTCTGATAAAAAAGAGAGAGAGAGAAAGAAAGAGAGAGCATTGTTCGCAAACGAATCGCGTGTCGTGCCTTTATCTTTTCCCTTATCGAAATAAAAATCCGGGAGGGGATTCGTAAAGTACGCAGGTTTTTTTACCGATCGACCTATTCTTATCTCAAGATTGCTATACATTTGGACAAGGAATATCTAAAAAAACAAGCAGTAGAAAAAAATTATTTATATAATTTAATCTGGATATAATATTAATAACTGTAATATGAAATATTATATCATAATTATAATATGGAAAAGAAAATATAGGATTTTTCCATTGAATCGTGGCCAAAAATCTTAACATTTTTGTTTCTCCATCAACTTAATATAATTATATTTATATAATTTACAATTTATTTACTATTAAGTAATATTTATATTTTATAATTTATTTCGTTTATCTCTCGTGTAAAATCGTATCATTAGTCAACATTTATTTTATTTTTTAACAGTCTTATATACTTTACTTGCTAAGTATATTTATCGTACCACTAAACAGAGTCATTTAGTTGTCAATCTATAATACGAAATTTCTTTTTCTTATTTTTACATATATATATATTTTTTTTTATATTAAATTGTTTCGCAAAATTTTAAAGAAGATACATTTAAAACTAAGCTTAGATCAATCACTATGATTATATTGATTTTATCGGCTAATTCGTTGGTCCCTCGTCGATCAACGTTAACACGCTCTCGCACTTCATGTTTGAATAATTGAAGGCTCCTTGAAGAACGATCATGCTCATCGAATTAGGTCGAGGAGTATCAGACTGATTGACAGGATTGGTAAGCACGACCTTGAGAACGTTTCGATGGCACCGCCTGTAACAAAAGGAAATAAAATCTCGATCGATCGTCTTTCTTTCCTTAATGCGAAATAAATATTAACGAGAACACACGTTGAAGGATGAAAAGGAAAACCGGGGCAAGAGTTTGTAAAGGGTACGAAAATTGCTAAAAGGAAATAGAAAGTTTTAAATAATCGTTCCAGATAATTTCGTTCGAGATCGATGTTGAATGAAATGTAATTATTATTCGCTCGATTAGATTATCTTTATCTAAATTGATTTTATTTCATGAATTTTATTTCAATTTGAAGGATATTGGTAGAAAACGCGAGAAAATTAGTCCTTGGATGAGATTCGCCAATTTTTCTTAGGTTTTTATCGATATGGTTGATCGCAAAAAATTGTAACACACAAAAAGGTACGAAAGTTACGTGGAGAAAGAAGAGAAAGAGAAGTTTATAACTGACATGCAATAGGTAATTGTGGGTCATATTACTTCGTCACGTAAATAGTCTTTTATGTTCGCACAAAAATGCCACTTCTCCAAGCTTTCGTCCTTGTTTTTATAAATGCACACAAACACACACGTATACATACCTACAACTTAAGGATATTTAAAAGTAGGGATATATATATGTAAAATAATTAAAGAAATAAGAGCGTATACACACACACACACGCACACACACACACAGAAGGAGAACAAAATTTCGGTGTTGGAATAAAAATTGATTTGTCGATCGGTCTCTGTTAAAAGAAAACTTTAATGTCAAGGTTACTTACCCGTTATCGCAATACTACGTTTTTTCAAATTTTTCTCGCGACATGTGGTGTCATCGACCTTCTCGTAATTCCAGTTGCACCTACACAAACCGTTCATGCAAATAGCACGGTTCTGATTGGAATCTAAGTAGCACTCGTCGTAGGACGTGCAGGATTCGCCGAGAACTGGAAATAGAATCGATTTTTATTATTATGTTAATTCTCTACAGATGGGTCGTTTTATTACGAGACCTATTCTAAAGAGTTCGGTACGCGGATATATTATTTGTTTCATTTTATATTTATTTTTAAAATAACAATACTTTTGTTTTTTACGTACGTACAGTTATAATCGTATTATATTCTTACGTTTCTTTTTTGGACAACTCGAGAACCTGTAGTAACGATCGTCGTCGCAGCTGCAAAATTTAATCGACGTGTTCGAATAGTTCGGATTCCATGTACAAATCGAATTCGGCGTTACGGCGTGGCATTGTACATCCTCGGAACATTCTTCTCCGTATTGTACCGCTTAAATGAAAATGATAGTATCTCGTAAATCAGGATAAGGTATTCGCCTTAAATAAAATGTTTTTATTATTCTTACTTGGCAAGCAGGTAGACGTCGACATTTCGGTGTAACCTTTTTCGCAAATACATATTTTGGATGATGAACAAATCGTATGCTTTGGTTTACAGTCAAATTTCGAAATGCACATTGCGTTTACACCTTTAATGAATTAGGGAATCATAAAATTAAAGAGGAACAAAAATTAAATCGATAAATTGTCATAGTAAAATCGAGAAATTCGATTACCTTTATGGCATTGTTTATCAAACTCGTAATAAGTGTTATTGCAAGTGCAAATGTTATTGACGCATACGGAATTCGAGATTGAACAATCATTGTCGTATTCGCAAACCATTCCCAATTCTGAAATAAGCACAAATAGATAAGTTACATGATTGATAAGTATCTGAATAGTACTACTTTTGTATATCGATCGAAGGACATTTTAAATTTACCTGCATTATTATTTATACAGATCGTTTCGTCGGAGTTCAAATGTGTGCCGTTAGGGCAATTGCAAACATTATTCTTACAAACGAGAGTGCCGTTAAATTCCTTAACGTAACAATCCTCGTTAGTTCTGCATGTATCATTTATTCCTTTATTCTTCCAACAAAATAATAAATCTTCGACGAAATGGGATCTCTCATCGTTGCATAAACACTTTCTGTTCTTGCAAATCGCGTCAGGACCAAAGATGGAACACTGTTCGTCACGTTGGCAAGACGTGTTGTATTTTTTCGTAGCTAAAATATTGATCTTAATGGTTAAAATTAAATCTTTATCGTATATTTTTAATTACGCATTTTAATAAATAACATTTTTACGTTTCAGACATTCTTGATTATTCATAGATGGTAGCTTGCTATAAATGCAATTCCATGTATTATCGTTACAAATTGTATTTGGTATGGTTACATTTTTCTTATCGCAAGGTTCACCGAGTTCTAGACGAAAGTACATTGGAAAAATGATTATTAACTCGTTTAAAAATGGGTATCTTTTGAAATATTTCTTAATCTTCATGCTGCTTACCCGGTACGCATACTTTCGTATTATTGTTCGGAGAAAATACGTAGTATGCACGTTTGCAAACACATTTTCCTCGACTACCACATATTGCATTCTCGTGAATCTTACAATCGGAATCTTTCGTACAATCGTTCAGCTCGTTCGTCGTATCTGAAACGGGAAAAAAAACAAACAAAAAGACTAAATAAAACAATCCACATGAGTTAGCATCGAGTCTTCGATAATATCTATTTTTACCAAATTCTGTTTATTTTGTTTTCTTTTTATTTTACAGTAAATATTTACCATCATATTCATTGGCAGATTCTGTATGAAACAAGTTGCTGTAGGCAGTTTGATCCGGTATTATTTTATTGTAACTTATTTCCTCTTCATTGATAGTACAATTACCATTGCAATGAGCATTTTCAGTTAATTTACAATCGACGTCGATTAAACATTCCTCACCGAGATCTGAGAAATAGAAAATACTTGATAAGCTTTAACGAATAGATAATAAAACTTTAATTCAATTTCACAAATGAAAAAAGATAAACGATTGATGTATCTTACTTGCTATCTTCCGACAGGAACGATATTCACGTTGATAGAATCCATCACGACATTTACATGTTCCATTATAGCAAACGGTAGACCCGAATTCAGAGTTTATGTGACAATCGTCGTTGCTTATACATTTATCACCAAGTTCTACATTTTTGTAAAGAATTTTTAAAGATTATAAAGACTCGATTGTCTTTCTTTAAGGTGGAGGGGAGAAGGAAGTGTAGGTGATGGAGAAAAAACATTTTCTTTGAGAGTTTTTTCTCTGATCGATTCGAAATTTTGATACAACGTTCTTGAAATGATTGACTATGAGAAAATGCTTATTCTCCCTTCCCCCATCAATTTCCCTTCCCTCTCTTACCCTTTTTTTTATTTCATATCTAATCTTTTAGCACCAGACACACATACCCTACTTTATAATAATTTTCATGACCTTAGTTAGCTTACCTAACGTCTTGTAACATCTACCATGCAGGTAATGAAACCCGTTACCACAAACGCATGCGTTATTTATGCACTGTCCACCGATGAAAAGATATGCCGAACATTGTATTGTTTCGTTGCACCTGTCGCCGTAATTATTAGCGACTATTCAAAAGAAAGAAGGTTAACGATTCGAATTATTTCATTGTTGATGTTAATTCGATGGCATTGAGTAATGCAATGAAAAAAACAAGAAAAGCATTACCTGGTAGGCAGGAACTCATATCACTGTTGTAAATGTAACCAAGTGTACATTGACATTGTCCATTTTGACAAACACTCCCTTCGGCAGTACACTCGAAATCCGATTTGCAATTCCATACGACGTTGTTCTTGGAGGCTTCGTTATTCTTCGATGATTGATGACGATCATTTAACGAATTGACTGAAATTTCTACGCAAAGTGTTTTTTATTTTTATTACAGTTTTGAATGAAGTTTTGACAAGCGCGGCGACGAAGCGGAGACTTGGGTTTAATTGAAATGAAGTTAGGGTCGTACGCGAACATTAGATTATTTCTTTTCTTTTTTTCTTTACGAATTTATCATCACGCTCCGATTGCTGTGCATGCGCGTTATCCTACTAAAAGAAAAGAGGGAAAAAATAGATAGAAAGAGAGAGAGAGAGAGAAAGAGAAAAAAAGAAATATTAATAGAAGTTATGAAACCGCACGAGTACCCATAGCCTGTGCAATCTCTTTTTATTCCTCTCTTTTTCTCCCCATTTCACACTTGTGTTTATGGTTTTTAATCTCCTACCGTTGTTCGTATCGCGAATGCATCTCGTTCCATTAAACTTTCAAGCTACGTTTTAAATACTCGCTCTTTGAACCACCTTTCCTATTTTTATTTCTTTTTCTTTTTTTTTTTTTTTTAACACGTTCTCTCTCGTTTTCTTGGTTTTCTTTTTTTTTCAAAATTTATTTTTAAATATTTTTTTTTTTTACTTTTCATTCTCCGAAGATAACTTTAGCACTCGTGAAACATTTTTCAATTTCGCGAATCGGTATACGATTCCTTTTTTTAAATAATGCAAGCATGCAAATAACCTTTGGAATTGAACTCGATTTTATTCTTTCTTTTTTTTTTTTGTTTTTTCTTTTTGTCTCTCATTGTTAGTTTTAATTTAAGTGTGTTTTGTCTATAAAATTTGTATGACGTCTAAATTACGATATTTGTATATTAATAATATTTCAAATAGATAGCTTACCGAAATGAAAAACTATTTGTATGATTAGGAAAAAAATAAACGTAGAATTCGTAGACAGCGACATGATCGCGTTGACTTTTAATGGTACAACTGTGTTCTCTGAATATTGTCATTTCTTATTAAAAGTATGAAGTTTTATCTAACTTAAATGCTATCAGATAATGATTGAACACCTGGTTCGATATCAGAAGATGTAATCTTTGACAAATGTATTATGAATTATTTTTGATATCGTGCTAGGAATGACACAACAAAAGTATATTGTTAATTTTAAATGTTTAATATTTAAACATACTACGATTGATTTTATTGATTTAATCAATTTTTAACTAAGTGACCGATTTTTAATTTTTAGTATTTCAATTTTAATTTGACACTAATATTTGTATTTAATTATACAAAAAAATATATAATTTTCTTCTATAAAATCGTCTGAATTTATTATGATATACTCTATCGATAGATTTTTAGTATTAAAAAAAAACTATTATTGCGTACTATGATTTCGAATAAAATCTACGTAAGTTTTACGTAAAAAGAAATTATAGAGAAATTTGATAGAATAACATTTCTTAGAAAATATGTCTTGGTAATATTCTAAATACAAAATTGTAAATATTTCCTTCGTGTCGTGTGTAATTAAAACTGATAAGGAATAATCAAACGCATCATCGAGTGCATCATGAAAATAAAAATATTTGTATAATTTGTTTCAAGGGGAAAAATATTAACAGTATAAAGAGTATATTGAACAACGATAAAAAGAAAAAAGAGAGAAGATCTATGAAAGTAGATTAGAAATATACGCGATCAAGTAATAAAGTTACATAACAAAGTTGTTTTCAAATAATTAATTCCTTCCTACTAAAACGTGGAATATGTGTTAATGTATAAGTAATATAAAAAAGAAAAAATATATATAAAAATATACATAAATATCACGCGAATATAGCGTGTTGTTAGAATATTGTTTAGTTCGTGCAGTTTTGTTTAAACATTTTAAATAACGATGTATTATAATTACGCTATGATATAAAATCATCGTCAAAGATATCGTCTGATATTCTAGAAACTTTATTATATAACATAATTGTTTTAATAAACTAGAAAAAAATGGTATTCTACGAACCCCCAGCACAGTTATTAATTTTTTTCGTTACTATAAATTTACCTTTTGAGGTATCTCAAAAATAATAGCGATTCACTGAAACAAGCAGTTAATATCCGAGAGATGAGAGAAATATATATTCGATGAAAATATCTCTTATAGTTTAGAATGAACATGAAGTTATCATAACTGACCCGTTAAAATGATAAATTTCTGACCTCTTGATCTCTTCCTTGTAATTGTATGCATGTGGTAGTCTGGCTAGCTTATCTTAGCTTCGACCTTTTACTCTTATTTTTGCTAAGCTCTGTCAGGCCGAGGTCACTAATACGTTGTACCGAACTGAACATTAATCGTTTTCGTTTCTTCGAGAGCTTCAGTATGCTATCGATCTTTCATCATGGTGGAACACTGGAATTGTAGCAACGGTAAATAATATTTCCTTATTGTTTCCATTTGAAAATACATTTTCTCTATTCATCGGTTTATGTATTATTATATAAAAAATAATTACCAGCGAAGATTTTATTTCAATAATCGTTTCATATAAGGAAACGAGAAAACGTGTGTCATTTAAATACAACAATCGGATTAAAATGATTTCTCTTTGGTCGATTATGTAACGAATTACGCATTATTCATTAATTATATTCAAGATTGATTTCAATAAGATTTCGTATTTTTTTTTTTTTCTTTTTCTTTTTTAGATAAACTAGTCTCAGCGGAGGAAGGCTTAAAGCCTGAAATAAGGAAGACAGTTAAACGAGAAAAAGTCTATCGTTGCGAACAATTCTTACAAATCGTTAAATTGATTTTATACCTTCAACTGATTTTTTTCGTAGCATGGGGCGGTTATACTTTTTGGCAAGCTTACAATCAACATGAAAATATTCGTTACTATATCTTCAATGTAGGTTCTGATTCATCCAACAAAGCTGAATCTATGAAAGTTTTCAACGAATCACCATCGTTATCTTCGAATGATATCGAAGAAACGTCGATATTAACGACGAAAACAAATATTCCTGTTGAAAGGGATGTCATTTCGAATAATATTGTACCCAACGATGATCAGCTGGTTACTACGGATATAAGCACTTTTGATTTTCGTACAGACAAGAATGATATTTTTCTAATTAATCCTGAAGAAAAGATTGTCAATAATATCGTTGAAACAACAACAACAACTACTATTACAAGTGAGCCTATTACGGATTCCTCCGAATCGCAGACTGATGATTACGAAAATAGAGTGAAGAATGAAGTGTCGAGTTTGGAAATAATGGAAAATAACGATAAGGAAAATTCTGTAGATCAAGCAGTGTTCAATTGGGATATCCCATTGTTATCTACTTTATATATAGAACCTCTAATATTTATCGATGATTCTTCAGAAGAAACCGGTAACTCTGAAACGAATGAAGTTATTAATGAATATTTGAAGGAAATCGAAGAACGTAACGAGGAAATTGATTTTGAAAAGGAGCAAAATTATTTTCATCTCATAAAATTATTTACTGGTTTATTGAATGATTTTTCTGACGATTACTCAGTTAGTAGTAATTCAGATAATTTAGATGAAACTATTGAAAGTTCAAAGATGGACGAGGAACAGTTAAAAGATTGTAATCACAATGTTATGCGTGAACTTTACAAATATTGGAGTCGGGTTAACAGCATCACCGAGACATCAACAACAGCTTCCATCTCGGAAAAGGATTCTGAAGAAAATACAAAATCGAGCTTGTATCAAGATAGGTTGATTGAAGAAGAAAAAGAAGAAGACGAAAAAGAAGAAGACGAAAAAGAAAAAGACGAAAAAGAAAAAGTAGGATATCCGTATGACTATCTCATGGGAAATCAGGGTCATGGTTACTTCGACTCGACGACTGGTTCTTTTGTAGAAGGCGTTGACTCTGAAAAGTCTGATACCTCGAAAGTTGAGGATGATGACACGAGTGATTTGAAGTCTGAGTCTTGGGAAAGATGGAATATTAGTCCTATGGTGTTGTATCGTTCTACCTTAGATCAGATCATCCAAGACAGTAGTACCGAAACAAGTCAAACTGAAGAAGAATCTACGAAAAGTAATATATCGAAGGAAATTGACGTCGAACCTTTTCCATCAACGACAAATGCTGATATCGAAATGGATATTAAAAGTGGACGACCTTGTCTCTTTTCTATAAATATTTTGTATGGTATGAAGGTATTTAATTGTACTTACTCTCCTTTACAATCAACTAACGAGGAACAAAATTTAGACACTTCTACGGAATCCAGCATTAATTCTTATCCATCTACAATAGAAATAAACGATGAATCATCTTCTCAAAATACTCACATTTCTACAGATCCTCATACTCTAATTAACTATGATTCGGATGAAATGAAATCATCCGACGAATATGTTGATATTAATTATGGTGTATTCGATCCAGAACCAATAAAAGAATCGACGGAGGTAATTAATTCTGAATCCGAAAAGTCGGATATCTCAACTGAATGGTGGAAGGGAATTAAACAATCTACAAATCCGTATTCTATAGAAAACTCGTATCAAAATACAGAAGATCCTATACGTTGGTGGTTAGATATGGCTAGATATCAAGATCAATTAGTGTTTGGTGATGATAAGATAACTGAACGAAGTATATTTGAAGATAACTCAGAGATTGATTATTTAGGAGAGTACGGTACGCCATAATAAAGTTAGAAACGTCAAGGTCGTTAGTGTTTTGAAATTTTTCATCCACTGGTATCGTCGATTTTTCTAAAACGTGTATTTATTTAAAAAAAAATGAAAATTAATAAAATTAGAAAAGGGCGACAAGCGTGTTAATATTGGTCCTTTTTAATATTTTGAACAGAAACTTTCTCGGCTGATGAAGATTCGTATTGGAATAGAAGAAGAAGGAGAACGACGATGAACAACGATACTCTCATAAACAATTGGATAGAAATGTATAAAACTAGAACGATTAAAAATAAAATGCGTGAATACTCGATGGAAAGATTGAACGAGAAGTTAGCAAGATTTTATTCAAATATGGATCTTATATCTTCTCATATCGATGCATTGAACGATCTTTACCTTCGTGAACGTAAACTCGAGGATGATTATCTATCGAAGGAAATACTTCATTGAAATATCTTCAAAGTTATATATATATATAAATTATAAAATATATATTTCAATTATATTATTTATATTGACAAAAAAAAACTAGTATACTTAGTGTTATTTTTGTTAAGAAAAAAGAACAACGGATAAAAATAAATAAAATTTCATTGGATAACTATATATACTATATATATATTTATTTTTTCTTATACGTCTACGCGATAATAATTTGAAAATCAACAAAATTCATCCCAAATGGTAACGTAAAGTATATAATAAAAAATTCTGATCATCTAATTACTATCGACGATGACGACTAGGAATTGAAATGAAATCATATTCAATGATATTCGTGAGCACTTGAAATAAAGGCATGTCGCAGGACAATTAATGCATTACTCAAATAACCGCAGTGACCATACCAGGCCTTGAACTTATTTATGCTAATCTGTAAGGATTTATGTCGGTGTTAAGTTGATAATAATTCTATACGTTAGCCTAATTGGCAATAACAATTATTTCATTGGCGATTACTTATCGACCTATTTCTTCTCTGATGATCATGTTCATTTTGACTTTTACACGTATCGCGATGTACAAGAAGAATTAAGTTAAAGGTTGTTTCGCGATTTTCTCGAATGATCAATGCGAATATATTTTTTTACACATTACAATTTATCACCGACGATCAAAAAATAGAAATCACACGTTGTAGGGTTTTTTAATTTGAAATGTAAATTCTTTTATTAAGGTTAAAAAATATGTTTTATTTTATTATTTGTACCACCATTAAATTTAAGATAAAAATAGGATAGGTGTACTTAAAACTATTGGTGGTATATTTATTATGATATTTTTTAAAAGACTTGCTATTATCTGTCCTTGTGTCAAATATTTCGCGTTGATTTTAATCGTACACAGAAACAGCGAACTCGAGTACACGTTCCAATAGTTTTATTGAATCCGAGGATCATGAAATTAAGCGTACAAGTCGTTACTTTTCCCTAGATTACTTTTATTTTTTATTTTATTTCATTACGATCCTTATCAGGGTAGGAGCGTGCTCACCTTTCTGAGTGTTTCATGATTCACGCATAACGTTGATTTACGTTAGATTTACATTTGTCGTCTTAAAGTTTTTTTTTTTCACTTCCGTTCTTTTTCGTTTTCATATTATTATTTTTCTTTCTTTTCTTTTCTTTTCTTTCAAACTAGCCAGTCATCGTCACCACCACCACCACTATCAATCGCAAACGAATTAAAAAGGAGGATAGTAGTTAAGTTGACCTTAACAGGGTCACCCCGTGTGACAGCATTTTTTAAGAATTTTTTTTTAACGACCAATAAAAAGATATAACTCTTTGACTTTATTTGATATATATTTATTAACATTTCAGTAATGTGTAGAAAAATATTTCAGATTTAGAATGAATTCTGGGATTATTAGAAGATATTGAATAATTGAGGGGACAAATTACAAAAACACAGTTTTGAGAAAAACGCGTTTAAGAGATTCAAGTACGAATATTGGAAAATTATTTTACCAGCATATTCTAAACATATTCTATTAATCCATTTATGCAACAACAACAACAAAAATTCAATTTTTTAAAACCCATTACACAAAGTGACCCCATTAACAAATCTTATCTACCTCAGATTGATTCTTCTACGTTGCTTCGAAGTGTATTTTCGTTGTAAAAAGTTAGATGGAAAGATTAAAAATAAAAAAATAAATAAACCTTCGATTTAAATTCGCGTGATTAATAAGTGGAGAGAGAGCTCGTTCTTCGAGCTATTATTTAACTAACTTTACTTTTTTCGAACACACGGTGTATTTTTATTGGTCGATCTTTTAAAGTGTCCTCTAAACTGTTAAAGAGAAGTAGGTGAAAGTAAAGAGAAAGAATATCGTGACGATAGGAATCCTGGTAGAGAAGCACGCTCGAAATTTAAAACTTATTGTTGTTGTAGTGTGATGGTTGGTCACCAATTCGTACAAACAAATACCAATTGTTAGATTGTTGTTGCTGGTTGGTGATGGTGCTACTGTTGCTGCAGCTGCTGGTGTTAAGCGAGAAAAGACAAATCTTCTTTGGAAAAGTTTATATACTGTTAGAACCATAAAACACAGTGAAAGCAATACGATAAATTGGTCGGACTCTCTTCTTTTCGTACAAACGTCACGAATTAACTTTATCTACTCTTTTCAAGAACTTAAAATTAAATCCTCGTTTATTCGTTAAATATTTGGGTAGTTGAAAAATAATGTCAGATTTTTTAACCACAATTCAATGAGAAAATCCAACACTTTCTTTCCAACCGATTCGATACATGCCCAAAAAAAAAACCAAATCAAGAGTTTGTTTTTTCTTTTCGTTTGTTTAATGTTCACCGACAGATCGTGGACCCCAGTTTTTTTGTATAACTTATTTGCCAGAGTATAGAAAAATTATGAATAATATATAACTAATAGTTTATAAAATTTTCTTCTTTTAGTTAAGTTGGTAGTAATTAACTCGTAACGATACGCTTTAAAGTTCTCGTTAAGAGTCGAACTTTATTATCAAAAAACGATGTTTCTTATCGGTAATAATGATTATTGTCCATTTTCGTTCATTCGTTTGAAATTTTGTCATTCGGTCGGGTTATCGTTTAGCACATATTACACAGAGAAAAAAAAAATAATAAATAAAGGAAGGAAAGTAAATACGTAGTTGTTAAAAATAATCGTTATCGATAAACGGAGCATAGTCGTGTATTTTTGTCCAACTGTTGTTTTTTTATTATTTTTTCGAAATGGTATTTTCTTTCGAAAAATATTTTCGTCATTGGAATAAAATAAATCAAATAATAAAAAAAAGCAAAGAAAAGAAAAAAAGGTGTTAGTAAAAGAGTGGCAAACACGTAGGACTCCCCAGTTACTTTCTCATTCGATCGAAGGTAAGTTGAAGAAGTCAAAGCGTGCACGTTGAAAGAGAGTGAGAGGAGTGAGGGGGGAAAGGAAGGAATATCGAGGTAAGAACGTTTTGGCATAGGGTGTTTTCTACCACGGTGGTGGTAATATGCGCCGAGTTTGGGGTGGGGGGTTCTTTCGAAGGCTTAAAAGGCCTACCAACGTCCTTGCAACACGCAGTCTACGAATCAGAGCTAATACCGTGCCGCCTCTCCGACTTATTTTATTTCTATGTTAAAGGAAAATTCCTGTGTCAAAGCTTTCCCATCGTATTACGGTTGCTTTTGCAAATAGTGGTTCCTGAATACACGTCAAAGATATTAAATAAAAGAATAAACAGAAAAAGTAGTTCAAGAGTTTTATTTTATCGTTGAAGAAGTTTGTCCTTCTTGGTTGATAAAGAAATTTCACGACTATAACAAAAATATAAACTGTTTTGAGTTAGCTGCGGTAGCAAAGGGGGGAAACGAAAAGATAAAAAAAAAGAGAAATTGAAAATAGAAGAACCCAACGACTGACATATAAAAATAAATTAAACCAGTGATTTAACTTTAGTTTGATTTTCGTTTTATCTTTGGGTTTTCCTTTTCTTTCTTATTTATTATTTCGTTGATTAAAATAAAAGATATATCTGTTTATTTAAGTGTTTTTTTTTTTTAATCGTATCTTCTCAACGTGGTAATAGAAAATAAAATTGAAGTGATATAATTAAAAGATTATTCGTTATAAGAGAAAAAAGAGAAGGATAAAGTTTCGTTTTTATTTTCTTCCTCTTCTTAGAAGAAAAATATTTATTTCCAATTAACAGGATGAAGGATAAGACGAGTTTTTGGATTTGTTCGTCGCTGCTTATCATTATTTTCGGTATTTTACCATCGATGAGTCACGCGCTAACAACTTTTGGAAAGACTAATCCACAAAATCAAAATCAAAATCCACCGCCGCCTCCTACACCGGGTAAGTCAAAGGGAAAATTTTTTAGATATAATCCTTTAGCGAATTAACGTAATCCTTAACGGATAAAAGTTATTAAATGAGTTGATCAAAGGACGGTGTACAAGCTTTTTACCTTTCCTTGCTAGAGTATAAACGATAATCTTTTAGATCATTTCTATCATTCCCTTTTACTTCCGTACTCAATGGTTTGAGAATTTTCTAAAGCCGATTTTTAATATTCCTTTCGTCCAATTTTTTTTCCTTCTTTAAAAATAAAACCCCCCAAAAATAAAGAAATGCGTACGAAAGATGGAAATAATTAAGAGGTGGAATTTTATTTGATTTCAACTAATTCTTTTTGTTTTATTTTTTAAAACTTGTTCGATATTTTTAAAACTTGCAATATGGTTTTATTTGTATTTTTAACTATTACAAAACTATATTTCTTTCTTTCTTTTTCTTTTTTTTAATTTCAAAATAGCCGTTTTATGGTTCAGTTTACCGGGAAAGTCGCAAGTTGATCGGCGTGACTTGTAGCTCCAGTTGTATTTGTTTCAAATAATCAAATAAAAGTTCTGAATTGTTTATCAATGTTTTTTTTAAAATTCATTCTTTGTAATCTTTCGACGAATATGTTAATTGAAATAATCCAACATTAATGTTCTCTAATTTAATTATTTGGAATTTAGTTTCTTTTCTCATATCTCTTCGACATTCGTACAAAGTCCCTTTATTATTATTTTTCTTTTTAACTTTATCTATTTTACGTTGAAACAAATCTCTTGGTATGGTGCGACGAAGTCATATCTTGCAAGGGAATCTTGTGTTTCTCGAGTGTCAAGGTCACGCCGTTCACAAAGTGCATACCAATGTTCAAAATGCCGTAGGTGAATTTTCTTCGAAATTCTCATAACTTGAAACGTTGAAAAATAAATAATATTCATCTTCTAATCGATAAGTTGAAGAGATTAATTTTTTGTTAAATTTTTCTCATCGATCAATGTTTCAATCAAAAATCTTCATTTCATATTCCAAGCGATTTTATTTAACTTTCGATGGGAGTGGGTGGACGGGCCCGGATGTTTCTCTAAGCGAATAGTAAAATAAATGACTTGAACGTGCGGTAAGAACGATTTGGTAGAAAATTGGTATATTATTAGTTTGGAAAGGGAATCCCAATCCTTTTCCTTTTCCCTTAATGTTCATCGTTGATCTTATTTCAGTTGGAAAAGCACGAGAATGTAGAATGGAATCGGACTGCGCCGGAATTCAAAACACTACGTGTTTGGCCGATCAACGTGATGGAAGGACTCGTTGTCTTTGTGGTGATTATAATGCACCTGTAAACGGTGCTTGCACCAACAAATACAAAGGTACGATTCTGTTTTTACGAATCTGTTATATTTGAGTTGGTGGTAGTAAAAGAATATCAGATTTTCCTCATTAAATTATGCCAAAATATCCACCAATCCAATATTTAATTAGAACTGTTTCTCTCTCTCTCTCTCTCTCTCTCTCTCTCTCTTGTAAGATAATAAAAAGGTTACGGTACGTGTTAACATTTAAAAAAAGCGCGAAAAAAAAAGTTTTTCAAAGTTTCCCAACTATTGCACAAGTAAACTGAAAAACATTACTGAAAAACAGAGTTGGAATAGAGAAGTTCTACAAGTTGGTGGGCACGTAGAGTAACATTTGCATAGACTTACGTGTTCCCGTGCAATATGTGAACATATGACGATGTACGGTATCGCGTTTATGGTTATCTATGCAAATTGGCACGCCTTTAGAGTACTATCGTTTCTTACCGTTGTGCCAATTCATCGTTTTTTCTTCGAGAATACTTATTCAATTTTTTTTTTGTTCATAAAAATGAACAAAATAAAACACGTACGATTGAAATATTCTTTATCGATCTCTCGGGAACGATCATAGATCAATAAAAAAAAAAATAGAAGCAACCCAAAATTATCTATCCTTCGCATGTTGTAGAATGATCGACAGGTACCAAATGAATATCAAAAGAATATCATCATTTGAAATATGCATGTTAACGAACAGTTTTGGGAATATAACGGAAATCGAACAATTTGAATTGATGATACGGTATTAAAACCGTACCAGTCTATCATTTTGTACAGGCAGAAAGGTGAGAGGGGGTACACGTTAGAAAGTTTAAACATGCCAAGCTTATGTTAGATACGTTTTAAAAGATTAGTTTAGATCGATCTATTTCAACTCCTACGTCATATATTATATTTTCCTATGAACGACAATTAGAAATGTTAACACTTTCGTGGAAAATTAAAACGCGACTTCGATGTAAGTTTACTTTAAAACTTAACAAAAAAATTGATCCCTAAAGTAAACTTAGAAATAAATTATTAAAACAATTGTTCGAATATAATAAATACAACCAAAATAATTTGTCGAAAGTTAAGGAATTTTATTGGAAAGAAATGATTTCAAATAAGTTGGGCTAATTTTAATTCTGACCTAGATTTTCATTGTCAAATATTTTCTCGTTTATCGAAATAAAGGTCGTGGTATAGAAAAATGATAAAGGAGCAGGAAGGGGTATTTTCTCGTTATTGAAATTTGTATATTTTCAGCTATCAGAGCACCGTGCAACGATGATAGCGAATGTATCGAAGGTGCGCATTGTGTCGTTAAAGGAAATAATACTACTTCCGGAAAACGATGTTATTGTCGCGAGGGATACTTCGAGGATAATTTGATGTGCAGCGGTAATATATAAATATATCTAAAATGTTATCTTTTTATTAATCGAGATAACATTTTTCTTTAAAACTCGATTCGTTTTCTTTTTAGGCTGTTCATCCATCCTCATTAATATTTCCTCGACATTGTTCCCGGTAATAACGATGCTCTTAGGAAGGATTAATTACTTGTAAATCCTGCAATAAGTTTCTAAGAAATATCTCTATTCAAAAATGTCATTATTTCAACATATCTTTATATTATCCCTATGTACAATGACCTATGACTATATTAATTCATTTCTATAGCGACACATCAGTGATCAAACGAATTTGATCTTTTATTTAAATTAAAACATTTGAGTATATATTAGGTCGTCTTATAAATTTCTTCATTATTTTTCAATATAAAATACTTTTTCTTTCTAGTATTTTATATTATTTTACTTAATATACAATTTTATTTCTATTACTCTTGTTCATATTAACTATGATATTTAATATCTAGTAAAATAATATATAATATAAAATATTAAATATAAAATGTTAATTAAGATAAAAGGAAGAAATTTATGGAACGATCTAATATATATAACATACATATATATATAAAAGAAATATCTTTAAAAATGCTATAGAGGTGCCTTCTACGTGTAATTTCAACATATAGAAATATTTTCTGATAGCATGTTTTTATCCGATTCAATTTACGTAATAAGAGAATATATAATAGAATCTAGATTTTTATTGTTCCTGGATACATATATATGTGTATTTTATTACGTATTAGTTTTACAATCGGAGAATCTGTATCGTTGTCGATTACGTAAAGAAAAAAAATATGTAGAAACAATGCACCAATAATTTTATGTTTACAAAAAAGAAATAATAATAATACGAAACGTAACTTTGATCTAGCGTGTTCGTTTGCATTAGAAATGAACAACCAGCTCTATTTCTCTCTCTCTCTCTCTTTTTCGATGAAGTATAAATTCATTTAGTATACGGTAGTCACTATGGCGTGAATCCTACGATGCACCATAGAATTTGTCCGTATTGTTAATATACCAATTATATCGAATTCATCGGAATATCGTGGCAAGCATAATAAGATATGAAATATTATTTAATAAACTTGTTCGAGAATCTAGTTATTCTTTTCCGTAAAAAGTATTTTGTTTATCATATTCCAATATGAAATAATAAGGCAATGAATTTTTGAAAGTTCAACACGAGTGAAAATTAATTTCCTCATCGATCTATCCATCGTTGGAGTAATAATGATCATTTATGATCATTTAACCATTGCTTGTACTGGTACCGCATAATGCATTGGACAAGAACTATTTAATTGGATTAATAAATGTCAAAATAAATCATTGAATATCTTCTATATATAATATATATAACAATTCTGGTTGCAAAATTCATTAACTGTTATCACATTTCGTATTTTTGTTATTATTTTTTAATTAACAACCATTTAAAAATCCAACGTTTGGGTAACATTGCTTGTGTTTTTTCTTTTTTTAATTTATAGAAAAATATGTTGGAAAAAATTTTAGTTGCGAAAAATAACTGGGACACGATATTTAAATTTTTTAATCTAATAACACCGTATATGATTTTCATACTGTATTTTAAGGTATTTATAAATATATATTATAGTAATAATTTTTCATTTAATTCTCGATAGTAATGTGCAATTTATTTGAAAGTATGGCATATAATTAGGCTTAATTAGTAAAATATTATTAAACGTGCGTTTCTGATAATAAATATTGAAAAATTTAATTTAGGTATAGTAATGATCTCTTATTTTACGAATATTTAGACAAAAATCTCTGGAATATATAAACATTGAATAACAGTATAATGTGTATCTTAAAATTTGATTCTTTTAATTACGATTAGTAGTAGAAAGTGGAGTCTGCATATGCCAATGATGCCTTAATGTACCAAAAATATTGCACTAGATGAATAATGTTAATTAAATTTAAGCTAATGCATATATAAATATATATATTATAAAAAAAAAAATTATATAGTATCTATTATCACAATATTTAATTTAGTGTTAGTGCCTTTTGTAAAGTTTGTAATTTGATAATGGTTTAAAGAATTTCTAACACTCCTCTTCTCCTCTTCGAACATGTACTTTCGATTTTACGTGCACGAATAAATCTTGGAATCCTTCAAAATTTCTATCATAATCCCGAATTTTGTTTCTTCTTCTTCTTTTTTTTCTTTCTCTCTCTCTCTCTCTCTTTAAAAATCTATTTATCAATTGCAGGATACAACGATAGTATTCTAACGATTACAGGAAAAAAGAAGAGATAGGTTTCATTTTTTTTTTTTAGATAAAATATATCTAGATTTATTCAAATAAAATTACAAGATGTAATAATTAGATTCGTTGAAATCGAAGTTAAAGTTCGACCATTTTTTTTCTGAAAACTAATTGGGTAACGACGTTTCCTTGCTTTCCACCAAATCGAAAGGATTCAACAGGAAGTTCATCGATGAAATCAAACTCTGCAAATAATTATAGAATTATTAACTTTGATTGATAATATTACGGTTCTCGCTAATTGAGCTTACTATTTTTAAAATGAATGAATAATTCATCTTTCGTCCAATTGCAGGAAGTCAAAATGAAAAATCCGTTCGATTGAAGTATATTGTGAACGTTATCGATATATTTTCTTCTTTTATCAGCTGGCTCGTCAGGATGAAGGCTGATAGCATCGTAAGTTCCTTTATCGTGTGCTAATTTGAAGTAATTCGTTAATAATCCATGATTCGAGGTATCAAGGATATCGCATACTTGTAATTTCGTCCAAGTAATGTTCTTTTCTTTCAATATTTCGTTAGCTAAATTTATAGCTTTCTCAGAATAATCTATTCCGGTTAATTGTTTAAAACCTTTTCTTGCAAGTTCTACTAAAGTTATACCGTTTCCGCACCCAATATCTATTATTTGATCGTTTTCCGTATCGAGATTTAATTTCGTACTTATCCATCTGTTGAGAAAAAAATATATATATATTAATATTATATTAATATTATTATCATAAATTTATATGAAAATAATATTAGATAATATTAAATAATTATATATATATATATTTGTATAGTATATATGTAATACATATAGTATATACGTGAATGGGTTGAAAAGTTTTGACCCTAATATAAAAATAATAATATTTTTAGTCAAATTAACTTTTGAATAATATTTTTTTGTTAAATAACAAAATTTTATAATCAACCCTATTTTGTTAATAATATAATATAATACTTATAAAATATTATACAAAAGTCGATAACTCTTTCGTTATTTTTATTCTACATTAATATCAATAAAAAAAAGGTGTTAATTTTAACGTTTGAAGTTATGACATTAACCGATAGATAGCGTTAGTAGTACGATACTGCACATAAAGTGCAGTTTATATTTTCGCGGCAAAGTGCATTGATCCTTTCGCGGTTTCTCTTAATGTTAAGTTTATAAATAATAAAGTTATATTATAAATAGTGTTCTTACTTGACAACATTTAGTGAAACTTTATTACCAAACCATATTTCACCAACGTCCCCGTGATCCTTGAAATTATCGAGTTCTTCGGTGTAGACCTTTTCCCAACTGCAAGCAGGAAATTAAAGAGATGAACGTTAGAGTTTCTTCATTCTTCTTTGTACACGAATTCGGTAAGTTTATTTAACTTACTAATCCAATGTACCCAGATTGGATGGTCCTAATTCTTCGATAGTTACATCCGTCATGGTCTTATTTAAATATTATCTGTCATCAAGATAATAATTATTCCATCGATATTTATCTATATCAGTTAAATATATACAAAAGTTATGTGTACCTTCGTCTACCGAGAATAATCCACTTGTGTCTCTCTTACTAAGGTTAATTATTCTTGTAACGTTGACGCGTGTGTAGAGAACTCGTTGGTACTCGAAACATCGAACATAACCTATAACATCGAGTATTGATTATCATCGTGATTTTGCATTGTAACACGTCAATTTTACAATACTTTTTGGGTTACATTTTTTTCAGTATTTTCTAAAGTGTATTTATTTATATTATCAAGATGAGTATTATTAAATTACCAAGTTTCTTACAATTAGGTAAGTAAATTGTTAATACCATTTTCTTTTCTCTTTTAATTCATTTTATCTGTTACTATATATCATATCGGTTAGACATAACTTTTTTATTAGAATTTTATTATATGTAAACTGTTTACGGTGTTGTAAAAAAAATATTGTATGACATTAATTGTTTTGTATGTAGGACAATGTGCAAGAAATATATTGCATTTGTCTACGCGTGCTATTTCAGTTAAAACACATACTGGTACTTTAAAAAGAGAAAAACCTAAAACTGGTATATTAATGTTGAACATGGGAGGACCTACTAGTACGTCCCAAGTACATCAATATTTGTTACGTATCATGACAGACCGTGACATGATCCAATTACCGTTTCAAAGGTTTCATTTAAACATTTGTTTATTTGTTTTTTTTCCTTTTGTGATTTTATTATATTATTTTTTAATTTTTTTCAAGTTTAACTTTGGAAAATTACATTTTAGTAAACTAGGGCCATGGATTGCTCAAAGACGTACACCTGAAGTACAAAAAAAATATTCTGAAATAGGAGGTGGATCTCCTATTTTGGAATGGACTAATAAACAGGGTGAATTGTTATGTAAAAAATTGGATCAAATTTCACCAGAAACTGCACCGCACAAATATTATGTAGCTTTTCGTTATGCTGATCCTCTAACAGAAGATACACTTGATGAGATAGAACAGTAAGAATTGAAACATTAGCGTGTATAGAATGAAACTGTAAGAATGGAAACAATTCGTGTATATTTTTTAGAGATGGAGCAGAACGTACTGTAATATTTTCCCAATATCCGCAATACAGTTGTGCCACATCTGGATCCAGTTTTAATGCTATATACAAGCATTATAAAAATAAGTAATAGGATTTATTTATCTTATGCAGTCTATCAGTTAAAGACTGATAAATAAAATAACTTAATGTTTTCAGAGAATTACCAAAAGATATGAAGTGGAGTATAATAGACAGATGGTCGACTCATCCACTTTATATCAATACTATAGCTCAAAGAATTCAGGATGAGCTTGCTCATTTTCCTAGCGACAAAAGAAGTGAAGTTATGATTTTATTTTCTGCCCATTCTCTTCCTTTAAAGGTTTAGCTTCAATTTATTAAAAAAAAAACTTAGTTTCTTTTTTATTTTGTTAGAAAAATATATTGACGATTTAGTATAATTGATTTATTTTAGGCAGTAAATCGTGGTGATTCGTATCCTTCTGAAATTGGTGCTACAGTTCAGTTAGTTATGCAAAAATTAAACTTTTGCAATCCGTACAGTTTAGTGTGGCAATCCAAGGTACATTCAAAATAAAGTTAGATTTTATTTTATCTGAAGATGACGTATAACAATTAATTTGTTCTTCAGGTTGGTCCTTTGCCATGGTTAGAACCATTCACTGATGATGCATTAAAGAATTATGTTAAGCAAGGAAAGAAAAATTTTATTTTAGTACCAGTTGCATTTGTCAATGAACATATAGAAACGCTTCACGAAATGGATATTGAATATTGTCAAGAATTAGCTGAGGAAGTAAGAGGAAGATAGTCGTACCAAATCAATCGTATTCTCGATACAATATTAATATTTCAAATAAAACGTTTATTTTCAGATTGGAGTTGAAAATATTCGAAGATCAGCGGCGCCGAATGATCATCCATTATTTATAGATGCTTTAGCTGACGTTGTTTTTAATCATTTACGATCAGAACAGACTGTTAATCCGAAATTTTTGACGCGATGTCCTCATTGCGTTAACAATACTTGCGAACCAAGTAAAAAATGGTTTTCGCAAATTTGTAGGTCTTAAGATTAATATACTAATAATTAATTATGCTTTATACAGGTATATATATAAACATATATGTAATATATTTATATATTTATAACATATTATTTACTTGATAGATTAATAAATATATTTGGGGACAGATATTTATAGTTTTTTTCTTTCTATAAAATAATCACATCAATCGTAAAAGTAATAATATATATATATATATCTTTTTAATAATTAAAAGACAGAAAAAAGAAAGGAAAGGAAATATAAAGATCGTATTTTATCGTATGATTATGTAATGACCACGTAAAATTAAACTCACGAAAAATAACCGTGCCTGTTTAAGGTCAATTGAATTGACCTCCTATTTGCATTCATAATACTATTGCGAGAAGTATTCGACCAGTATTCTTGAGATCATACTTAAACGAATTTATATGAACGATTACTGATTAGAGAAAGAGGGACTGAGAGATAAAGAGAGAGATAAAGAGAATCAACATTTATAGATAATTGAATGAAAGTTTGAATCATTCACCAAGTGTCGTTGAGTTAAAACTTAAAAACAATCTATAAGATTTCATGATTACATTGTTGATAATGATATAAAAAGTAATTGATTATAAATATATATCTGCTCTATCTTTCGATATAATTCATTCCAAGAAAAAAGAATTATAAAAATAACAAATAAAAGTAAGGAGGAAAGAAGTAATCTTATTTAAGTGGGGGTAGGGGGGGCGGAGGTAAGATATAAGTATTTTCGGAAAATCGATTTCTTCTTTTGCATTTTCTTATAATTAAACATTTCAAGCATGTTGCATCAAAATTTCAAGTCAATCAGAGCAAAACTCTCAAAGTTATTGACCTTTCAGCTCTTCTGTTTTTTCTTCACTTTTTTGGGAGTTTAAAACTTTCAAAGATCTGTTTCAATCAGCATGCAAAAATTATTTTACCGATTCTTTTCAAATTTTTTTTACACATTTTCTACATACGATAAGATCCTCCCCCCAGCGCTTTTTTTTCTTTTTTTTTTTGCATTAAAGTGATTTTACACCTACGAAAGATATAAATTTTGGCGGAATTTTTCGTGAAAAATTAAAAATGAAAAGAACCCTTAAAAAAAACGTTGAGAAGAGGGGGAAGCTTGCGTTTTGATAAAATATTCTTGATTTTTTGATTTTTGATAATTCTACGTTGAGATATCGTTGGAACCGCAAATCATCTTTTTTTTTTTAAAAGCGTCCTCGCAAATTGCTCTGTCACTGTCTTATTTCTCGATATTTTTTTACGAAAAAATTACATAATGTTGCTCGATTGATGCTTTGTAACATGCAATACATTAGAGTATATTTACTTTAATCATATCTCTGAAAAAAATTCATAAAGAAAGTGTTTTTCACCAGTTATACCCTATCCCTTCCCTTAACACATTTTCGTCCGCATGAGGAAAATTCATCATTTGTATATTACAAAAAATAATTGATTCTTGTTATTTTAATTTTTAACAAACAGAGATAATTCCATTAAATAATTGATTTCTTTATTAGAAAGAAATGGCATTTGGGAATGGCGGTGTAAAAAATTATCGGACAAATATGTGTTAAGTATAAATCGTGTATATTAAATGATACAAATAGCTCTCTCGTGATCTCGAATTGACACTCCGCGTTTAAATGGATTTTTCAGATCGCAAAGAAGCCGGTGGGGTATATCGTTTGGACGACAAGAATAATAACAATAGTGAGATTGGTGGTAGTGGTAGTAAAGACAGGAAGAAGAAGAAGAAGAAGAAGAAGAGCAATAGTAACAACAGCAGCAATAGCAGCAGCAATATCAGTAGCAGTAGGAGCAGCAAGGATAATAATAAAGATAAAAAAGATAAAATAGGAGAAGGAGGAAGAGAGGGTTGTCGTCGTCGTGGTAGTGGTGTTGGTGGTGGTATTGGTGGTGATTTTCGTCTTCTTCCTATTCGTGTGAGGAACGTATCCAAGTGTTGGAAATATCGAGCGTGAGCGCCGGCGTGGCGCTGTTCACGACGGCGCCTATATAAATGTAGAATGTCGGCGGGTGCACTCAGTACGTGTCATGCTTTTACAGTGGAAGGGTTGTCCGTGATGGCGGCCCGTGTGCGGTTGAAGATGCAATGCGGCACCGTATCGTTGCCGCTCGTTGTTTTTATCGTAGTGTGCGGTGTTGATCTTGTGTGTGGAATGTTCGAGCATCGTCATTGTAGTCATCAACATCCCCGTCCACACGAGGTAAACATATTATCTTTATCTCTATGTTATTTAATATTAAACATTTCGTTAATTTTATTCATTTAAATTCATTAGTTTTTTTTCTCTTACATCATTGGGATTATAAATTAACGACAACATCATCATTTTATATTCCTGTTTTTCTAGTTTTCATTTTAAATCTTGTTTTATTCTTATTTTTTCCTCTTTCATATAAATAAGTTTGTTCACGCTGTTGGTCTCGTCTATAACCTTCGTCCTTTCGTTCAAAGAACACAAGACGAGATATGCCGGTTCGACCGGGTCTGCTTATGCTGCTTCTCCTTTCTCCCCTCTGTTTTCTCCTATTCATTCTATCCTACTCACTCTTACTTTCCGTTTCCTTTCTCCCTCTCTTTCTTTCTTTCTTTCTTTTTCTCTCTCTATCTTTTCTAGTTTCTCCCTCTTCGTACGTCTTCCTTGCTCGATCTCTATCCATACCTTCGAGGAATCTTTCCTCCGGTAGACACGTTCAACACGATTTCTTCTATGGATTCTTCAACTTCCGTGTGTTACGATGAAACGTATATTTACGCGTCCGTCATGTCTTCCATTTCTTTCTTTCTTTATGTCACGCTCGTGATCACTGCGATCCAACGAAACACGAAACTTTCGAAATAATTTTTCTTTGCAGACGTCGAAAGGTCTCTTTTTTTTTTCATCTCATCGATGAATGCGGTGGTAGAAACCATTTGTCCTGGTGTTTGTCAATATTTGTGTCGCGTATTATTAATCCTACTTGATTTTCCTGTAGAAAGGTAAAGGTATCAACGGAATGACAGATCGATCATTTATTTCATTTACACGTCATTCCTTTCGTGTCTTTTCTTTTTTTTTCTAATCTAACACTGGAGAAAAGAAGAGTATTCGTGACTTTGTTTTCGCGTTAGAGGCGTATCGAGGACGTTGATAATTAATGTCAAGTATGTCCGATAATTTGTCCCTTTTTTTTCAAAGTTAACATCACCTAGATAAGCCTATTTTCATTTCCGATACTTCATTGCCTTTATTTTTTATCTTGTCGTGGGACCTGGTAATGCATGTCGGAAGATCGTCGTCGAAGATAAAAAAAAGTCACTAAAAAGACGCGCGCACGTGGTAAGTTCAACATGCGCGAAGAGACCACGTGCTTTTATCGCGGTCACGTGCTTTCTCTCTCTTTCTCTCTTTCTATTTCTCTTCACCAGTTATAACTCTTTAACTTTTTTTACTTTTAATATTAAAATTATTCGAATCGTTATCTATGTTCGATTTGAGATTAATCGTTTTCTTATAAATATTGATATATAATTAATTGGAATATATTTTACACAAATTTATTTTCTATTCACTTAATCGAATCGTCAATTAATTTTCCTACATTTTTTGTCAATGATTTTTTGTCTTACCTTTTTTAAAANATAATAATAATAATAATAATAATAATAATAATAATAATAATAATAATAATATAATTTCACGTTTATTAGAACAGAGTGGGGGTTGTCTGGGGTAGGCAGCGTAGTATCGTCGGTAGGTGAAATTAAATTGCGATTGGATATCGCATTTCATCGGACAATGTGATCGACCGATAAAATGATATATATTGTAACGATCGTTTGTCGAGGGACACATGCGTGGGGTGGACAGGGGGGTGAAGAGGGAGGTGAAGAGGGGTAGATAGTTAGATAGGTAGTACATAACTCCCGATGACGAGAGAGTTTCTCTTCTAGCTGTTCTAATTATTTGGCTTCATCGAAATGTACTCTTCCCCCTCCTTCCTACCCCTGTTCGCGGTTACAGTATTACGGTTATTCGCTAGGGTTAGGTGATATATATATATGTATACATATATACAGTTATATGAGTATCGTTCATTCGACTATATATTTTCTATCTTCTCATTCCCTCCCACCATCACCATCACCATCACCATAACCCTCTTCCTCCTCCTCCTTCTCATTCACTCACACTCTGATACTCCGATATACTCTATTACATCTATTAATTGTACGAGGAAAACTTTCCTACACAATGTTTGTCCTTTCATACACGAAAAGGAGGAGGAGATCCCTTCCTTTGGCATGGATCCACGCAAAGGGTGAAGGACAACTCGATGTGTAAGAAGTCGATACACATGCTTTGGTTTCTCCCCCTTGTAGTAGGATAACAGTATATGTATATATGTATATGTATACGTGTATACATGTATCCGTATGTGTAGGATATTATCACGCATGCTTAGGAGAGACGAGAGTTTACATTAGTAATGTACGTATGTGTGTGTGCGTGTGTTTATGTATGTGTGAGATGGTATATCTTGAGTTTCTCCTTTACGAACGTGTTTCAGGGGCTTCGGTTCTAATACGTCGACAGTTGTTCCTACGTTTCGTTTCTACGTATTTTCTTTTCCTTCTTTTCCTTTTATTATTATTATTTCTTTTTAATTATCATTAGTTACTTTTTTTTCATCGTTGTCGTCGTCGTTAGAGGAAAAGGAGGAGGAAAAAGAAAACGTCGAATTCCACGATGATGTTCGTGACACGAGAGACCGGGAGCAAAGCTTATTTGATTTCTACGTGTTTGCCCTTAGGGCAATTCCTACTTTACGTGGTTTTTATTTTTTCTCGATCTCGTACTTTATTTTCTTCCAACCATCCCTTTCTCATGGATATGTAAAAATATTCTTCTTTTATCTCCTCTCGACTGCGATGTATTGATCTTACTTTTTTTTTGAATACTATTTTTTCGTTAACGATCAATAATTATGTTCCATTTCTCTTCTTCAACTTCGTCGTTCACGTATTATCTAATTTTATCATTCGTATTATTCGAAGAGAAGGAAAGAGGAGGGAGATGGGAATTATTGTTGGTTTATAATTTTATTAACTATAGTATATATACATTCACATATATACTAATCAACGATAACATGATGGATAAATTGAATAGAAAAGCATATGTTACGAACGATAGAATCGACGAAGTTGAAGTGGACACAATTTTCGATCGACTCTACCACACCTCTCTCCCTTCTTTCTCCCACACCCCATCCCACTCGTTGGTACATTAAGTTTATTGAATTCTACCATGGTTGCAGGGGTACTCGTTAAAGTTAATGGTGTTTTTAATTGAATCTTGTTTTTCTTTTTTCTTTTTTCTTTTTTATTACATTTTTGTTTTATTTTAGTTATTTTTTTGGGGTATCTCTTTCTCTCTCGTCGTTTGATATTAAATTTCGTTTAATTTTTCGATTAATCAAAATTATTTTATTAATTCAATTCTCTCCCCCTCCTCGTACTTCCCCAGCACCACCTTTTATTTTTATAAAAAAAAAACATACATGTATGGTAGCGAGAAAACAAACGGAAGTAGAGGGGTGACATATTATTGCGATAAAAGTGCGTTATCGATATGTAAAATTGATTGAAAAATTGTTTCTCCACGATCCTGGTTATACGGATTACATACTTAATGATACGTGTAAACATGTTACATTGAAAACGTGCCGTTGCATCGTTTCGACTTTTATACATAAACATACTCACACATATACCCATATGCGTATATATATGCAAATATTTTCTATACATTAACGTGCTTTATAAAATTATTTGAAATTTCCATTTTGCCGGATTTTATGAATAACTTTAACGAATTTCTCTTTGTTCGGGTTGATTAATTTGCATTTGGCAAATCGAAATTTAATGTTATTTAATGTTATTTAAATAATTAAATTTTGATTTTCGTACAACAATATATATATGTATATATTTATATATACATTTATATATCTCTATCTCTCTTTTATTATTGCACGAAAATAATGAAATTTGAAATTCATCGTATAAAAATTTTCCCTCTAACAAACTCGTTTACACCGAATAAATAAAAAAAAAAAAAGGAGAAGACTACCGAAGAAGATCGAACTTATTTCGCAAGTTTTACCAACCATCAACGGCGTGTTGTAACCTTAACCTTTTTCCTCATGGAAAATTTGTAGGTCGTGAAAATAGTTGAAAAGTTTGTTTCCCTCCTACTTTACCCTTTCTCGCCAGTTCCCCCTCTTTCATCTTTATGTTCTTCCAAGCTTCTTTCCCCACTCTTCTACTTCTACTTCTTCTTCTACTTTTACTATAGTCGTCTTAGCGAATGCACAAGGATTATGTATTGTCTCTATGGGGGTTTCGGGGGAAAAGTTTAGCGTTCTCCCTGTAACGCATTCACCGAATTAAAACGAATGGCTGTCGTGGAACATCCTTTTTTTTATTTTTATTTTATTTATTTTTTTGCATTTCTCCGGTCATAGTTTCAGAGCCCCTTGTGCTTGGCATTTTTCTCTTTCTCTTGACTATTCTTTTTCCCGTTGTTTTTTGCCACGTTCAACTTTGCACACCTCTGGAGACCTCACGAATTGCATATCCATGCATATTCGGAACTTTATTTCGCTTCTACCCTGTTACCATTGAGACACCATTCACTAACACTGATACAATTACTATTACTACTACTATCAAACCATAATCATCACATTCTCAACTATTTTATTATATTATATCATTTTTTAGGATAATGAACGATCCATTTGAGACGTGAGATTTGATATAAAAAAAAAAAAGAAGAACGATCGTACTAGTTTTTTTTTATCGGGTAGTCCCATAAGTTTCTTCCTTATTTTTTCAATATAAAATATTTTTATATTAAAGATCCTTTTAACATTTTACCCACAATTATTCATGCATGTTATTCTTTATACCATCACCCTGTACGAGTAAAAAATTGAAAAACCTTTTCGTAGAATTTTGCAAAAATTTCTTTTTCTTTGATACGAAGTTTAGTTTTCGTAGGAAAGAAGTTTGTATAAAAAATCAACTTCCCATGACACATACTATGTATATATATAGAATGGTTTTTTGTGTAGTTTCTTTTTCTGTGAGTTAAAAGAAAGGTTACATCTCGCATATTTCGAATTAATTCGCAACTCCTTTGATAGGCGTAACGTTTGCGTGAGGAAGTTACATTCACGGAACAGTAAGTTACGATGTACATATGTGAAAGAGAAGCAAGCCAACATGCAATGTAGATGTATAAGCAAATGTGTCAATGGTCGTGGATGGTGAGAGCTGTGTATGGAAAGTGAAAGGTGTTTTCGTGAACTAATTAACGTGTGCGATAGATGAAAAAGAATGAAATAGAAAGATAGAAGATACGCCAATTGTTGTCATAGGTGACGACAACACGTAGCATGCGAATATGTAATTTTAAGAACGAGAGAAACGTTATGTACTTTTCTGTTTTTTTTTTTTTTCATTGTTTTCCCTTTTCATGATTATTACAATTCTTTTTTCTTTTTCTTTCTTGACAAATTTTATCAAACATGTTATTAGTCCCTGAAATTCTACATTTCAATTATTTTACTTACCAATTATTTTAGAATTTGAATAAATATCTTTGAATAAAGTATTACTTACGGATTCTAGTTAAAATTCTTTGATGTTTTAGAAGTTGGAACAAGTTTTTGGCAAGATTCATCAGGGAGTTGGGACATTGCATTTAAACTAAAAGAATTTTAGTTTTAAAGGTTTGAATGTTCGTAGAAATATTATTCGCTGCTTTATTTTACAATCTTTTATTATTATTATTATTATTCGTCTCATTAGAAATATTTCCTAGATTTTCATTTTCAATCCGAGTTTTAAAGATAAAGAATCCCAGGTGTGTGTATCGTTGTAGGATAAAAATTTAATGGAAAAAACATGAGACGGGAAATATTCTGATTCGTAACCCCTTTAACGATAGAAAGAGAAATAGAGATAGAGAGAGAGAAAAAAAGAGAAGGAGAAATTTATTCGACTAAAAAGATTCGTAAGAATAACTCCCGACGAAATGTTAAAATTTATATTCGTAGGAATGAAAAGAATGTGGTCTCTTTTTCATGATGAAGCGTGGCAATTAAGTTGACACTTGATATATTCAGAGGATGAAATTTTCTACTTTAATGGACCATCTTGCATCTGGAAATTGTAAAAAGGAATAGTAAAAAGAGAGAGAGAGAGAGAGAGGGAGAGGAAGAATTTAAACGTTCAGTCATATACTAAGCGTATTAAATATTATCTCTTAGTTCCTTTTTACGTCTGAGAACTTAGAGAATCTCTGAGTTATTATCTTACCATTAAAAAGGAATTAATTACGACAGTTAGGAAAATGATTAAGATTCATTTATCTCTTACCGATCATTCAACGATTGTTTACTATGAGATCTGCATCTGAAATTTGAAGAATCATCTTTATTTCTTCTCTTTCTAAGAGCTTTCTCTCTCTCTGTCGGTGTATTTTTTAGTGAGAAGAAGCAAGGACAAATGAAATCTTTGATAGTGTAAGAGACAGTCTCAATAGAATCAACGTCCTTCCGCGTTTGTCATAGTTTTGCATGGAAAACCCTTCCGGATTAATCATGTGGGTTTGTTTGAAGAGACAATGCTAGTCATAGTGAACTCTCGAGGTTCTCTGGTAACGAGGAAAAAGGGATGGGAATAAGAGAGAAAGTTTCGATTTCTATGATGTGATGGTTGTGTGTGTTTCTTTTTTAAAAAAAATATATTCAAAAGAAACAATTAAATAAATCCCTTTTCGTTTCTTTTCTCTTTCATATTTATTTTTTGGATTAAGGATGAGATAGGGAACGGAAAAATAAAGTGGAATTTTCTTCTTCTTTTTCTTTCTTTTTTTTCTTTTCCGTTAGAGGAGAGTAAAAAATACTGCTCGCGAACGAACGTGAGTGATTTAATGCGTCGTCCAACGAAGTGCACGAGCGACAAGCAAATGCCATTATTATTAACGACCAGATTCATCTATCACTAAATAGTTCTTCCTCTATCCTAGAATTATATCGTCTTATTGAATTATAGTATATTTGACATACTACATGAAGGGGGGGGGAGGATGAAGAAGGGTCTCTTACAATAGTTCAGACAAGAATAAAAATTAATATTTTTATTAGAGACTTTTATTCACCTATCACAAAATAGTTCTTAAATATTTGTGCTGCTAACACTTNCCAACGAAGTGCACGAGCGACAAGCAAATGCCATTATTATTAACGACCAGATTCATCTATCACTAAATAGTTCTTCCTCTATCCTAGAATTATATCGTCTTATTGAATTATAGTATATTTGACATACTACATGAAGGGGGGGGGGTGAAGAAGGGTCTCTTACAATAGTTCAGACAAGAATAAAAATTAATATTTTTATTAGAGATCTTTCTTTATTCACCTATCACAAAATAGTGAGTGCTGCGAATACTTTTGTTACTAATTACATTTAATTCGATATGAGGAATTAATTTTAACCGATGATAAAGATGAGAAGGATATTCCTCGTAAAAGAACACATTGATATTTGTACTCGACCTCAATCACGTATCGTTCTCGTATATATCAAAATTAATTCTTAAGAGAAACTTTAATTCGTTTTAAACGTAGAACTAAAACCTCACATGACCCATACGCGGTACGAGAAAGTAATCTTGAATTTCTAATTCAGAAAGTTCCTAGTTTATCTTCATTTTTCTTCCAATGAGAAGTAAATTTCATTATTTTCAACTAAATCTTATCTCATAGCGATTAAAATGAAAATTCGAATATCGGGGATAGTACGAATTACCAAAACGTTGGCTATTCTTTCTACTCTCCCCCTCATTTTATGACTTTTACGATTCCGATCGAAATACTATTGAATATTCCCGAGCTATCATAGTTTTTGGCTTTAAATATAAACCCGTATATTCTTCTCTCTCTCTCTCTTTCTCTATTTTTTTATCCCCCTTATAAAAAATTTCACCCCGTTTTCAATAAAAAAAAGAAAAAAATCCTGTGAATTTATTAAACTCGATGCTATCCGACGCCCGATGCACTTTTTAACGATTTCGGTTGGCCGATCTCAAAGCCAGATATTGGTCAGTCAATTAAAATGCAGCTTATCGTAATATCAATATGAAGAGTTTTACGTTAATCGCGAGGAAAGTTTTGCATAAACGTTAACGTTTTTGGTTGAAGGGGCTGATTTTTTAGGAAAAAAATAAAATAAAAAAATAACGTAGAAGAGAAAAAGAAGAAAATTGTAAAAGTGTGCACGTGAGATTTTTTTTGCAATCAACCCGATAAAATCTCCAAAGGTAGAGGAGAAAAGGGTTGGTAAAAAAAAACGTATCTCCTCAGTCATGGGTGGGAGATAGAGGATACGAGAAAGAAGATACTCGGCTCATTTGGTTCGTGAGATTTTGTTAGTCATCAATATTTATGAACAAATGGCTGCTCGGCAGTTTAACGGAAAAGCGAATATTTGAACGTTCGAACGGATTAACGCAGGGACGAAAATAATGGTGATCCTTGCGTCCCGATGCGGCTTTCCATTAATTCGCCTATAACGTACATACGTACGTACGTACGTACGTTGGTTCGATCGTACCGGATCCGATCCGATCCGAAGCTTTTACTGTTACCAAAAGCTCGATCGAAGAGCGTCTCCTCTTTGAAAGGAGAGGTGTGCACAGAGTGGCAAAAGGGAAGGTGGGTGGGTTGGGTGATATACACCTATCTACTATTACCACCATCTACTACTACTACTACTACTACTACTACTATTACTATTACTAGAGAAGTATAGTAACCGAAGAGGAAACTGGATAGTATTCCTATTGAGTTGATAATGTGCTAGTGCTGGTACTGGTGCTGGTGTTCGTTGCTTTTAGCAAATATTTGCTTGTAATCGTCGGTAGAGCCGCGTCAGGAGAAGGCTAAATTAAACTATTAATCGTCGAACCGATCAACGTTAAACGTAAAACCGAATCCCTAGTACAATCCCAGGTAACAGATCGTACTTCTACACGAAATTTAATTTTTTTTTTTTTACCTTTACCTTTTACTTTATTCTTTTCTTTCTTTATTTCTTTCTTTATCTCTAACTATCTATCTATCTATCTATCTATCTCGTTTTTAACGTAAAAACCGAATCCCTACAATCCCGGGAACCGATCGTTTTTCTACACGAAATCTAATTCTCTTTTTTCTTTTTTTTTTAATTTACGATTCCTTTACCCTTTATCTTTCTATCTAGTTTTCCATCTCGTTTTGCTATCTCGTTCTCTTTCTATTACATTATTTACATTTCAGAATCGTGTAAGCGTGTGCATGTTCTATCTCTTTCTCTCTCTTTCTCTTTCTATCCTTGTCGATTCTATCGAGTACCCATAAAGTCCTCTTTGCTTTCTAACTTTACTGATTGTACAAAGGATATTTACGTTGGTAATAATTACAAGTCGGTTTTCATATCGGCTAAATTTTCATCCTTGATACGTTAGCAGTTTAGCTATTCCTAACTTTATTGTCAGAAAATTGAACACGTTTGAGAATAAACTCAATTATCAGACATAAGCGAAAATCGTTGGTTATTAGAGGAAGAAAAAATATATCTATGTGGTTATTTGTTTTTTTTTTAATTCACCAAAATCTTACACTTGGGTTTATAAATATTTTTGTTGTTGTTTATCATTCGTAGTATTATTTATTTTACTTTTTTAATGGTGAGATTTAATAGAATAGAAATAGAGGTACATATATGTATATGAATATTAGTAGTAGAACTATAATATTTATTCGTATTAGTGTAGTAGTGTCAACGAACGCGTAATTTTACACACTCGTTTGAAACTCGTCACTCGGTTTTGCTTCTTACGCAACGAAGCACGTATCTTGAACTTTCTGCATTCAACCGCGAACAGGTTTCCTTGGCACCGATCTTTATATTTTTCTGTTTTTTCTTTCTCGTCTCTTTACTCGAACACCGTAGAAGAATACTAATGGATCGTGGGATGTGGTGGTGTGAGATGAAGGAACGAAGACGATGTGTATGGGAGGTGAATAAACCTGCCCTGTGTGTCGATTACTATGAGTTTATTGTCTTCTCTGTTCGAAGGTCGTATTAGCTTCGATGATTAGCACGTGATTTGCATGTGATTTACACGTGACTTACACACCAGTCTATTGACTTTATCCATTAGATCGATGATTTAATATTTAATGGTCATAGCTTTCATTCAATTTTTTTTCTTTTTCTTTTTCTGTTCAATTAGATTTGAATATTTTCTAATACGAGGAATATTACGGTGTAGTTTTCTTTTTTTTTAATCGAATTTTATGATTTAGTTTTGATTATTTGGTATTTAAGGAATAAGAAATGTAGATATTTGTTTTTTACATTATGCCAAGTTATGATTCTTTAGGTATTTTATTATATTTTATTTTTGATATTTTTTTTTACCTAATTGACGAAATTCTAGATTTTATCGATACTCAAGAATTTATGGAACTCGCAAAAATGATGATGATGAAAGAATTTGAAAGGTTACTCGTATTTCTCAATCAACCTATTATTTCTTTATTTTTCTCATCATTTTATATTTATTGCAATTAATATAATAATTCAATCAAATATAAGGAAGATACTTTTATTATTTTAAATAACATCATCATCATCATCATCATCATCATCTATAAGAGATATTTGAATAAATTACAATAAATCATTACAAATTTAGTATTAATCGATAGTATCGTGATAACAGGTATTAAATGTACCCTCTTACCGTTATGATCTCTTATCTATTATCGATCAGCGAGAAAATGCCCGCATACGTTGTATCCTTTGCCAAAAAAAAAGATTAAAAAAAGAAAAGATAATTTAGAGGAAGAATAGTTGAAAGAATATATGTGTTTAACAAAAATTTATATATTATTTATATCTGAAGGTAAAAAAAATAAAACTATGGTGCGTGGGTGTGTAATGAAATAAAAAATAGTAATAATAGTAGTAGTAGTTGTAGTAGTAGTAGTAGACGGGTGGTATAGAAGAAAATGAAATCAAACATCTGTTACAGAAATGATACCAATACTATTTGACTTTCGTGTATGAAGAAATAGTGTAAGAGGAAAAAGTGCGTAACAACCTTTACGGTGCTTCAATTCGATGATATTCGTCCTTCGATTTTCTTCAGTTATTTGGTTAAAAAGAAGAAGAAGAAGAATATAAAAGAAAGAACGAGAAGGAATAGAGAAAGAGACAGAGAGAGAGAGAGAGATGGTAAAAGGGAACATGGTGCCCCGCTTGATTTTACAACTCGTAGAAGTTACCTGAGAAACTTTTCCGGCCAAGAGTTTTCGAGTTTACCGCTTCTCTTGTGCAAATAGTATTTCGTAGCCTAACTTTATCCTTCCTTCGTGCGGAGGTAGGTAGGTTGGTTGGTTGGTTTGGGTTGGGTTGGATGGTAGGTGCGCGTGAGAAAGTCGGTGCAACTTTTGCCTTGCATTTTCTTACGGTTTATTCTCCATTCTCTCTGTCTCTCTCTCTCTCTTTCTTTCTCTTTCATTGTTTCTAGTCTCTTTGATATAGTACATTTCCGTGCAAAAGTCGTACTCGTACTCGTAGTCTTGGTCGTAGTAGTCTTTCTCGAGTCGTTACACACCTGATGTATCTGCCGTGTGTGACAACAGGAGTTTATGGGGGTCATCTCGTGTGAAGGTTGGTTTATTA